>LPNX010996859.1:580709-635208 GCA_001517045.1 Pseudotsuga menziesii | reverse complement strand
GTGAGTTGATATCGACCACCATGTTTGCGGCCTTCCTATATCGCTTGTTCTCAATAACTTTACATATTTCTTGCAGCCTTTTTCTTAAAGTGTGTGTGTGTTCGCATTTATGGGAGGGTGAACAACTTCTTCATAGGAAACTGTTAAATTTGCCTATCATGTGTTTTGTCCTGAATTTCTGGTACAGATTTACATAGCTGTCCTCTTTTGGCCTTTTGTCATATTGATAAAGAGAAGCATCCAGAAGTTCATATTATACAACTGCAAGAAAATATGATGAAAAAATTTAAGATGTGTATTGCAATATCATTTGATTCTCTCCTGAAATTGTCAAAGAAATAATTATTAATATACACTATCCATGTTCAAGGAGCCTTGTTCTCTACTGTTAGGATGGTAATGGGTTTTTGACACAACTGTAGGTTATCATGAGAATATTTTTGTATCTAGATATCATTAAGAAAGAATGCTTGAATTGTTACAATAGTCTTGTTGGAAAAAATGGGCTACACTTTAGCACTTTACACAGAATTATGGTACAGCGTGGCAAATTTTCTTGCCACATGAAGGTTGAAATACATACATGAAAGGAACAAAAATTTACTTTTGTAGAGTCCCATCACCAGATTGCATACAAGTAGACCTGCCCCACATATTCTTAAACAACTGCTTTCATTGCCAGTTTTTAACCAGGGATATAGTCACGAAGCGACTCTTTCAATTTTTGAAATGTCACAGGTTTTGCAACAAAGGAGTCCATGTCATTTGCATAACATTCAGCAATATCCTCGGCCAAAGCATTGGCTATCATCTGCAACAAATCAGGAGTCTGCTAAGTAATTTCAAGGCTTTTTATTTTGATTTAAGCTTTTAAAACTCAAAAGATCAAAAGTAATTCCATGCTTTCTAGACACACAAGTCAAAGATTAAAAGTAACTCTATGCTTGTTAGACACACAAGTTATTTTAGTGTAGCTTAGAATGTCATAGCAATCATCAGAGGCTGCTCATTATTGGGTTCATACTGTTCATAGTCACCAACTATTATATATGAATTCCTAGTGGTCATAGTGACCAACTATTTATATCTGCACAGATATGCCAGTTCAATTTCCAAAAATAACAATGTACAGAAAATTCTGTGATTATGATTATCAATTTAAATAAAATGTAAGATGAAACTGATAAGGACATCTAGATATACAAGAGGGTTTTATTTATTTATTTGAGGACACTTCCTCTTCCACAGAATGGAATAATTCACTAAGAGGACCTCAGAAAAGAGAGTTTATTTTAGAACACTTCCTCTTCCACATAATGGAATAAATCACAAAGAGGACCTGAGAAAAGAAGTGAGATACCTCGCTACAAAATCAGAAGTGCTGGTTTTTCTAACCCTACTTTTAATAAGCAATACAACCACACCGAACATTGAAGAAGGTTTAATGATAATTGAATGGAGAGTCTTCGTCATGAAAAAAAAATGGCACTCTGAAAACGAGTTTAAATCAAACTCTCAAATCCAGGTGTTAAATATGTTAAACATTATTGAGTGCAACAATATACAAGTGATTAAAATTCATTTCTTCACTCTTTCATTTCTTTATCTTTCAGTTAAAATAATAAAAAGTAAAACATAAAAGGTCCACTGAGCAATGATCTACTCTCGGTTCTTTTGGGCACCTAAGATAAAGTATGGGTTTTATCTGAGCTAGTTAGAAAGTAAGGTTATTCTTTATACCATTGGCCATGCTCCTGAAGTCAGTTATTACCTTAGTTATCTAGTTAATAATCCCAGTCAAGATATGATACCAGATTTGGCAAACAATAATTCATGTTAAATAAGAAATCAAGAAATCATACATGTAGACAAGTAAACTCATTACTCTACTGGAATTAATTGTGAAACAAGCTTACAAGAAGAATCAGCTGCTCTGCAGCCAATGTACAATGACTCTTTATAATACTTGTATGACAAAATTGTGTAGTGCACATATTAGTACACCAGTGGCAACAAGGTGGTCCTACCTCAGTAGCAGGGGACTACTTATCATTAAAGATATACAATGTTTCTCCTATGTGGGATCTGTTATGAATGCTGGGCTCACCATCAACAGTACTTTGGGAGGAATATCCACAAAATCTATCAAATGGGTTGTCACTTTCCACAAAAAAAGTCATGTTGCAGAGTCCCAGTACAAAAGTTGGAAGAATATTCCTGTTGCGTCTGTGTTACAGGGACTTCCGACTCCAAAGGTTCAAGTAGTTCACGAATCTCATCTTAGAAGCAACTCTTCCCAATTGACAGATTCCCACGCCAGCATTGCAGTCTTGTTCTGTGAGTGGAGTTTCTGGATGGAAGATCAATTACTAATGCCTGATTTTGACAGAGGATTATCTAAAGTTTAAGATATATCTCTGGAATATCTCACAACAATCCATTGATTAATGGAGGTTACAAACTAATTAGGGTTGTCAGCAACATCTTCAAATTCACGAGTTGTGGTCAGTGCCATCGCTCTGCCCCTGGGAGAATGCCTTGGGCATTGCTCAATTGACTTCTTATTGTCATCCATTGTATCTTATTACCTTTTTGGGCTTGGGATGATGAGTGATAGAATGGTAATAGAGGGAAGAGGAGAAATCCAACCAGAGGGTTTTACAGGGTCTTAGGTTGATGGAAGTTTCAAGGTTTTTTGGGCCATCTCATAGTTCTCTGTTTTCTGGGCCATGTCATTGATTGTCCCAGGGTCATACTCGCAATCCTTGCAAGTACAGGTCATAGTTCTAACTAGGGTAACTAGTTTTTCAAGCAAAAAAGGAAAATACTGTAGTCAGGTTTCCTATTTTTCTAATCCGTGTCAGTCAATGACTGTGGAAGGGGATAACCTGCGATGCATGTAACAGATAAGAGATTTTTTTAATAGTGAAGGATACTAACCACTTAGAGATCACTCACTGCATGCTCTATCTTGCTTGCTTATTTATTCAGATATTTGGGTGCCTGTCTGAGATCTAAAGACTTTGACTTTCATGATATGTTACAAAGAGGATATGGAGTTTGTTAAGGAGATTGAATATCATTTTACCTTCCATATTGGCTACAGTGTCAGTCAACAGCTCAATAGGTTGGCGTAATGGGAAACCCACATAAACAGGCATGCCCCAGTATTATATATACATATATACACTTCAATTTCTGATACATACACAGATGAGCAGAAACACACCCACCACTGTGACTTGTCTTTAGGGCAGACAGTCTTACAGATAATAGGATTTTCTCATTGGTGGAGACATAAAAATAGGTGGATTTCAACAGCCACCCTAATAATAGATGGATTAGGCTAAATTGTTCTTCATCATCTAGATAATGAATGGATTGTCAATAAAATAAATGGTCAATCATTTAATTCAGTGATTTCGAGGTGCTCTCTTGTACAGCAATGTCCAAACATTGCTTTTATTTACTATTATACACCAAAATGCACACTAATAGAGAGAAGAGGTAAGATTCTCAAGGAAAAGACAGCAACAATTTCAAATCTTAACAGCCAAACAACATTATATATTATCCAATTATAAATCTTGTACATAATCGTTTATGGGCGGTAACTTCCTTTCATCGCCCCAATACAAAGACATGTTCCCAGAAAAGTATAGTATAAAGAATGCATTAATCACTACTGGCTATAAGTACTAGACAACAAGCTGCTATTTGCTATAGACTAGGCTCAATAGGGAGACATGCTGATCTCTTGTTCTTCCTGGAGGAGAGTACAAAGGGGCACAATCAGTCAGTCACTTGGAAGGCTCTAAAGCACAAAGAAAACCCGAGTAACTGACTGATAAGATGCATACATCATCCCGTGAGGCCTTGTTTGTGTGCAGTGGAGATGGAGAAAATTACATATTTTAAATGGTTACAAGTTACAACTTTTGGTCATCAGCATTCAAGCTTCTCAAAGCTTGGTCTTCAGGAGATTTGCCTCCTAAATATTATACATATAAACCGGGATAGCATATCAGTAAAAGTACAGACTCTGTACATATCTGTTTTATTACAATTTTTATCAAGTCACTGTGTAACCGTGTCTTAACTATAAAATATTAAGAAAAAGCTAAATCGTCTTGATCAGCCATCCATCATTCATCAAATGGCAATAAGGCATAAATTATGTTGTATTCAAGGAGATGATATTTGTTTCCAGTAATGTATCATCTTTGAATTCAGACTGCCCCAAATACCACCCGTGTGCAACCTCCTAGTCCTCTTTGGATAGTGTGTCTGTTGTGGTGTTCAATTATTTATACAAGTTGGTTAGAGCTTGTGGCCTAATAACAATCCTTCAACCCCCAACTAAAAAAAAAAACTAACAACCATTTACAGTCATCTTCTTGCTGCTTGGAAATAGGACATTGCTATTAGATGAGATTGTTTTCGGATTTTGGACATTGCAACTATGTTAAAGATCTTTTTATTTTGCTCGGAAAAAGTCACAATTTCTAACTGAGGGAGAGAAAATTACATATTTAAAATGGATATAACTGTTGGCCATCTTCATTCAAGCTTCTCAATAAGAAATATAAACCAGGATAGCATATCAGAAAAAGTATGGGCTCTATGCTAAATATTCTTGATTAGCTGTCCATCATTCATCAAGTGGCAATAAGACATAACTTATGTTATATTTAAGGAGATGGCATTTGTTGCCACTAATGTATCATCTGTGAATTCAGATTGCTCCCAGTACCCCTGTGCAACCTCCAGCCCCCCTTTGAATAGTGTGTCTGCAGTGGTGTTCAATTCTCTATACATGTCTGTAAGAGCTTGTGGTGAGCGACTTCCATACTTAAATTGCTAAACTGGGGGACAGTATCAAGTTTTTCATCCTTTATATACCCTTTATCAAGTTGATGACTACTTATATTGAATGTCCCATTACCTGCAGATTTGTGACATTTTGTTCTCCAGCAATTTTAAAAATTAGTTTCAAGGCCATCATCTCAGCAAAGTTGTTTGAACTAGTTCCTAGACATGCCCTAGGTTTTATGAAATGTGTTTCTGAGAGGTATCGTATGCCTTCAGTCCTGCATAGAGATGGTGAAATTTGGCTTGCTCCGTTAAAATATTCCAAAGAAGCAGATTTATTCACATTGTTCCACCAAGATTGTGAGATTTATCTACATTTTTCCATGTTTTGTGCAACATAGCTTTATTGTATTTCTTGATCTATTCCCCATTCATAACTTGGATTGACTTGACCTAATTGTGGTAACTGTTTATAAAAAAACTTTTGCTTTCTCATGTAATCAATAATATGAATAACTCAGAAGAAGAACTTCTGAATTAATCTTTGTTTCTTTATTTGATCAATTTCCGTCATAAGGACTTTCAAATGACAGAAATACATACATATACTATAATCATAAGCCAATGTGTACCATAATGACTCTGTTAACAAGTATAATGTGAAATTTTAAAAATGTGTAATATAGTTTCTTTTCCAAATTTCTGCTTGTTTTTCATGCTTCCTGGCAGAAATGCTAGAAGGCGGTGGATCAGTGTTGAAATCCTATGATTTTGTTTCTTGTGATTTGATGTTGCCCCTATCGCTACCCATGCAAAATAGCAATAGTTGTTTATAGAAAAATGATTTGTGAGGTTACATGATGAATGGGGATAGGCTATAAAATGCATACACATATTGTTGGCAAGTTCCTGTTGGAATCCAATTCTTGTGACAATATTTTTATGTTGAATGCTGCTCCTTTTTTCAATTTTGGGTTTTCTATGTCTTAAGCTCTCTTGTTAAGCTAAGACAGGACGACACAACCACTGAATTAATGGATAATTGTTGAAAAGTTGTGTATTTACCTAATGATTATTCCACTTTTTTCTAGGTTACTGCAAGTTTTTTCCCAGTTTTAAAATTTGCGTCTTGAAAACCAAGTATGTTGTAACTCTGAATATCACTGAGTGCAAGCTACATTGATTTCGTGTTTAAGTGGTCAATTGGTAGAAAATCTGACATTTATTAAAGTGAGCTTTGATTGTAAACTATAAAATTATCTTATGTATCTTATAGATCTCTTAATTGTGGTCCATTTTGTCTTCTTTTACACTAGGGACTGTCCTTGAATGTCGCTTTGAAAGATTACTATCTTCAAGAGATCAAGAGGGTGGCAGACACCGCTTCTCAATGGGTGATCCATGCAAGACAGGTATCAGGAGTATTGAGTTACAGGCTTAAAATGCACATGCTATTTATGTTTTGTCCATGTATTCATGTTGGAGTTCATTAGTCATTCCCAGTTTTCTATTGTAGGTCATCGTAGATCATGGAGCACTTGAGTTGGATGGTGTCTTCCAATTGATTGCAGAAGGTGAAAGATTTCCTGTGGATTTCAGCAAGGAGCTAGAGGTAATCTGGCCATTTTTTATCTGAAGAATCATCTATGATACATGCTATACAACCATTTATCTCCAGATGTGTTGCAGACATATGCAAGCATCAAATTAACGTACTTAATCTTTTAATTTCTTAGGCTTTGAAGCGCCGCAGTGTTCTTTACTGCATTTGTTGAAAGCCTTACGACAAGGAAAGAGCAATGATTGCTTGTGATAGATGCAGTGAATGGTATCACTTTGATTGTGTTAACCTTCCAGAGCCAGACAATAGTGATGAAGGTTGTGAGCTTCTTTTAGAAAAGGAATATGGTCCAACAGGAGAGTTTATTTGTCCAGCCTGCAAACCATCAGAGACGCAGGAGAGATCAAGTTTTCACGTCAAGGTGGACAATGAAGACAGGTAGTGTAATAAAGGACTTTACATTTCTCTTGTTAACAATATAGTAAATTAGGTCATTGGCTATATTGTTGAGATGGCTGTCTATAACTAGGCCAATCCATGGTATATACACTAGATATCAGAACAGTTCTAAATATTTAAAAAAAAAAAACACTAACAGATGTTGCTTAACCGATGCTTCTGTAGGTGATTTTTTTTTTAAAAACACTAAGAGTCATTGCTTAACTGACGGTTTAAACTGTCGTTGAACCGACGCTTGCAGTTGATATCCGTCGCTTCACCGACGGCATATAGGTTAATTTTAAAAAAAAAATTGACTAGCTGTTGCTTATCCGACGGCTCTGCTGTCGCTTAAGCGACGGAATGAAGGTTATTTTCTTAAAAAATTTTCACTACCGTCGAAAAGATTCTGTTGCTTAACCGACGCTTGACATTTAACCGACGGTTAGTTAAGTGCCGCTTAACCAACGGTTACTTAAGTGTCGGATAACCGACGACAAGTTTCCGACGCTTAAAAAAAATCATAGTGTCGTACATGCGACAGGAAAGTGTCGAAAATCCGACATGACGGCCGTCGGATTTTTGGTCAAAATGATGTAGTGTTTAATGATCAGCTCATTTAGGTTATGTATTAAAAAGCTGATGATGTTATAATGAATTGTCATGTTTCTAAGTTATCTTTACACATGAATTGTCATTAGAAGTAACAAATTGTATAATCCGGCTGATCATAAGCTAACGGTGGATGATGTCTACATACTAACCTTGCAGGTTTCACCGATGTTATGACAATTGCTGACAGATTTTGGATGTTGGTCTTATGGAATTGACAAGCACTTTAAAATTTTAGAGGTGATATATATATAAAATGGCAACAATGAGGGAATTTTTCTATTGTAATAAATTGAAGTTAATGAGTGGTTTCATTGTCAAAATTCTCAGGTTTTATGTGTTTTTCTTGCAAATGGTGTTGGTATAAGAAATTGAAAAGATTTTGTGGCTTCTTGTAAATGCCTTCTTGTCAATTTTGGTGATAAAAGGATCTTATTAGATGAATGAAAAATGAAGTAAGGCATGACTTATGCAAAAATTTTGATGTTCTTTGAATTAATAAAATGATAAAATAACACCCAGAGAGTGCTTGCAGGCATGGGAAATTATGGCCATGAGAAAAGGCTAAAGCTCCAAGACTATGATGAGTTAAATCTCATGTGTATAAAGTTATCACCACAAGGGAGTGGTGATGGAGGTAGTGGTTAAAATCTACCTTGTTTTCCCCCGGGCCAACGAGGGACCATTATGCATTCTGGGGACGCCCAGATGTAAGACATTTGGTTAAGACTCGTTTCGCACACATTAGAGGACTGTCACATGAGTTGGGGGACTCTGTGAAGAGAATAACCTCTAGGCGCTGTGGAGGTGTGCGAGAACGGAGTGCCTCATCCTGGTGAAGCAACCTGAAGAGCACAAAAAGGAGATACGCCTAAGAGGGGTACAGGGTATCGTCCTTGTGTTGGGTGGTTTGAATTGGCACTTGGTGTGCTGGGATGAAGGAACATCCAGAGAAAAGAGTAATGACAAGCACCCTGAATAGCACAGAGGAGATACACTAAGGGTTGGTATCGTCCTTGTGTTGGGTGGCTTGAATTGGTACTTGGAGTACTATTGGCACTTGATGTGTTGGGATGGAGGACATCCAAAGAAAAGAACAATGTGGTAAAAGGTATGTGCAGTACAAGTAAACTGGTACCTATATGTTATTGGCAATAGAACTGATATGTTATGAAAATTGTATAATGTTGGATGTCTGAGTTTTACATTGTCTTCCAATGTCGATGCTAGTATGCATGCATATGTCTGATTTTAAATGCAGGATCATGACAGGAAATATAAGCAACCAGGACGACTCAAAAGGAAAGGAAAAGTTATTGAAGAACAAGAACATCGAGGACGGTGTTAATTTTAGGGGGAGAGGATGTAATGTCCCTCCTTTATGCCCCTAAGAGTTTTGCAATTGTAAATATTATTGTATGAAGGCTTCTGGGTGAGGAGCTCAAGTGCTAAGGCCCCACCCAAAGAAAACCTGAAAGTTAGGTAAAAGTTATTAACACAAAAGCCGACAAAACACCGGTGGGAAAGGAACTAGGGATAAGGGATCGGAAAACAAGGGTTTGACAAAAGATATTATGATACAAATCATATCATAAGCACAAAGAAAAATTAAAAGACAAGTACTGTTAAATTGGAGATCTATCAAATGATAGATATAAGTCGTGTGATATAAAGTATATCATACGGAAAAAGCAAAATGACAAACTAAGCCTTCATAAAAGATAAGGTATTTAATTTAAATCTATTAAGTACCCTTATTAATTTAGGGTGAATGGTTTGAAACTAAAGGGGAAGTATTTAATAAGAAGGGACCAAAGTATTAGAAACGCTCGCCCTATAAGGTTACTTCCAGCTTGCCTCTGATCGGGGAAAGCATGCGTATATGTAAGAAGGTTATGTATCTAGATATGAAAAGGATTTCATATAAGGTAATACGAAAAACCTTTCATAGCTAAAAGAAAAAAATAGTAGAGTACTTCTATATAGTGGAACACTATATAGAAAAGATAAATATAAGTAAGATAGCTCGAGTATATAACCCTCATAGAGCGCGATGACCAAATTACTGAATATTATGCTATGATGCGTATTAATCAAACTCAGACCGTTACCAGATGTTTAGCCACCACTCTAGAGAGGCGTTATTATTCCCTGTGCTGGTCTTAACTTTTCAAAAACTTAGATTAAGGAATCTTTATGATTCTCTTCAGGTTTCTGTTAAGGAGCATGGATCAAGGAGGCATTAAAATCCTTGACTCACGGTCGCCCTGACAAAGATGTTACCCATAATTTATGACCTCCGACTAGTAGAGGCATGGTTTCTTTTTATATATATTTAGGGTTTATGGACTGCCAAGGGGGAAGAGAAGGGAAACTGAGCTAAAAAGAAAAATAACACACTCTGTTGAAGGATAGCAGATTGGACACCACCAAGGGGGGGGATGGCTAGCTGCGTACGGGGATAGCACCCAGTTCTATACTGCGTTGAACAGCCTCAACCAGGACTACACGCAGTGTTGAGTAAGCGTTTCTCTCTGCTAATGAACCTTTTGGCATTCGTTCGATCTACTATTTGTAGGCTGCATTTTCTGTCTAGAAAAATCCACCTTTGCAATTTTGATAGTTAGAACCCAGGCTGTGATTTGCCTGGATAGACTGCATTTTATTTTTGTGATATATGAACCTGAAGACCAAGCTGTGACTCGTCTTATAGACTGCGTGCGCCTTATGAACATAAATACCCAGGATGCGTTTTGGTCTGGATAGGTCGTGTTTGCATCTGATAAAAAAACCAAGAATAAAATCAAATTGATTTACATTGTAGCTTGTTATATACGGTTGGATATTTTCCTCTCTGCTTCAAACTCTGAAAGCTATGCGATGACATCCCGGTAAAATAAGTCGCAGTCTTATGCCTCCTGAGTTATCTTTTGGTTAGGGTCTTACTTTATTGCTATAGAATTCGTGTAAGCTTATCCAAGAAAGTATATCGCTGGTATTCTCAAGTCTGCACTTTTCCAACCGTGCCAGTTTTGTTATGAGTAAGATCCTATGACGACTTGAAGGTTCTCTTATGCCGTAGTCGCCATCGTTTTTTTAGCAAACCTTAAGCTGGATCTCTGTCAAGTTTTACATATATAAATACTTTTTGTGCCGGGATCTACTTACCTCCAGATCTACGATAGGGGACAATGTTGATCCCTTAAGATCGCACCAGCCTTTGGTTTGTATTGTTCCATCGCTACTATGCTATGCGCCTCCCTTGGGTACTAAGTTGATTCGACTTAGGAATGGGAAGTTTCACTTGAGAACTTTGATAATGTTAATTGTGTATCTCAAGTGCTCTTTTATCATGAATATTTCCTTGTCCAAAATCCAAAACCGCCCCCCCGGTTCGGTTGAATGCTTGGCCCTTTTGGAAAAAAATTGCCTTTAACAGATCTGTAGAGGGCTCACCCAATTTTTCATCAAGGGTTTCCCTTCTTCTTATGTCGTCCGAGATTTTAAACCGACAGCGAGCATTTGATTTTAGGGTTTTATTTTATCTTTTGTTTTTCCTTGCAAGAAGGAAACTAATGTGACAACGACACATGTGAGATGCAGAAATAATTTATCCCAGTAGTTATCTTGGACTGGATTTAATCAATAGAAACTTGACTTAGTCAAATTTTGGTTAGCTTGTCAGCTGTATGAGATTTTTGGAATCTTCTTTCCTCAAAACAAACTTCCTTTCGTCAAGTAATGGATAGGTGTTTGGTATAAAATTTCTGGCCCATGTCGGGTCTTTAAGAGTATCTAGTGGTACTCTGTCCTTGATAACAAGGATGTGGTGTGTATCAAAAAGGATTTAGGTTACGAGCAAGTTCGATAAAATCCTGTCAATGTGCAAGCATTGTTTTAAAAATCTGGGTTGTCTAAGATTCTGCGTTGAGTAGGAAAGGCTTATTTACAGCAACTGCATGCTTAGATATGAAGATTTCGATGAGTCGATAAATAGCTGGCTGCATGGCAGTTCTTTATAACCCAGACATGCTTTTAGATATGTAAGTTTCATTTGGGAGATATTGTATTACTTTTTGGTTGTGCTTGTCTCATTATCTTCATACTAGGCTTAGTATAAATACTTGGAGTTGTTTAATAATATTATTCATGAGATAAGGAAAGGCCTTGCCGTAAGGCTACTTGGTATTGATCATTATAAGAGAGATATCTGTTGAATGGTTGCAGTATTGGAACTGCATATTGTAACCTTGTTTGAATACTTAATAAGAAAAATTCCAGACGGTTTGGTCTGGACTATCTTTGGTGGACGTAACCCCAAGGTTGAGGTGAACCACGTGAATCTAGTTGTCTCATTTGTATCACTATGTTGTGGTGGTTTATTTCTTTGTTTAGATGATGATGTTGTTATGATTTCAGTGTAAATGCTTTAATTGGTGAAAAGATTTCTAAAGTTTTTATTTTGCAGACTTCTTGAATGGTTTGTTGTTTTAAGGTATCAGGGGTATTTTACATTCTTTATTGTTCATTTTTGTTAGATAGAGTACAACGTAACTTTTAGTTGGGAAATTTGAGCCTCCAATTCCTGATTTCAACCTTGCTACTACTCCATATTTTCTCCCAAGATGGCCAATTGGAACTAGACGTGCCCTCTTTTTATGACTTGTGATTTCTCCTCCTCATCTTTCCATTTTTCTGTTCTCCTTTTCCACTCCCACATATCCTAATGAAGGTTATGCACCTTCCTCTTAAGTTGTTTGTGACTACCCGTCAATCTGCAAAGGTCATGAGTGACACAATAGTCCTTATCTTCACTCCAAACTTCACTAGCCATCAAATCCATGAGACAATTAGGACCAAGCCAGTAACTGGAGGGGATATTGAATGCCCTAATATCCTTCCTTCTAAATAGACCCACCTAATTGGATCTCATAAGACTAAACAAATACTGTAAACTCCTCAGCATTCAACAAAGTTTCTTGAGATAATTCCCAAATGTATCTACTAAGCTCCACAAGTTTATATGAGAAGGGAATAAATTACCATGAAAAGGCATGATTGGATTTGAAAATGATGAAGCATGGAAATATATAGCTTGTCTGAGCTTTAATCCATAATGATCTGAGAGTTAAGAGCATATGAATCTTCCTTAACATTTATAACCTTCTTGGGGAGCCACATGTTTGATTTCCCTATACCACTCGAAATCCTCTCCTATTCTTTCCCTTCATTATGTGGGGATGAAGTGGGCACGTTCCCAAGAGGGGACAAGGACCACCCACAACATTAATCCTACGGTTGTCCCTTGGATGCATGAGACCACTTTGAAGCAAGGAAACATTTAGAGGAGAAATTTAGCTCATGGGCTATTTTTCCATATTTTTTCCCAAAAAACGATTTGCCAATTTGCATTTTTTGAAGCCCCATTTTGCCCAATTTCGATGGGGTAACTTTTTTTTTCACTATAAAAGTCATCAAATTATTATATAAACTATATAAAATACTTAGAAATCAAAATATTTTTAGAAAAATATTGCCAAATATTTTATAGTAGACATTTTAATAATTGGTAAGATTCACCAACGTTTATACACTTTCAAATAAGTATGGATCCTTACAAATTTCGCTTCTATGAAGTTCCTCAACTAACCCTCCCAAGATGTCCCCCCTATGGATCTAGAGCACTAGGGAATTGGTGCATAAGCACACTCTCCATTGAGACCATGCCTCACCACCTGGAAGCTCGGAATGGATTGGAGGGAATGTGGGGTATTTCACTTGAACCTATCCCACATGGATCTTCATGGTGCAGTGACTATATTATGAGTGTGGGAATGATTGTGAAGTCAATTTGTAGTACACGGGAAATATAAAAAAATACCATTATCGGCCAGAAAATTATCGACCTTATGACAAATTTGATTGATGGTGGTACACCCAATTTTTTTGAGAAGAGTGAATACATCCCTTTTAGGAAAGGATCTATCCTGAAGCATCACTTAATATGAGTGATCTAGGTTGTGCCCATGTACATTATGGGGAGAACAATCGACTGAATGAGTCGATTACTCCTATGGCAGAATCATATAAGAAGAAACAACAAAGCAGGAAACACACTAGGTCAACTAGAAATATACACACATACAATATGCAATAATTCGAACTGATTTATTACTTCTAATCCATGAAAGATGGAGAAATCATATAGATGATCGGAAATGTGCTATATTACATTAATTTACTTGATTATATATGATGATATATTGGCATGCTATATTCGAGGCGGACCTATTGAGGGCGAACCCGTTGAATGCGAACTTGTCGACTGAACATGTCGAGGAAAACCTGTCGGATGCCAAGGAGAACCTGTAGTATGTGAACATGTCGGGTACTGGTTGGATCATTCCTTTTTCCTTAAGAAACAATGGTCTCCATTGTGTATTCGTTCAGGTGAGGAAACTTGTCAGTGACTTCATTGGCAGAGTACCATTTTCCTTGCAAGGGGAGCTGTCTAGCTTTAGCCACCTGCAACAAGGGAATGTAATTCATCCTTGTATGGCATATGCGCCATCCCACAATTGTGTCACAAAGAAGAGGTTCCTGAACATATGGATGGATCTCTTCGGGTTCTGCTGTCTGCAAATCATTCTGTTCCAACAATGGTACCTGGTATGGTCGAAGTAAATCTACATTGAAAACTGGATGTAGGC
The DNA here is from genome assembly GCA_001517045.1 of Pseudotsuga menziesii. NCBI lineage: Eukaryota > Viridiplantae > Streptophyta > Pinopsida > Pinales > Pinaceae > Pseudotsuga > Pseudotsuga menziesii. Next base: position 621,075 of record LPNX010996859.1, on the reverse strand, counting down.
CAAGGCATGCAGGAATGTCGAGCTGAAAATTGTTTTCTCCAATATGCTTAAGGATGCTGTATGGACCATATCACAAAGGTTTCATATTTTTGTATGGACCAGTGAAGTGAACTTTCTTTAGATGTAACCAGACCTGATCCCTAATTTGGAAGGAATGAGGAATACGATGCTCGTCGTGTCGGGACTTAGCTTTTGCATTTTCTCATTGCAACATTTCATGTGCTTGCTTCTGAATGTTGTAAATTTGATCTTTGAAATTTAATGCTTTCTCCACTTCTCTTCCTTAGAAGTCGGTGTCGTTCGACTATGTCGAGGAACTTATTAAGTCGATAGGCACTGAGGGTTGAAATCCGTAATAGATTTCAAATGGACTCTTTCTCATAGATTTGTGTTGAGCACGATTGTAGCTGTGATGTATGTATGGAAGGATGTCATCCCATGTTCGACGACACTTGTGGTTGTATAGGTGAAGAAATTGTATGAGTAAGCGATTTACAACTTCCGCTTGTCCGTCTGTCTGCAGATGGAAGGATGTTGACAAATAAAGTCTCGTATCGAGCTGTTTCCAGAGATTTTGCCAAAAGGTGCTGACAAATATAGCATCTCTATCGGAAATAATGGTCATCGGGAGGCCATAGTGTTTCCACACATGTTCAAAGAAGAGCTGAGCAGTCTGCTGTGTTGTTGTAGTCTTCTTGCATGGTACAAGTATAGCCATCTTGGAAAATTTTTCAACTACTACTAGTATCGCGTCATGCTGATGTTTAGTAGTAGGATATCCTATCAAGTAGTGCATAGAAATAGATTCCCATGGTGCACTAGGAACTGGAAGGGGTGTATACAGTCCTTGTCGTCGATTCGTCGGTTTAGAAATGGCACAAAACATGCACGATCGAATGTACTTGTTGACGTCAAATTTAAGTGAAGGCCAGTAAAAATAATTTTGGAGGATAAAAAGTGTTTTTGCGACTCCAAAATTTCCTACAGTCTTGCTGTAGTGCATGTCCCAAATGAGCTTTTGTCAATTCTCACCGGTCGGTACACAAAGCTGTACAAGCTTGTATAGCAAGGTGTCTTTAAGGAAGTAGTTGGTAGTAAACAACTTTTTGGTCTAAAGCTATCGATAGATTGTAGAAAAATCATAGTCTACCGAATACAATTGTGGCCAAGTAGTGGTGTCATAACCTTGCACACTCATCACTGTAGACATTAGAGTAATGGGTGGTCTGTTGAGACAATCGACTGCGGCATTGGATTTTCCTTTTCGATACTTAATTACCAACTGAAATTGTTGTAGGTAATAAATCCACTTGAGTTTTCGGGTTGTCTATAGTTTTGACTAGGTCAGAGTGAACTGCAAAGGTTTATGGTCAGTGAGGATGACCATTTCCTTGCCAATAATGTAGTGTCTCCATTGCTTAAGAGCTTGAAAAATGGCGAACATTTCTTTTTCATACGTCGAGTACCTTATAACAGTGTCACTGAAAGTCTCGGAATGAAATGAAACTAGGTGACCTGACTGAGTGATCACTGCGACAAGGGCATAGTCCGATGCATCTGTCTCAATATCAAATGGCTAATGCAAATCAGGTAACACAAGTACTGGTGCAGTACAAAGCTTGTTTTTTATTTGTTCAAAAGCTTGTTGTTGTGTCGGTGTCCATTTGAAGATAATTTTCCCATTTCCTTCCATCAACTGATTCATAGGCCATTTGATGTGACTGGATCCAAGTATGTATCGTCGGTAGAAATTCGCCAAACCAAGGAAAATTCTTAGTTCATGAATGTTTTGAGGAATGGGCCAATATTTGAGGATCTGTACTTTTTTTGGGTCGACATGTATTCCTGCATAGTCAATTACATACCCCAAATACTTGATGCTGGTCATCACAAATGAGCATTTGTCCATGTTCAGATATAACTGATGTTGTTGGAGAGTGTCGAAGACTTGTCGAAGCTATTTGACATGTTCTTCCCATGATCGACTGAAAATCAAGATATCGTCGAGATAGACAATGACACATTTACCGATGAAAGGTCATAGAAGGTCATCCTTATATCTCATGAAGGTTGCAAGTGCATTGGTTAAGTCGAATGACATAACTAACCATTCAAACAATCCTTCCTTGGTCTTGAAATTTGTTTTCCATACATCAGTGGACTTGATTGGAATCTGGTGGTATCCCGACTTGAGGTTGAGTTTCATAAACAACTTAGCACCTTTCAGATTGTTGATGAGTTCATCAATGCATGGAAGAGGGTATCTGTTCTTCACTGGAATTTTGTTGAGAGCCCGATAGTCAATGCACATGCGCCAAGTCCAGTATTTCTTTGGAACTAAGATGACTAGACTTCCACAAGGAGAGGATCTGGGGAGAATATGACCCTTGTCGATTAAATCCTAGATTTGTCTGCAAATATCTTCATTTTGAAGAATGGATCTTTTGTAAACAGATGCATTAGGTAATGAAGAACCAGGAACAAGTTCAATGGAGAGTTTTACCTGACAATGTAGAGGTACTTCATCTAGTGCTTGAAATATGTTCTGGTATTCTTCAAGAATGTTGTCGATCTGTTGTTGCTATCAGGAGCTGCGTTTGTTGGTGAGTCAACTCATTGCTACAGTATTCCTGAAATTTTGAGGCTTGATCATGATTAATGCAAACTTTTGAGAATGACTAATAAGCTTCTTCATTTGTTTGGAAGATATAATAGAAACCATTGATGTGGGTTGTCACTCTGGTATTCCATACCATTGATTCCAGATTTTGACAATCACCTTCTGAGGTCGTGACTGATATGTACCATGTCGATCCCATTGGCAAGGTTTATTGAATGGAGTGTCGGATATGGAAAGTGGTGCCACGTCACATAGTACTTCATATTCAAAACGTTTAATGAAGTAGGGGAGTCAGCATTGTCATGTGATCCTTAGTTCCTTCCCATCCTTTATCCACCTGATATTGTAAGGTTGAGGATGTGGAGTGGTGACAAGACCTACATTATTCACAAGATATTTAGAAATGGAGTTCTTCTGGCTACCATTATCAACAGTCAGATGTAATGGATTTTTTTGAACCCATATCTGTGTATAGAATAAGGGCTCTTGTTCCTCATTGATGATAGTCGAGGTTGTTGGAGTGGTCAAGCTTGAAGCCAAGAGGGTTGGCACATCTAGATCAGATTCTACCAGGGTTCTGTCGAACAAGTCGGATGTCGACAATTTTGCCAAAAATTTATTCTGAGCTTTGCATTTTGATGTATCATGCCATGTTGAACTGTGATAATCACAGCATTTCCTGGTAGGAGTTTGTTTGCTGTGATCCCTCCTATCTTTCTGAAAGTTCTTCTTTTGATGATTGGGCTTTGGAGGAGTTGGCTTAGAAGGGTTCTTGAACTTGTTGGATTCGGCTGGTGATTTCTTGTCAGATGTTCGACCTGTTGGCTTGTTCGTGAAATGTGCTTTTCCTTTATGTTTAGCTTCAATCTTGATGGTGTAATGAAATGCATATGCAGGTGTACTGACAGTCAAAAACTCTATCTCTTGCTGAATGTATGAAGATAAACCGTTGATGTACTTCTAACAAGCAATTTCTCTTCTTCTTGGAAGAAAAGTCTAGCCATGAGTCGATAGAACTCATCGGTGTAACTCTGTACGGATTGGTCTTTCCATTTCCTTAGCTACTGCCACTTCTTGTACTCTTGTTCAAGGTACTTGGGTAGGTAGAACTCCTTTAAGACATATTCGACAAATTTTACGCATGTGTCGATGAGGTCTTCTTATTTTTCCATCCCTGTCGATATATTCTCCCACCAGCAGTGTACTAAGGTCGACATCTTTAAGGATGCAATGGTGATATTTTTTGTTTCAGAGAGCTGATTTACTGCACAATAAGATTCCAGTTGTTGTACCCAATTGTCGATGGATTCTGTTTCAATCTTGCCTTCAACGTTCAATATGTCCAGATTTATTTTCACTTTGAAGGGGCTTCTTTTATCGAAGTGAGATTGCGTTGAGGATTCCTCGGAGTTCATAGTGACTCACATGAGAATCTCACTGAACTGGGTGAACATTTTGATTCGCTGGCGAGCTAGTGCTTTTTCTGTGAGTTTCTCCATCTCGTCAATTGCATGTCTACTGTCTGCTTCTTCAACCATCTTTTATGAAGTCGAAGGAAGTGTTTGCTTGTGTTGTTGAGTTTGCGAGTGTGTTTGAACAAGCATAAGTTAAATAACTCCGATGGAAGTGCTTATGCAACTTAAGACTCTGAACAAGATTTATTCTGATACCAATGAGCTAGGTCGTGCCGAGGTGCATGTTGGGGAAAATAGTTGACTGAATTAGTCGATTACTGCTATGGTGAAATCATATAAGAAGAACCAACAAAGCAGGAAACACATTAGGTCAACTAGAAATATACATACAGATAATGTACAACAATTCGAACCAATTTATTACTTCTTCTCCATGAAAGATGGAGGAATCAGATAGATGATTAGAACGATGCTATATTAAATTAATGTACATGCTTATATAGGATGCTAAGATGCTTGGGTGACTATCCGATACGTTCAGTTACAAAATAACTTATAACGATCAGAATTTCAATCATCGTAGAGCATGTTGGTCTGTTGTATTCGAGACAGACTTGTTAAGGGTGAACCCATCGAATGCGAACTTGTCGGCTGAACATGTTGAGGAAAACCTGTAGAAGGTGAACCTGTTGGATTCTAAGGCGAACCTATAGAAGGAGAACCTGTCGGCTACTGGTTGGATCAATGGGTACATTTGTAGACTAGTGAGTGCACTTGGTCTCGTCTTCCTCTTAATATGTTGTGCTTCAGGAGAAGAGGAAGGCCACTTCAAGGATCCTAGTATTTTAAGAGAGGGAGAGCACCAATAAGTAGTGAAGTTCCACCCCTTAACAATGAGGAAGAATCTTTGATGAATGTGAGCCATGGAGAACCACAGGGAGAAGTCATATGACATAATGGTGGCTTCATTTATCAGCCTAGTGAATATTCTTGACTTGTCGAAGGAAACAGTTCTAAGCATGATAAGGTTTCTCTAGTGGAGGATGGGGAATGGTCTGAAGATATCACCCAACAAAAAAGTGATGAAAAACAATTAGATAAAATTATCTAGACGATAGTTGGCTCCATTCAAATTGATGGGACGCACCATACTAAAGAATATGATGATTTTCAATGGGGATGCCATGTGGTTTGGACATAAGATAAGACCTTCACCCCTGTGGATATCACTCACTAGGTTTAGACTCCTCAAGTGCAGGGTAATGCTACAACTATTTTTCTAAAGGAATAAGTAATTCAAAAAGGGTGGAGGCTCGCCCACCAGGCCCTGAATTGGCATCATACAGATGATTATCAAGATGATGGAATATGCATATTTTGCTTGGCAGAGGAAAATGTGAAGCTACTATTTGATATTCAAGGTGAAGTGGCTGACCTCCATTTACAAAATGAAAATCTTGAGCACAAGCTCAATTTGGTACTAGACATTTGCTCACAGTTAGATTGATAGTCTCGATAGTGGAAAGCTAGGGACATGACAGTCTCGATAGTGGTTAACCAATATCTACCCATTCACTTGGAGCAGAGGCATGCAGATGAATCTCTTGGAGACAAATAAGCACAACCATAATGATAATTTTCCATCTCATGCATGATTGTTTGACACTTAAATTAGTTTGTTATTCTTCTTTATGCTTATTTCCAAGAAAAATGTTGATAGCATGTATTGTAGGCCTCTAAATGTTTATTTTCTAAACGAAATAACTATAACATGTATCTCAAGTCGTTAATCTTTTATAGTCTAGATTTCTACTTTCTCATTCAATCTACAACTTAGCTATTATCTAATCAATTAGTGAAATTTTACTCTTTTCGGGCCTTATAAGAGGTGAAATTTTATGGAACTTGATTTGAGCTTGGGATGGTTTTCCAATGTTGATAGGCTAGACTCAAGAAGTTTGTATATGTAGTTTTGTATTTTTAGAATGGTTTAATACAAACTCTTACATACAAAACAAAATGGTGTGGAATTTTTAAAAAGAATGTCTCATCATGGATAGTGAATATGAACATTAAATGGTCTCAAAGAGTTATTTAGAAGTTGTTTAAAACAAAAAAAATGTTATTTTAATTTGTATATCTAAGCATATTATTACTATGGTGGTCATTTAAAACTATTTTAATGTTGAGAATATGCAACAAACTAATTTGAAACATGTCATGTAGAGAATCATTGCATTGATAGTGTGGTGTATAATATGTAAATAATGAAGTTTGCAAACAATCACTACATTAATAGTGTGATGTATAATCTGTAGAAAATGAAGAATCAAAGAACCATTCGATTGTACATTGTTCAAATGCAAGTAGGATTTGCGATAAAACCCTAAAATTGACATCTTTGGAATCGATATTTTGATCCACAAAATTTAAATTGACTTTTGATAGAACCAAGAATTATGATTATGTAATTGAAATTCCCACCTTTGAAATTAAAAACTTCAATTATAAGATAAGAATCATACTTTGTGAATTAAAAAACACACTATTTGAATAAAAAATCACATTTTTTAATCGAAAAATGCACTTTCCAAATAAAAAAGTACACTTTTTGAATCCATAATCCCACTTTTGGAAATGGAAATTGCACTTTTCAAACCCATTTTGCTTTTTTTGAGCCTGAATTCACACTTTAGAAACATTGTTTTGGGGCTTTAGAAAGCATTATTTTGCACTTTTTAGTAAAGACTATGCTTAATATGTCCATATTAATGAAATTAGTTTTTAGAAATAATATGGTCACTAGGAAACCTTAACTATGTCAACACGGTGTATATGGAATCTTAATTTTGTGGAAATATATGCAACCAAAAGTTGTCACTTGGGAACCAACTATTGGGCTAATCCTAAATTGGTAGAAAATAATTAGATTAATGTGTATTTGGTCATTAATGGGTTTATCTTTGGTGGATTACAAACCCATGGAATTTTCCCATAGCATTAGTATGTGATGAGGCCTATTTAAAATATTAAAGAACTCCATTCTAAATTTCCTTAAGTGGCTAGTTTTGGCTGGATTGACCATGGCTTGGTTGGATTGACCAAGGGTAATTAAAGATATATTTTGAAGGTTGTTTTCTAGTAAAGAGTTTACGGGGTAAACATTGGCTTCTATTGTGTTTGTTATTCATATTTCATAATATTGTTTCTCTCTTAAATTTTAAATAGTATTAGATCCATGTTTGGGTACATATATCTCTCTCATAAGAGAAGCCCTAAATAATTCACATTAATGAAGAATTACTCAGTTGGAGTGCTTGATTTGGCTCACTAGATTTGGAGTAGAGATGGATGCACTTAAACAATAAAATAGACTAATGGTGTAATTTCTAGACATAGACCTAGGTGATTATTAAGGGGAGGGCATGATGTACTCCACTAGTTATAAAATTTGAGGAGGGTACGTGTCTTAAGTTTAAAGGGGGAATGTTGGGTTAATATTGACTTGGTAAAAAAATAATTAGATTAATGTGTATTTGGTCATTAATGGGTTTACCTTTTCTATTTTATATGCCCATGGTATTAGTACATGATGAAACATATTTAAAGGCATGAAGAACTCCATTGTAAAATGGATTGGATTGACCAAGGGTAATGGAAGATATATTTTGAATATTGGTGTTTGGGAAAGGTTTTCTATCATGAATATTGACTATTAGTGTGTTTCTTGTTCCTATTTCATTATGTTATTTATATCTCAGAATTTTTTAATACCAACAACAATTTTATTGTAGTTTCCACACCTCTCGCCTCAAGACAATTTTATCATAGTTTCCACACCTCTAGCCTTGAGGACAACGATGCTTTCAAAGGGAGGACATATTAGAGTCCTATCCCAACCTTCTCACTTTGGGCATGTCAAAGGGTCATTTTCATCAAATAATACCTAGCAAGTGGTTGATACTCTAAATAGATAAGGTTTTGTTATTGAGAAACTATTTATAGAGTTAGAAGTGAGAAAATATTTATAGAGTTAAAAAGCTATATAATATTTTGATAAGTATATTTATTGTATTTGGACCATTTATTATAAGATGTTTCTCCCTTGAAGAGACCCATACACATTCTTCACTCTTTTAAAAATCTTTAATAAAAAAAGTTATGTGTAAAAATTTATATTACATATAGGTCAAATATAATGAAATTCTAGTTCTCTCCATCTTCTTCATAGTAGGATATGGTGAGAGATTAAAATATATTTGAATTTTATGCTCATCTCCCTAAAGATCCCACAGTTTTTATGGTAAGGAAAATCATAAACATTCAAAATTCATTTACAGATTTAGGAAAATTATAGATTTATGAATGAAAAACCATTACATAAATATGATATATGTCATGTTAAGAAAAATGATGTTTTTTTTCAGAAGAAAAAAACTTGTCCTTGATATTCATTTTGAATCAAAGGGCATCTTAAGTGCCTCCCTCGGGGGAATTTACAAAATGCTCTGCATAGTTACAGGGCTAGGACTCAAGCATCCAGAGATGCAAATCAGAAACAAGAAGGAGAATTCTGTAATGGCCAAACTGATCTAACATAATCCATGAGTTCAACTGATGAACATAGTGATCGCCTATATCCCGTAGCACAAGGAGAGCCCGGATTGCTGATCCAAAGATGTCACCTGTCCAAACAAGAAAGTCATATAAGGTAGAAGAAAATGCCCATCATAAATCAGTGCCCAGAAAATAGGAGACTAAAGCTCCAACACAAGCTCTCAAAAGAGCTAAGTTGAACCACTCAAACACGGAGTGTCATCAAAATATTTAGAAAAAACACAGTGACCGGGTTCTAAAATCAAGGCATATTTGGATAAGCAGTTCGCTCTCTGGTTGTGTTCCCTATAAACATGACTGATGTTCACACCAGTTGAACAATGGATTAGATTTCTAACTTTAACACACCAATGATCAAGATCAATAGAGGAAAGATCTGATTTGCTAATGGCCCAGTTTATAATCACCAGAGAGTCTCCATGGATTTTCTTTAATGGAAGACCCATATTTTTGGCCACAACAAGAAGAGTCCACAAGGACAGAAGCTCTGCTCTGGTATTTGTGGAGATTCCACAACCCAACTTGAAAGAGAGCATGTGAGAATGAATGATGGCAATAAAGACTCCTGCCCCACCTTTTGAATTTGTAGCTACACCATTTAATAATCCACACAGGTAAATCATAACTGGGGTATGTCGTGGGGTATGTCCAATAAACTTGAATCTTGAATTTAACCCAGGTACCGGATAGTAGTGCAGAAAGAAATTAATATGGTGCAGAGTATCCATGATCCTGGCTGGCTTATCATCAAAGAGACTCTTGTTCCTACCTAACCAGATGCACCAGTACACAGAAAAGGAAAATATATGTGGGCTGCGTGAGAGGTATGAAATGAGAACCAATGCTCCAAACTGTCCCTAAGGGCCAGCCCACGCACAGGTGGATCACAATTGAATAGGTTACAAAATCTAAAGAAAACTGAATCTGTGAAATTGCAATCTACAAAAACATGCTGAATCGTATCTTCACCCGACCTACAGATCTCGTAGATGCTCGGACCAAACCAACCTCTTTTTGATAGGTTGTCCCAAGTTAAAATTTTATAATTAGCCAGATAAAGCATTTAATCTTCCATGAGAATTTGCATTGCCAAAGGAGAACTGCAAATTTATCCTTTACTGGAGTTAACATCGAACTTACCATAAGGTCATAAGCCAGTGCAACAGTCACTTTATCCTCCTTTTTATTGTAAGTCCAAAGAAGCTTATCAGCAGTAGCAGAGAGCCTTATACCCCCATAATCCAGTCCAACCACATAGTTATTCTAGGTATGAGCCCAGGAACCCCCCAAATCTAGGTCTTCAGAGGATAACCAGTAATTCGATGAGACATGAGAAGGATTTCATGCATGCTGAAGCATCGTGATACCAAAATCCTGCAGATAGTCAATCAAATCTTGCGGAAGATATGGAGAAGAGATTGTGCCAATGATAGGATCAAAGCCCACGAGAATGTATCTGGCATTTCCAACCTGCCAGCCCATAAACCTTCCCAACCATGAGAGAGTATGAAGGAACCCATTCCATATGAATTAGGGACCTATGACAATGAAAATCTTGGATCTGAGCCACCTGTCTAGAGATAGATTTTTCAAGTATTTAGCAGTGATAACTTGGGACCATAAGCCATTTCCATTAAGCACCATCCACAAAGATTTTAGTTTTAGGGAAGCACTAAACCAATCCATATTTTTTATCCCCCATCCACCAAGTTCAAGAGGTTTTGACAGAGATTGCCAGTCCATGAGGTGAAACTGATTTCTGTCCCCCCTGGATCCCTAGAGAAAAGAAAAAATTAACTTTCTAAGCTTGTTTAGAATGGACTTTGGGAGAGGGACTAGTGCAAACCAGTAAATAGGAAGACTTGCTATTACAACACGTATGAGCAGCATCCTACCTCCAAGAGAGAGGAATTTGTTGGACCAAAGGTGAATTCTTTTTTCAAACTTTTCAACCATTCAGTGCCAATCTTCAGCCTTATATCCAAGAGGTTTAATATAAAATCCCAGGTACTTAAACCCATGCTGAATGGGATCTGCTTTGAAGGGCATAAAGTGTTGAATGTTTTGTAAAATCCCCAGATCCATTTAATTGAACAAAAATCCTGATTTATTCAAACTTATACTCATACGTGAAGCTGAACATAAAGTCTCCAAAAGTACATCAAAATCCATCAATTCCATCACAGTACCCATGCCAAAAAGAATGATATCATCTACAAAAAGTAGACGAGTCAAATATAATGAGTCTGAAATCTTGATGCCCCATATCTTTCCTTTGGCCTTTGCATCTTTAATCAGAAGACTGAGCCCTTCGATGACCAAAATGAACAACATAGGGGATAATGGGAAACCATGCCTAATACCTCTCGAGGTTGTGAAAAAACGAGAAGGGGTTCCATTTACCAAAATGACAAAGTTTGCCGAGGTTACACATCCCATTAACCATAAAACACCTCCCTATGATACGCCAATCTGAAGGAGAATGAGTCTTAGATAGGTCCAATTGACCGTGTCAAAGGCTTTTTCAAGGTCCAACTTCAAGACTAGGGCACATTTTTTTTGTCTTGAGGGTATGGAGGGCTTTCTGGGTGATTCCAATAGGCTCCACAATCTGCCTCTATCTCAAAAAACCAAATTGTTCAGGAGAAATGGCCTTATCAAGGAACGACTTGAGTCTAAGAGCTGCAATTTTGAGATCAACTTATAGATAAGGTTGCACAACGAGATAGGTCTGAAGTCCATAAAGGAGAGAAGCTTGTCTTTCTTTGGAATCAGGGAAATAAAAATAGATTTCAGGGCATTGTCCATCCTACCCTCAACCCTGGAAGATTCAACAACAACAAGAATATCAACCCCCACAATATCAAAAAGCCCAAGGAAAAATTCTACTGGCTAGCCATCTGGGCCTGGGATTTTATCCCTTTTAAAGGAATTTAGAGCAGATTCCACTTCACTAAGGGAAATCATGGACGAGAAGCAACCAGAGTCTTATTTTGACAAGAAAGCAAAGAAGAGTTTAATCACCTGCAATTGATAAAAAATATTAGTTTTGAAGTCATCCTTGAAGATCTCTGAGAAGTGTCTGGCCCCTAGATCCTTTAGCTTAGTCTCATCTTCCACTCAAACATTCTCCTAATCTTTTAGGGCCCAAATGGAGTTATGATTCCTTCGAGCTAATGCAATCGAATGAAAATACTTGGTATTCGCGTCCCCCATCTCATCCCACTTAGACCTTCTCTTGAGCATCCATGTTGTGATTTCATGGGCCAGAAGCTTTGCCTTTATGCCCCTCAGAGCTTTTAGAGTTTCCAACTCCTCCACAGAGAGTAACCCAGAGGAATTTGAAGCAATAAGGGATTGGAATCCACTATCCACTTCACGTAGTTCACAATTCATATCAGCTGAACGATTTCAAGCCCAATCCTTAACACGTGCTTTAAGGGATTTGATCATAGAATATGAATGCATGAGCATCGCAATCCTAAGTTGCATCTTAATATAAAATTGAATGTAGAATTTACATGTATCACATAACATACTTTGGTATAATTATGCATATTCCCATTTTAGAATCCAAAACAATAACTTTTGTATATGTAGCTCACAATTTCTGGTGATGTGTAAATATTATTTTCGAGAGTCTACTACATTAAATTTATTAATAATTTTTTTAAATTTTATTCTTAGTTTTAGTTTTAGTTTTGTGTAGAAAATTTTATATTGATTCACAAATGATGATGTTAACATTATAGATATGACAAACCACACACACACATATATATATATATATATATATATATATATATATATATATATATACTACAATTGCTTCAATAATAGGCTTAGAATAGGCTTTTAGATTAAAAAAAATCAAGTAACACAATTGACCCTTAACTTATATCTAGTAATATAAATTGATGCTCAACTTATTCAAGTTTACTTTAATAAAGGAATGGATAGATTATATTGATTCATGATTTCGTCCTTTTTATCTTAAACATTACAAAATTCCAACTTCCCCATATCATATGATGTCCATCACCTAAACATAACTATCCATCTCAGACTTACACAAAACATTATAGTCCTCACTCCATGAAGTGAACAAACATCTCCATCACCTAAACATGACTATCCATCTCAGACTTACACAAAACATTATGGTGGACTCACTCCATGAAGTGAACAAATATCAAATATCCCGTTATAGAGATATCAATAAGAAGTTCTTGCTTTCAATATAATGAATTAATAAATGTCTATTTAAGAAAATATTAATCCATTTGATTATATGGTTTTTAATTTGATATTTAATATCTTTTTAAAATTTATGCACGACTCTGTAGATAATGACTTTTGTATTTAATGAGACTTTTTTATTTAATTTGTTTCATTGTAATTTTTATTTTAATATTTTTTTACAAATTTGACTTTTATATTTAATGAAACTTACTTTATTAATTTACTTAGTTGTAATTCTTATTTTAGTATCTTTTTAAAAAACTACTTTAATAAAATTTTACAATTCTTTAAAATAAAATATACAAAATATAAATAAAAAATATTTTTTAAATATAAAAAATATAATGAAAAACAATTTTTTAAACTTAATTAATTAAAAAAGTATAATTATATTTTATTTTAATAAAAAAAATATCCAAATCATTTGAATCACTCATCTATTCACAACATTAAAAATTTATTACTTTTATTTTTAATGATGATGATCTGGAGACCAAACTTTGGTTTATCAAATCTAAATAAACTAATTAATTAGTTTGTTTAAAAATTATATTCCTATGCTCAAAGAGCTTGGAGAGAAGCCTCCCGAGCTCAGTATAGTTTTGACATGTTAAAAGGCTAGGAAGGTAGGTATTGCAACAAGATTATGAAAGTGATGTTCATATTCTCACAGAGATGACAGATCCTTTTCACCCATGCCATTTTAGGAACTGCCCAAAGAGTGACAGATTCTTTTCACCCATGGCATTTTAGGAACTGCCCAAAGACTTGTTTCGCTATGGAGCTCATAAGAGTTTGTTCTTATCTTGCTATATTAATTTTTTTCTTTGAACTAGTTGATGACTTCCTTATAATATCTTAATTTTCTTTTAGCCTCTAAATCTTTATCACACCATATTTTCTTTTTAAACTTAGAAGTAACAATATTTTTCATTTTATTGATATTTTGCAATGCAACATTTTGGTTGATCTCCCAATAGCTTAGGAAGTCTATGGTCTCTCATGTTATTGATTTTGTGCTTGTACCTAGTCATAGCTAGGTTCACCATAGGTGAAAAGCCCACTACTATAAAAAAAAAATAGAATATGGTATATTGCTTTTATTCCACTTATAATTTAACTATTAATTTTACATATTATTTAGTTATAATTCAATAATTTAATGATTTTTTTATTTTATTTAATAAGAACCATTGATTTATCATATTAATTTCTAATTTAACAATAAGAATCTTCAATGGATGTACTACTGTACTGTTTATTTATGTGACGTGACTTCTTTTACTCTCACTAATCTAATGAAATACAGAAAGCATTTCATTTTTTTTTATTAGCCTCAATCATGATGCATATAATTAAGTAAGAAACACAATAAATTCATTATTGCTTTTGTTTCATAAAGTTTCATTGCCCATGAGAAATGCTTTAGGTTTGGCGATAAAGTTGTGTCTCATAATTGATAAGACCAAGTCAAAGATCCATGGTCCAAAAGAACTATAATGCTAAACATATTGGGGCCACAAAGCCAATGATAACGCTATCATAGAAGAAAGTATTGAGATGCACCTGGTGGTATGAAAGATTGGGTCTTGTTTGAGTGATGATGAAATGCATTATCGTTTTGATGAGACAGTTACATTAGTCATGAGTCGTACAAATAATTTGATTGAGGAATGAATGGAGACAGAGATGATGTAAATCTGCTTTCATGAGAAGCTCTGGGGTATCGATTATTGCCAATCACAAAGAACATCTGATGGCAACCTAGTTTGCGCTCTGCATTTTGCAGACGAACGTGATTCCTCCCATGCAAAATGATTATATTCATCATTTATATTAAGGTATATTTATACATGTATATACCGAAAAGAAGAAAACTTCTCTGATGATTCTGTACTGATAGGAATGTTGCCCTTTATCTATTTAAAAGCAGTGCCCTAACAGTAGAAAGGAGATTAAAGGCTGGGAACTGTTAAGCTGAGAGCACGCTAGACGAATCTAATCATTCTCATGCGGACACTTTGATTAATCTTTTTCTCTCTATAGGTTGATTTAAACATATTTTTATTGATCTACACTGGTTCCAAGCGCACAACGGGCCTCATTGTACAGCTCGTTAAGATCTCCCATCGATTAGAGAGCCATGATAGGGATCTGTCCTGCACAAAACCAAACAATCAAGAAAGCGTGTCGTTCTCTATTCTCGAAAATTTACAATGAACAAAAAAGTGTCTCGGAAAACCTAGGTGGGATATGAAACGCACGGGCTTTACGATGCCACACATGGTATATATATAATGAACAATGCATATACACTCAAACGTTGTATAATAGAAATTATAACTCCTCGGATACAAACAGGAAAACTCAGATTCCTAAGTACTTTAAAGACATATACACACACGGTCGCATGAGGAGTCAGATAGATACCCACTAACGAGCAGAATCAGTCCACAAAACCCAAAAAAGAAAAATTATGAACGGCATGCAGAAAAGAAAGCATGAAAGAGTGCTATCAGCGAAGAATATTCATGATGATTAAACTCCTTGAAAGCTGAAAGTATTTGAGTATATGATGTCGGATTCGGTTGGCAATATATTCTCTAAAGTGGTTTTCCACAGCCTTTTGCCTTTTGAGTCAGACCGGTCGGGCAAAGGTGGAGTCCAGTTTCCTTACAGTTATTATTCCTTCAATTACCCCACATGCATGGGTTGGCCCGTGGTCTGTTTCAAGGCAGTGGAGCTTCCTCCAATGCCTTCACTGTCTACGAGAGATTGTGTTTACAGTGACAACTGAAAACAAATCCTTGTCTCTCACGCTCATATACACACTGTTGCCTGCGTATATAGTTAAGTTTGCTTGTCTCGCTTTCCAATAAATGTTGGCCTTGAAGACTGGTCAAGAAAGCAACAAAGACAAAAGTACAAAAATGAATAAACCCTAATTCCAAAGCAAAAATAATTTCCATTCTGCGTACAAAAGCAATTCGAAGTCTGCACTATTTCAACTCAAATTTCCAGAAGGAAATGGTAGCTTTCAAATCACGAGAGCCCCGCAATCAACTCGAAACTCCAAACCGTCCCTGGAGGCTGGATCCTTCACGAAAAGATCACAGGAGATCACAGGCTGGGTTTGAAGTGTATCATCATAGCCCAGCCTTGATAATATTAAACGGTTATGCTTCTGCATAGCTGTTAATAATGCCTAATTTTGGAAAATCTCTATCCATTATCAATGAAACACTTCACCGCACTTCCAAGCAAAAATACTTCCATGACTCCCGTAAGAAAGCATTAATTATAGTTAACCACTCTAAGCAATATAATTGACCACCAATTTGGTGTGACATTTTTTTAAGTATGCCACATTGGAATTAGGTATAGTAACCATTTTGTTTTGATGGTAAGAAAGCTTTAACTATAGTTAACCACTCTAAGCAACATAATTCACCAATTTGATGCAGTGACATTTCTCCAAGCATGACACATTGGAATTAGATACAGTAACCATTTTGTTTTTATTGTAAGAAAGCATTAACTATAGTTAACCACTCTAAGCAACATAATTCACCAATTTGGTGTGACATTTCTTCAAGCATGCCACATTGGAATTAGGTAAAGTAACCATTTTGTTTTCATCGTAAAAAAACATTAACTATAGTTAACCACTCTAGGCAACATAATTCACCAATTTGGTGTGACATTTTTCCAAGCATGCCACATTGGAATTAGGCACACTAACCATTTTGTTTTCATGGTAAGAAAACATTAACTGTAGTTAACCACTCTAAACAACATAATTCACGAATTTGGTGTGACATTTCTCAAGCATGCAACATTAGAATTAGGTACAGTAACCATTTTGTTTTCATATCTCATATGGTTATGGCACACAATTGATAATGCATTTAATTAGTTTTAGTTAACCACTCTAAGCAACATAATTCACCAATTTGGTGTGACATTTCTTAAGCATGCCATATTGGAATTAGGTACATTAACCATTTTGTTTTCATATTTAATATGGTTATGGCACTAAATTGACAATGAGTTTAAGTAGTTTTTATTTATATTGAGGAAGTATTATCATAACTAGGTTAGATCATCATAGTTCCATCTTAAAGCACGATCTAGGAAACACAGAGAGGAATCCAATTTATTGAGGTGTACTTTTTTTTATTTTAATTATTTTACATGTTTTAAAAAAATTACACCTCAAAATGTTTGATCCCTAGTTTGCAACATATTGAAATTAATTTGTTGATTAAATATTATATATTTTTAGATTGTTGGGAGATTATATAATATAAATATTTCAAACAAGACTTATTTGTTTAAGACGTCACTTTTTAGTTATTAGTTTAGGTCCATATGATTTTTTTTAATATTTTTGTTTTATTTTTTAAACTATGTTAGGAACCTTAAGAACTCATCTTCCCTATACTTGGTTTATAAAGCATCTCACTTCTCTAAGTGCAATCACATTGTTTATGATAGATGTTGTTCATGACAACTTTCCTTATTGAGTGACATATTGTTAATACCTTCCTTTTGCTACATTGCAGTTTTGTGATATGAATCATACTAAAAAATAATTTGGTAACAATTTTAAATGGTTTAATCAAAATATACTAAATAAATGATATGGTAAAATTTATTATTGTTTAAATTTTAAACTAATCTCACATCTTATCTTTCTACGCTCTAATGGGACTTCTTATCCATTCACGTCATCCACATCATCCACCTTTTGGTTCTCCATTTGCTTTCACTACCATGATGAAAGTTCCAGTTCTTATTACCATGCCTTCAATGAGGTATTGAATATGTTAAATTTGTATATACATATAAACATGATTTGAATGTTATTTTTTCGGTTTACATAATTAAAATAAACCCTAATATTTATATTACTATGTCAAATTAAAAAAACCCTTAATACACGGCAATATATTTTTGAGGATTATAGGGGTATTCAAACCCTCAATATGAATAGACTTGATATAATAATGCCTTGCTAGTGAACCCTCTCTGGAAACCCTATTATCACTTGAATCTTACACTTGTTCCCTCTTACTAGGATTTTGGGTAAAGTGAGGTCTTTGGACATACCTTACTTTGGGTGAAGCTAAAATTCTCAACTCTTGATTTCTACAACACTAATATTTTCTTGTTTATCATACTTAACCATTAGTCTTACTCTAATTTTTAGAGGCAATAGAGCTTCACTCTAATATTCATAATAACGAATTCTCCCTTCATACTTTAAGGAAATTGATTTAAAGCTACCAAAATTATGACGTCTTTGTCCAATGGAATTTGAATTAGACTTTTAATAACAAGCTTATAAACCCCAATTCTCTCTTCATACTTTAAGGGAATTTGATTTGGACTTTTAATAACAAACTTAAATAAAAAACATAGTGAATGTTTCTTGGCATGGGATTGATCTTCCAAGAAGACACCCAAAATTTGGCTTATGTTTTTATTTAAAACATAATCAATATTTCTTTTGGGCATTGGGATGATTTCCCAAAGAGACACCCATCCTTTTGTGGGGAAGGCACGGGAGTGTTACTCTCTGTTTAAACAACACTTACACATTACTTAAAACTCAAATCAACATCTACACGAGTGTTGTAGTTGACAGTTGCAACTAAC
This sequence comes from Pseudotsuga menziesii, assembly GCA_001517045.1. NCBI lineage: Eukaryota > Viridiplantae > Streptophyta > Pinopsida > Pinales > Pinaceae > Pseudotsuga > Pseudotsuga menziesii. Next base: position 602,520 of record LPNX010996859.1, on the reverse strand, counting down.
AATAATATATATGTGGAGTTTTAGTTATGTTGCAGCTGACTTTTCAATTAACAATGATCTACAGAATAGTTGCAGCTGAGTTGCAACTGACGGTTTAACTTTGTTTTGATGACCCCTTCATAAAATTACGACTAATACTATGTTTCAACGATAAAACACATTAACACATTTATACTTAAAATATACTCTAATTTCTCAACAAACTAACTTCAAAAATAAATATGATTTTCCAAACTCAAAAAGTAGAGTATAACAAAAAATACACAGTAACATCTTTGAGTTTCAACTCTGTATATATTTCTCTGTGTATATCTATATCTGAATAATGATTACAAAATAAGTATTTATAATGGTTTATCTTAGTTGGTCATTAACTTCTAATTGACCTTTCACAATATAAAAACTTAATTCTCTGTTACAATATTGTAGACTCACAGAATGAAAATTGTGATGACCCTTTAGAAATATCATGCAATTGCTCGCCCAATGGATTTTCAAAATTTAATAATACGATGTATGTCACTTCGAGTAAGACGGTTTGGCGGTGTTTTGGCTCTAGAGAATTTCAATAGTTATAATTTTGAATGTTGTTTCCTTTTCAAAGTTTCAGTAGGTAGCGATCTGAGCGATGTTAGCTCTTCACAATTTCAGCGGGCAACCAATCTGGGTGGTGGAGTAATTAATTGGCTCCCAACATTCTCCCCCTTACTTACTACACCCAAAAAGCAAAACTTTGTAACACTAGATTTCTGTTATAGCTTACAAACCCCAATGTTTTTCCTATGAAGCTCAAACAACTCTTTTCCCAAAGGTTTTGTAAATAGGTATGCAAACGGATTTTCTGATATGAAAAATTCCATATTGATTTCATTATTGTTTATCAATTCTCGAATAAAACGACACCTTGTATCAATACGCTTACTTCTTTAATGAAAGACATGATTTCTTGATAGTGTAATGGCTGATTTATTGTCACAAAAAAATTGAGTTGGTTCATCTTGTTCATGTTGTAACTCATAAAGAGTTCTTCTCATCCACACTGTTTGACATGCAGTTGTTTTTGCTGCAACATACTCTGCGTCAGCAGAGGATAATGTCACTATGACATTCTTCTTTGAAGCCCATACTATTGATCCCGATCCAAAACTGAATACATATCTAGATGTACTCTTTCTATCATCTATAGAACCTATAAAATCACTGTCAGTATATCCAATCAACTTAAAATTTGAGTTTTATGTATACTGTAACGTCCCCATGTTCCCAAAACCTTGTATTTTTTTTTTGCCTTTGTCCTCATCAGAAGTCAACTCGTGCCTTCGATGCCACTTACCCTTAAGGCTTATGAGTATTATATTTGGATCAGAAAATGAAGCCATCGTCAGAAGGGTGTTGGTCATAAGAGGAAACTTACTATTCTGAAATCAACTATGTCAAATGTAATAAAGTTAGCCTTGCGATTCTTCCTAGGATCCATGTTTCATAGTCATTAACAAACATGAAGGGATCTTAAACAATGACATTAACCTTTGCCCCACATTAGACTATGTAGCATGTTATAAATGTAAAATAGGGACCTTCGGTTTGGAATACTCATGTGGAAGCGGTCGATATTTTATACAACATCATCAGCATATAAGTTAAGTACATAGAGGTGTACTAGATAGGACACATCAAGAATACACCAGATCCAATACATCATGATCACATAAGATAAAATACCACGAAAATACGTCAGGAGCAAGATCATAATAAGTCTATCATCAACGGTGCAGAGTTATGAAGTTCTTGTCTTCTTAAGCAAAGGTGCTCTATTTAACGACCACACATTTTTTAATGAAACAAAGGACTCATACTTCAACTTCTATTCATAGCATATATTTTACTCATTCTTAAAGCCACGACATACTAACTCTATTGACGACAGTCTCTAAATGTGATTGATTGAGGTTCTCAACATTCTACAATCATTCATGATTTGCAAGCATTACCTCATCATAGTGCTTTTAAAACAATATTATGGTGCGGACGAAAGATACCAACAAGTTTTCCTTGGATGATCATTTCTAAAAACAATTAATCCATTATAAATACTCAGAACAATACAAGGAAAAAAACAAACAATTAGGCAAAAAGAACCAGAGGGACACCAAAGTACGTGGTTCAACCCAAACTCAGGGCTACATCCACCAAACCAGCGCATCATGTGATATTCATTCAAAATGAGAGGTTACAACTGGCAACAATCTTGTTGCTTACCTTCTTCATGCTAAATCTCTCTCGAGGAAGCAGTTCTAGGCTATTGAAACGCTATAGCTATTTTATAAAATCTCATCATTTCATTCTATTGAATATTTTCAAAGCAAGCTAGGGCTTAATCACAAACCCATTAGTAGTCGCGATGCATACTCTATATTTTCGTGATTGATAAGTACTGGTCTATTTTATGCAATGAAGTACATGTTCAACTCAAAAGAGAACCCAGCTCCCATGAAACCAGATCATGTTTCCTTTTCTAATACCTACCATGCTGAGTTATGTAAATATCTCAGATCCTGTACACGGATGATAAGAACTACATACCCATGCAAATGCGTACCTAGACTTATGTTGAATTACTGTGTATCAGATGAGTCAATATTTTTACAACTTATCCCCAAAACATGCAATCAATACAACCAACGATATTACCTATTGCTTATACCAAGATATTTATGAGATACTTATACGTCACCGGTCATATGAAGGAAATAAAATCATATCCATCACCGGTCATATGCAGGAAATAAAATCATACCTACTATTGCTTATACAACTTTCCCTACCATTGCTTTTACCGAGATCTTTATGACATATTTATACATCACCGGTCATATGCAGGAAATAAAGTCATACCTATATAGGCTAAGACGATCTCTCTTAGACAATCAATCGACTATTTGTTATTACTCCTTACATGTCTATTGTTAAGGTATGAAACCCTTAATGTTAAGGACTAGGAATAAAACCACAAAAATACTCACAACTAGACCAGATCATCTCCATTTTCTACATTTCAATTACTAAGGCGACATGGGAACCTTGCCACTTTTGGAAAACATTTAAACACGGCGTTAGAACTCATCAAAGTGAGCAACCAAACATACATGTGATCCAACACGCACAAAAAGGTTCAGGGATCAATTCCTAAGGGGAATAATGCAGCAAGGATAAGCTACAAAACCAATCATACACAAGATATTAAGACCAGTTCATTTCGCAGATCTAAAACCAGTCAAAAGAAGATATTATATCACACAAAAACAAATCGACCTAGTGACCAAGGTGCGCGTTCGGATCCAATCGATCCGATCCATCATAATATAGATAGCTAAGATTTCCAATGCACAGAGAATGCCATCTAACAGACTTCAGGAATCGTTTATTTTTTTAGGAGGGCATAGATCGCACTACCCAACGCCCACATGGGAACACTTTTCGGTATGAGTTTTTTTCCAATATCGCACCTTACCAATTGTCTTACCAAACTCTGGGTATATCCACCCAGATTTGAAGGTGTGGTCAAAACACAGTCAAAGGTGTTGCGGTTCATAACCCTAAATCCAGGAAGACCTATGCGTAAGATAGGATTTAAAAGGAGGATCGGTAGGCGATGCGAAATGCAGATAAACTTTGCACAAATCTCAGCTATGGAGATCTGCCTAAAACACAGTCAAGGCATTAGGTTATATCAGTAGTTGGTTCCTAACTGTAAAGGAAACATCCAGGAATAACATTTGCAACTACCAGATCCAAAATGCAACCCATACATCGACTCGTACCTTTTTGGAAATTGCTCCTTTTGGCCAATGCCTTTACTATCTAATCCGAGGTAACCCCAAAAATGAATTCTAAGAATACCTCTACCAAATAAAATCTTGGCTATGCTATTTCCATGCCCCGATCTACTCTATTGAACACAAGTATTCCACTATGAAGCAAAACTTCCACACATTCTCCTCCTTTTCCATGAACTCCGCATGCCTGTTGCACTGGCCTCTTCCCCTTAAGAAGTAATTCCAAAAATAAAAAGGTCATGCCCAGGTAAATAGGAAGAAATAATTCTCTCTAACGGCTTTTCCTACCCTTACAGAAAGAATCCCATGAAATCAGCGACGTAGCTGATTTCTAGGAGCTCGCCCTGGAAAATCAATAATTTTCTTTAATAGTTACCTCTTTTTGATGGTGGTCCCTCTTTGGCAATAATTCTATATACCATAATTTAAACCACTTTCAAAGGAGTACATCCAAGATATGAGGGGTTCCTATTAATTTTCCAAGCGATAAAGGAAAGAAATGGTCACTTACATGTATACGCCAATTGGCTCCAAAAAATAGTCATGGTTCTGGTTAATAAATATCCATGTGACTAGTGGCGAAACATGATTACAAGTTTCGTTTGGTTCATTTTAAAACAAATTCGGGGATATACTCCCTTTTCTCATTANATATATATATAGAGAGAGAGAGAGAGAGAGAGAGAGAGAGAGAGCATAGTTTGTATAAAGGTAAGTCGTACCAAAACCCTTCCCCTTTGAGGATAGATCTTGTAGCTAATCCTTTAGAAGCGCATCACTTTTTAATAAATTTTTAAGACATCTATCATATTTTCTTAAGATAACATCTTGAGCTCCTTAAACTAGGTTCTAGGGAGAACTCTTTGGTGCATGATTTTCTTAATACGTACTAGGTGGATTCATTTGTGAGAACCCAATAGGTAGGTTAATCTATTCAGGAATTACCTCAGCCTAGGTGGAAACCTAATCGTTTAGGTTGTTAAGGAAACATATTTAATCCTTTATCTAGTTTCCAAGGTTCACTCACCATTTTAACCTTGCCCCCTAGTGGATGCAGTTACTCGCCGCTTAGGTTTTGTCCATGTCTTAGTCTCCCAAGTCTATCACTCAGGGAGTTACTTTCCTAACATACAAGGTTCTACTGGTGGGGCCTTGGCCTTGAAATCCTCACGAGAGAATAAGTACAATCAAATTTTTTAAATTACAACATATTCAGGAGCAAATAAGAGGGATGTTACATATACTGGATACGAAAATTTGTTGTTCCAGTAATATCTCTTAGAATCATTTTTCTAGCTTTCCAGTGGGTATTCTTTGGAGATTACATAAATATTGAAATAAAACTTACTGCAAAAATTATATTAGGTCTTGTTGTAGTTAAGTACATGAGACTTCTTACCATTCTCTTATACAACGTTGGATCAATTTTTGACCCATCCTCCTCCTCACTGAGTTTTGTGCCAGTTTCAATTGGAGTTACAACTGGCTTACAATTCATCATTCAGAATCTTTTCAGCACATCATTTGCATGTTTAGTTTTATTGATAAAAATACCATCCTGAGATTGAGTTACTTGAATACCAAGAAAATATTTCATCATTCCTAAATCAGTCATCTCAAATTCTTTTTTCATGGATTTCTTAAACTCATCTACTAAAATATCTCCAGTGAAGATCAAATCATCCACACATAAGCAAACAATCAGTATTTTACCTTCTTGGTTTACCTTTGTATACGAGGTTGGATCACTTGTACTTCTGCTGAATCCTTCACTATTCAAGTATTCATCAATCCTGTACCATACTCTAGGTGCCTGCTTCAATCCATACAATGCTTTCTTTAATCTCTAGACCTTGTCTTCTTGTCCATTAATTTCATATCCAGGAGGTTGTCTCACATAAACCTCTTCTTCTAAATATCCATTCAAAAATGCATACATTACATCCAATTGATGTACATGCCATTTATTATGAGCAACAATAGCTAATACCATCCTTACCATATCAAGTCTGGCTACAGGTGCAAAAGTATCATTATAATCAATACCGGATTGTTGAATAAACCTCTGAGCTACAAGTCTTGTTTTGTATTTTTCAACATCACCATCAACATTTAACTTAGTATTATAAATCCATTTGACACCAATAGAATTTTTATTATTAGGAAAATCTACAAGATACCAAGTACTATTTCTTTCTATGGCATCAATTTATTCATCCATTTCTTTTATCCAAACATCATTTTTAATAGCCTCATCAAAATCTACAAGATCACGTGCTATAAATGAAAAATTTGAAACTTGATCTACTTCTTCGTTTTTCTCATACAGTTCTCTTAAACTTCTAGCCTTCTGACCTCTAACTCCGTTTCTTAATGAAGCTAATGTAGAATTTGATTCATTACTTACCTCTGGTCTTGTTCCTTTCCTTCTACCAACACTTGATGGTTCACCATGTTCATGAATTCAGGGTGTTCTGACAGGTGTTTTTACTGTTGGTGTATGTGGATTTAATTGTCCTCCATGTATGCCCTGTTCATCTTCTTCATCTTTTGCGTGAGGTGTAACAATGTCCTCATCAAATAAATTATCTATGCTGCTATCCCATGCTTCTTCTTCCTTAAACACCACATCTCTACTATTGACATACTTCTTGGTGATGGGATTATAGAGTCTATATGCTTTTAGATTCTTCACTATATCCAACAAAAATACATTTCTAACTTCTGTAATCTGACTTTCTCCTCATCTCTTCAGGTACATGTGCATAAGCTACACACCCAAAAAATCTTAAATGAGATATGATGCTACACTTACCACTCCATGCTTGTTGAGGAACTCGATCTTTCACGCTCTTATTTGGGCTTCTGTTCAGAATATTTACTAAACAAGTAATAACCTCTCCCCAATATTCATTCAGAAGATGCTTCTCCTTCATCATACTTCAAGCCATGTTCATAATGGTTTGATTCTTTCTTTCTTCTACTTCGTTTTGCTGTGCAGTGTAGAGAGTAGTAAACTGTCTTTTAATTCCATAGTATTGACAAAATTCCATAAACTCATTTGACATATACTAACCTCCTTTATATGATCTCAATAATTTAATAAATCTGTCACTCTCCTTTTCAACCATAGCTTTAAAAATTTTAAACACATCAAAATCTTGAGATTTCTGTTTCAACAAATACACCCAAGTTTTTCGACTGAAATCATCAATGAAAGTCATAAAATAAACATTACCAGTCAAAGAAGGTGTTTGCATCGGTCCATGCAAATCTATGTGTACCAACTCTAATGGTTTTTTTTCTCTGTATGAGACTCCAGAAATGAATCTCTCTATGATGCTTTCCCAATATGTAGCTCTCACATGAGCCTATTGGATTCTCAATACTGGGCAACCCTTTTACCATCTACTTTTTCTATACTAAAATCTAAACCACCAAAATTTAAATTGTCATACCTCAAATGCCATAACCATGATTGATATGAACTCTTAGTTTCATAAGAATTCAAAGAGTTAGTCAAATCATTTCTCATAATCAACGAAAACATTCTATTCTTTGTTATCTCTACTCTGGCTATTAATTGCTTACGTGAATATTTGTCATAAATAGTGCATACTTTGTTCTTAAATAACACTCTGCATTCTTTCTCCAACAATTGTCCAACACTTAATAAATTACACATTAAACGAGGAACATAATAAACATCATGAATTGTTCTTCTTTTACCATTCTTCGTATATACAAAAATCACGCCTTTACCATTAAATTTTACCTTACTATCATTACCTAACTTCACTTCAGACTGAATGCTTGTATCTAGACTTGCAAATAATTCCTTATTTCCAGTCATGTGGTTATTACATGCGTTGTCCAAGAACCATATATCTGTTAACTTTTCTGGGTGACATTACAAGTTAAAAACACATGCTTCTCTTATTTTTTAGTGTCCTCTGTGATGTGTGTAGACAACTTACTAGTATCTGCTTGATTCTTTCAGCACTTGTTAGCAAAATGCCCAAATTTATTACAATAGAAACATTGAACTTTCGATATATCATACCTTTGATTTCTTGGCTGCCATGTTCTGCTGCTACTCCCCTTACACTGGGAGTATTCTGCTGTAAATTCTCTTCACATTCTGAATCATTTCTGCTGTCACTATGATCAGCACTTCGACCTCCTCTTCCTCTGCTAATAGCTCTTCCTCTACCTCTACCTCTAGTAACATGTAACTGAGATTTAAAATCATATTCTAATGGATTATCATCATACCTGCTCATTCTTGCTTCATGAGGAGTCAAAGAATGAGTCAACTCATCAATGTGCATTTAACTCAGATCTTTAAACTTTTCAATTGGAACAACCATTGCTTCAAACTTCTTTGGCAAACATCTCAGCAATTTTTCAATCACATGCCAATCTGAGAGATATTCACCATACTGCCGTAGCTGGCTTACCACATTTATAACTTGTGTCATAAAATTATCAACAGTCTCGATGTCCTTTATCTTCAGATTCTCAAAATCCCTTCTCAAGTTTTGCAACTTAACATTCTTTACCTTGGTCACACCTTGATAGCAAGTTTCAAGAGTGTCCCAAGCTTTCTTTGAAGACTCAGAACTTGATATCTTCGAAAATAGGGATTCATTTAGGCCTTGTTGAATAATACTAAGAGCTCTGTTGTCATTCTTCCTACTTTCCTTCAATAGAACACGCTCAACATTTGACATAGCCAATTCAACATGATGATTAGTTGATTCTGCATACCCAAGCGTAACAAACTCCCAAAAATCCTAAGCACGCATGATAGTTGTCATATTAATAAACCATGCATCATAGCTTCTTTCAATTAACACAAGAATTTGTGGCTGTACTACACTACTGTTAGTAGCCATCACAAATCAAATTACTCTAAACATAAAAATGAGAAAGAAAACTCAACCACGCTCTACAAAATAGTTGCAGCTCACTGTTTAGTGTTGCAACGTAGTTGCAGCTGAGTTGAAGCCGTCTGTTTAAATCCGTTTTTATGACCCTTGCGTTCATAAAATAGCGATAAACCACATTAACACATTTATACTTAAAATATACTCTGATTTCTTAATAAATTAACTTCAAAAATAAATCTGAGTTTTCAAACTAAAAAAACAGAGTATAACAAAAAATACACAGTAAAATATTTGAGTTTCAACTCTGTATATATTTCTCTATGTATATCTATATCTGAATAACAATTACAAAATAAATATTTATAGTGGTTTAACTTAGTCAACCATTAATTGCTAATTAACTTTTCACAATACAAAACATAATTTTCTGTTACAATTGCAGACTGACAAAATGAAAACTACGATGACCCTTTAGAAATATCATACAATAGCTATTTTCAAAATTTAATAATATAATGTCTGTCACTTCAAGTAAGACGGTGTGGCGATGCTGTGGCTCTTCAGAATTTCAGCAGTTATAATTATGAACGGTGTTACCTTTTCAAAGTTCAAACGGTAATCGAGTGCAACCAATCTGGGCGGTGAAGTAATTAATTGGCTCCCAACACCTTTGGCTTGAAACATTTTTATTTAAAAAACAGTCAACGTTTATTTTGGCCATTGGGATTACCTCCTAAGGAGATGCCCAACCTTTGGTTTGCAACGTTTTTTTTCAATGCAATGAACATTTCTTTACACAAACTTTGGCATGGGATCGATTGACCATCCGTAATTTACAAAGATTAAACAATTTACACAGTCGAACGTTGTGATACCATCCTTAATTTACAAAGATTAAACAATTTACACAGTCGAACGTTGTGATATGCATGGGATCGATCTCTCGCCCAACATAATTTTTAAAATAAAAACTTACACATTCATCATTTAGCATGGAATCGATTGCCCAACAGAAATTTAAACAAAATCTTGACTGATAGAAATTAAATAAATCACAGTAATACTTGTGGAACGCCTTACTCATAATTTCACGCAAAAGAAATGACGCAGGTTCTCCCGTTGAGATGCCTTTTCCATAATTTAATGCAAAAGAATAATGCTAGTCCTCGTGTGGGGTACCTTTCTAAAGGATTTTTTTTTTCAAGCAGAAAAAACCTATCTTTGTTATTCATGATGAATCAAAGGGCATTAGTACAATCAGCGGCTTCATCGAGGCATTAATACATGACTGCCCACCCGGAGTTCCCAATTCTAAAGGATATTACTCATTGATAGGCTGCTAACATGATTCCCTGATCCTTATTGCTGCAAAACCCTTAGTTTCTCCCCCTAAAAGATGACGGTTTCCCTCCTTCCTTTACCATATATACAAGTAACAAAATACATGTAATATGTTTAATGATGTAAAAGAAAACCCTAACTGATTGTCAAAATGAAGCGCGCCCCTCCCTTCCTTTTTGAGTTTCAAATTATTTTTAATAAAAAAATTTACTTCTTTTAAAAATAGTTTTAATACACAACTTTTGATTTTAAAACAATTTTTTCTTTTAGAAATAAGTTTAAGCGCCATTAATAAGTTACTAGTTACTAGTTACTAGGTCTAGTTAAGTAGTTATTTTTATGAAGTGGATGTTATCCATGCATTAGCTAAGAGTTATTCATGCATTATCTAATAGTTATCCATGGAGTAGCTACTAATTGTCCATGCTAATTATTTTTATATCTTTTATTTTTTTCATTTATATATATTATAAAATCATTCATATATTTTTCCAAAGGAAAAAAATATGACTATAAAATCATTTTTATATATATAGCACAAGTAAATCATTTATAGTTACTTTGTCCTATATGCATAATCTTGCATAGTGTTCTTTTCATGAATGTTTATAATTACTTAATGTAATTATTTTATTGGATTATTGCTCAATAGAAGAAAAATACTTGGTAGTGTAATTATTAGAGATTTAATAGGGAAATTAACTTATTTCCATGTAGGAGTTTGATCATGCCTCTTGACATCCTTTGGTCAGGCTAAGATATCAATGTTATGTGGACAAACGCCTTAATGCTACTTATCAACACTTAACACTAGTTAGCCTTATGCTAGTAGTCATATCATATTAGTTTGTTCCTTCTTTGCAACGACTACTTATTTCTTCAGCGTCCCAATCTAGCACTAACTTTAATAATAATTTATACGACACCTATAAACTTAAATTTTCAATGAACATCACAGTTCACTTTCAAGTGCCTACAACACCAAGATGACACCTGTCACCGAACTCATGGCTGCTTAGTGATTCAACTCCCCCCCCCTACTAGTGGATTTTTTCCTTTATCATTTTAGTCACGTAAATTCTTTAGTCTCATAAGTATACAAGATTAACAATACAACTTAAGATTCCCAATCATACTTACCGAGTTTTACCTGTGGAGCCTTTGCCTTGAGCTCCTGGTCACAAGCGGGTACAAAATTACACTTTTGGTTACAAGAACAATGGTAAAAAGAGGGATATTACATCCCCCCCTAAGAAAACATAGTCCTCAATGTTTGTACCCTTCAAACTCTTTTTTCATCTTTCATCTGTCTTTGCAATTTCATTTTCCCATCCCTTTATTGCTTGCCTTAACATCTCTTCTTTAATGTCTTCAAGATGATTTACTTTTCAAACCTATATTTACACAATCAATGAAATTTCTTTCCATGATTTTAACGTAAAACATGTGCATACACATGATCATTAAAAATTAGGAAGAATATAAACCATAATTTCTTCGCAACATCATGGCAACATCCTATTGTTGCATTTTCATAACAACTCCTTTAGAGTTCATTTCACTCACAAAGCTTTACTTTGTGATTTTCATTTACCTTCATTATCTGTTAGTCATACACAATATGCATATAAATCATGATTTAAGGTAAAATATTTACAACTTTTTTTTCATGGCACATAACCTTCACATAACCTTGCCATATATTCTCATCCATATTTGTTTTCATGGCATCAGTCATACTCTCATCAGTATGGAATTACTTCCTGCTAAGTAATTTTAGCCACTTTCAACTTGATATATCAATTCTGAGCACATAAGAATAACATGAGCATAATATGAACCTAATATACGCATAACATAATCATAACATTAGCATAAGATAAGCATAACATCAAAAAAACATGCTTATAAACAAATGTTTAAAACATATAGTGTTTGAACATCATTTATAACTCACCCAACATGAGGACAATACCCTTCCTTGGCATATTTCCAATCTGTGCTATTCATAGTGGTAACACAACCGGTGTTACTAACTAGCACACCAAGTACTCACAGTACACCAAGCTCTTCCATGATCCATTCCTATTTAAGTAGATCTAGGTATTCCATATATTACAAGCTCAACACCAAATTCAAACATCATCATGAGTTTTAAGCCATTCAGTTTCTCCAGAGCCTACAAGCTCAACACCGAATTCAATAATGAGTCTTACCTTTTTCCATAGACCCAATTGAAGTTCAAGGTTGTTTTATATCTTAGTTACTAATGCATAGTAGCCACAAGGTTTCTTTACCAGCCCTTTGTAGAGTCCTGTAAATAATATATCTTTTATCCCACATTTCTTCGTGAACTATTCATATTCTCCATCACGGAAAACTAAGCGCTCAAGGACATACAACTAAAACCTCTAGTGTACTAGGGACCATTTCTCCCTGTAACGTCCATGCTCTACAACTTTTCTTTTTGGGAACGACTCTTATTGAATTTCTCTTTCTTATACTCATTTATTTAATCTCTTTCTTCATTTTCATTAAATGGTTTTGTTTAGTGTGTAAATATTTCTTGAAAGTTCAAGAGCCTTATAATCTCAGGGAATCCCCCATGATTAGTTTAAAGGTTCCATAATTATTTATTGATTTTAAGTTTATTGTTCTTATTGTAGGTTTCATAAGTTCACATTTTGTTCTTAATTTATGGTCTTGTTCAAATCGCCATATCTTAATACCTACAATTAACTCAAAACATTGTTAGTCTTCATGACATATAAAAAATTAAGTAAATAAAATTATCACAATCATCACATCGCTAATTATAACCAATGTTCCAAATCCTACCAACTCAACATCAACCAAACATATAACCATCTCATTATTAATTTATACTTTGATTTTCTGGAGCCTACCAACTCAACATCAATCCCACACATAATAAATGTGAATAATCTTGATATCTTACATCCCACAAGCTCATCATCAAATCAACATAATAAGTCTAAACCATATTGATGCCCCAAAGCTCACCAACTCAACATTATATCAAAAATAATACATCTAAGTAATTTTGATACTATAGAGTTCTCCTAACTCAACATCAAGTCATGATAGTCGAGATCAATATGGCATGAAATTTATTTAAATATCTTTCCACAAAAGATATAAAATTCCTTAAATATCCTAGTTTGTTTTAAGTATGTTTTCACATCTAATTTGGTTGTTTTAGTTTTATAAAGAGTAGGATGTAATATTTTTTTTTCAATATATTAAGTAATTTATAATAAATAAATAAAAATAAAATAATAATAATAAAATATATTAAGAATAGCTTATGGGATTTTCTTATACTCATTATTTTTTTGGTATTTGAAAATTTGAAAAATACAATACTCATGCAAGAGGGCACCCCTTAACTTGTAAACAATGGTGTGATCAAGATTTAGGTAAAGTGCATGAAGGGCACCCCTTGGCCATTGGCCTTGCCTAGTAAACAATGGTGTGATCAAAATTTAGGTAAATCTACTTATGATAAAAATATGATGGTTATCCTAGTAGAAACTTGGTGCCCCTATCTCATTGGCAAACCTTTCAAGATAAAACAAAATCATCACGGTTTTAACTTCGAGATAAAACAAAATCATCACGGTTTTAATTTTTTTTGGAAAAGAGGTTTGTCTTGTATGATAATAACAATATTTAAAAAAAAAATATTTAATTTTCTTTTTATTTTTCTTTTAGTTTAACTTTTATATATGAGTATGAATGAATTAAAAAAAAATATTTTAAATTCTTTTTAGTATTAACTTTTGTATATATATAGTAGTATTGTTTAAAAGTATTATAGTTTTCTAAAGTCAGCTAGCTATTAATTAAATTCATCTAAATTTAATTTAATAGTTGTACCACTATTGGAATAATTTAAATTTCTAATATTTATCCAATATAACCACAATTAGACTTGAAGTTAAGCTAATAGTTGTAGAATAATTGGAGTTAACCCAAGATTTATCCAATATGACAGTTATCAGAGTTGAAGTTAAACTAATAATTGTATAGAATCATTGGAGTTAATCTAATAGTTGTATCTAATAGTTAATTTAAAAGTTAATATATTAACAATTGCAATTCAAGTAAAAGTCATGATTGGAGTTAAAGTTTTTTTTTCAAAAGAAAAAAGTCTGTCCTTGATATTCATTAATGAATCAAAGGGCATCTAATAGTTGAAAATAGAGTATGCAGCGAACTAAAGAAAGCGGAGCACAGAGAACAGTTTGGAAAAAAACACACACACACACACTATGGAGAGTATCTCGATCCGTTTATATTAAGTGAAACTAAGATAGAAAACTGTTACAACAAACTCCGGGGAAATAGGATCTAATTAAGAAAACTCTAGTTCGTCTAACTGTCTCATTAATTCTCCATTATTTCAAGTCTTCCCCTTAATGGAGAATGGATTAACAGCTACACCCAACATTTCCCTAAACAATTCAAATTTGATCTTTCCGAGAGGCTTTGTGAAAATGTCAGCAGTATTTTCACATATTACAATATATGAGATCTATTTCATTGGATTGTAGCTTCTCTCTAACAAAATGATACTGAGCATCAACATGCTTTGTCCTTGCATGAAAAATCGGATTATTTGCCAACTTGATTGAACTTTGATTATCACATTTTATTACTGTAGGTTTCTTTTGTTCTTCTTCGACATCTTGAAGAAGTCTTCTCAGCCAAACAGCTTCACAGGTTGCTGCACACAGGGCCTTGTATTCTGCTTCAGTAGAGGACAAAGATACAGTAGGCTGCTTTTTACTGCTCCATGAAACAATTTCGGATCCTATGCTAAATGCATATCCAGTGGTTGATCTTCGATCATCCGGATTCCCAGCCTAATCAGAATCTGAATAACCTGTCAACTCAACAACAGAAGCATCAGTATATTTAATACCAAAGTCAAGTGTTCCTTTTAGATACCTGAGTACCGTCTTTGCTGCATTCCAATGGCTTTCTTGAGGTTTTGCCATAAACTGACTTAGCACACTCATAGAATATGCAATGTTAGGTCTAGTTGTGGTGAGATAATTCAAACTACCCACCATCTGTCTGTACAATGTATCATTCACCTCCTTTGAACCATCATCACAAGAGAGTTTCACATTCTGCTGCATGGGAACATTAGATGATTTACACTGATCCATTTTAAATCTCTAAAGTACATCTATGACATACTTACTTTGACAAACAAATGCTTGGCCTGCATTTCTCCAAACTTCAAGACCTAGGCAGTAATGAAGCTCACCCAGATCTTTCATATCAAAAACTTGTGACAGCTATTCCTTGATTTCATCAATCAGATTCTCTGAATTTCCTGTAATTATTAGGTCATCAACATATACAGAAATCAATACTATATACCCCTGCTCATCACATTTGATATATAGATTTGGATCACTCTTTCTCCTCGGAAATCCCTATTGAAGAAAGAAAGAGTCTATCTTCTCATACCTTGACCTAGGTGCCTGTTTTAGTCCATACAATGCTTTCTCTAACTTACACACTAAGTGTTCTTGCCCTTTTTCCACAAACCCTTCAGGTTGAGTAAGGTACACCTCCTCTTTTAACTCACCATTCAAGAAGGCAGATTTAACATCTAATTGGTTTAACTTCCAATTATACTTTGTAGCTAAGGCAATTAATAATCTGATAGTATTCAATTTAGCTACAGGTGCAAATGTTTTAGCATAGTCAATACCTTCTGTTTGTGAGTATCCCTTTGCCACCGATCTAGCCTTATATTTGTCTACACTACCATCTGATTTAAACTTGGGTTTGTATATCCATTTGCATCCTATTGGCTTTGTATGTTTAGGCAATTCAGTCAATTCCCAGGTATTGTTTTTCATTATTGATTCATATTCTTCCTCCATTGCATTTCTCCATTCATCATGTACATTGGCTTCGTCAAAACTAATGGGTTCTATGACATTCGAAATGCTACTCATAAGGGCATAGTCTTTGTACCTTTCAGGAGCTCAAACCTGTCTTGAAGATCTTCTTAGCTGTAGCTTATCTTCCTCTTCATTGTGTGAACTTTGTCTTCATCACTAGTTGAGCTTGGACTGTTTGTATCACTGAATCCCTCTTGTTGTTGCTGCTGTTCCTGTGTGTTTGGCTGCTATAATACAATTTGTTGTTCTTGTGTAACCCCTTCATCAAGAACTTTATGCCATTCCTCATGGCTTTGGTTGCTGTTCTCTAAAATTTCTGTTTCCTGTTCATGGAAGAGTACGTCTCTACTTGCAAATACCTTGTGAGTAGAAGGATCAAACAATTTATATGCTTTGAATTGAGAACAGTAACCTATGAAGATACATTTAATGGCTTTGGCATCCAGTTTCTTCCTATTTTCCTTTGGAATATGTGCAAAAGCTGTACACCCAAAAACTTTCAAATTTTGAACTACTGGTTTGGAACCATACAAAGCTTCAAAAGGATTAATATCATTAAGACTCCTAGTTGGACTTCTATTATTTAGGTAAACAACAGTATTTATGGCTTCACCCCAGAAGGTATTTGAAATATTCTTACCTTTCATCATACTGCGTGCACATTCTACCAGAGTTTTGTTTTTCCTTTCAGTAACTCCGTTCTGCTGTGGAGTGCTGGGTACTGTAAACTATTGTAATATTCCATTACCTTTGCAATATTTGTTGAAGTCCCCTAATTTATACTCTCCCCCTTCATCTGAACGAAGAATTTTAATGGATTTTTTCGTCTGCTTTTCAACCATGTTTCATAACTCCTTAAAGTACTCAAAAACATCACTCTTTCTTCTAAGAAAGTAAACCCATGTGTATCTTGTGCAATCATCAATAAATAGCAGAAAATAAAATGCACCTCCTAAGGATCTAGTCTGCATAGGACTGCAAACATCAGTATGCACAAGATCTAACACATCTCTTTTTTTCCTATCAGGATTAGAAGGAAATTCATCTCTGTGCATCTTTCCTAATGCACATCCTTCACAAGCAATGTTCACATTTTTTAACATGGGAAGTCCTTCAACCATATTATGCTTCAATAATAACAATAAATCTTGATGATTGATGTGGCCATACCTTTGATGCCAAAGACTCTATGTTGGCATGGTTGCAGAAGTTAATGTGTAATGCTCTTTACTAGTAACATCAAGCTTGTATAGGCCTCCTACTCTGACTCCCTTTGCAAGAGTTTTGTATTGGTCCAGTAAGTCCTTCACTATGCAGTAGTTTTTGAAGAATTCAACCTTCAAATTCCGATCTGTAATAGTAGACACAGATATCATATTTTTCTTTATCCCTGGCACATACACCACATTGCGAATGTGATGAACACTACCATTTGGAAATGTTACTGGAATATCTCCGTATCCCTTGATCTGATATGCACGGTCATCACCAAGATATATACTAGCACCATTCTGTGTTTCTTTATAGTTAGTATACCACTTCTTATTACAAGTCATATGCACTGATGCTTCGGAGTCAACAAACCAAGCATCAATATCATCAATTTCAGCAGATAAAGCAGCATTCGACACAAACAGTCTAAGATACCTTGAGTCAAAGTTTGGCGTTTCAGTAATCTCATCAGCAATTTCATCTCTAGCCATAAACAGTTTTAGATCATGTGTTGAAGAGTCTTCAGCAAAATGACCTGAATATTTTCTAGGTTGTCTATTCCTATCCTCATCATTCTTCTTCTTATGACAGTCTTTAATAAGATGTCCAGGTCGACCACAATAAAAACAACTTTTTGACTCATTTCTGTTAGATGGAATACCTTGATTCGTGTAATGTCCCCCTGTGTACCACTAAGAAAATTGTAATTTTGAATTGTAATTGTTCTTGGGTGAGGAGCCCAAGGCCAAGGCCCCCCCGGAAGCAAAACTTTCAGCTTATAAGGTAATTGTCTAAGTGAAATATTTAGGAAACAAAAGCAATGACACCCATTAACAAGGGGTCAACTCAACCCAGAAGGAAGTTACTTCCACCCCACCTTGGTCAAAAGTATGAAAGCACAACCGTATATATATATATACAAACTATATACAAAACAAGATATATATACATGGCAGGAAAAAATACATATGAAAGGGATTTCATATAACGGAGCGAGAATACCATGTAATTTAAGCATTGATATTACCCTCATTATGAACGTAGGGTTCCATGAACGGATGCTTACTTATGTTGTGATTTCATCCTCGTTTTTCCAATACCGAAGCCCTTTCAATTCGACGATTCTAAGGGCTACCTGACTCACTAACTACTATTTAATCCTAGCTGTAAGTTGCTAATAATTTGATTAGCGCCTAGGACTTTGATGTAATTTTTGAAAGCCTTATTCCTAGATAAAGGAAAGTAGCCTTATGATCTGAGCCTTAGACAGCAGCCTTAATAGCCGAAACCTAAGTGGTTTCTCCCGCCCAGCGCCCTATAGTCCTGCCTCCGGAGTCTTTGCCGAAATTACAGTCACTAATTTTGGAGACGTTGTGTATTTTCCTAAGCTGATAGACGTTGATATAATAAGTTATGGCAGCTCACTGTGAATGCGTTACCAGAAAATTCATGATCATTAATTAAATGACAGTAATAACGCATGCCTACAGAAAATTTTCTGGACAGCCGTTTTTTATTGCCGGACCCGTCTGTTTCCCTTTTGGTATTTTTATGAGGTAAGAAATTGTTATATAGGGGGGGGGGAAACACTGAGTAGGGGGGGGAAACGGAGGATTGGCTGCGTGGGATGGCCTGCCTTATGGTACTGTACTTTACACCCCGTGCGCGGACGGTAGCTACTGAGCAGGAAGGTTCAGGTATGCATTGTGATATGCGTTACCTTCCCTTGGATCTATAAGGTATCCTTGTTATAATTTGCTCTCACGATATGCACTGCCATTGTTGCCTTGTCTGGTTTCTTAGTTTTTATTGATTGCGATCTGGTAGTTGAGACCTAGACCCACATGATAGACTTTAGCTGATCGGGGTCCTTATTCCATGGCTGTTTGGGTATTTTAAGCCTTTCTTTGAAACCGAAGTGATTCAGACAAATTCTGAACTTACCTCTGTCTAAATCAAGTATCAAGCTGTACTCGAGGTACATTTGGTTTGCTAACTGCAGAGGAGACTGCGTGTTGATCGCCGTTTGGTTACGGCTTGTTGGGTATCCAACCAGCAGTCTCGGGATTGCGTTTGGGATTTAGTTAGAGCTCTCTGCCCTTTTTTTTTATTCACCCGTGGGTGTTGGACAGTTCACTGTGCTCTGACATCGAAAGACCCCATCATAGAGGTTCCACGCTCATGCCTCCACCTGTGGGTTAGTAAAGTCTGAACCTGTTATAGATCTAGATCTATAAATTTTCAAGTTGTCGAGAGGGTAGAGACCGCATTTCCATCTGGATAGGCAATCTGTCTATACTTACTGTTCACGGTATAAATAAAAATGCAGCGATGTTTAGATCGTATTCCTTAGGATACTAGATCTTTTCAAAACAGTTTTATAGTGATATATCGATTAAAGAACACAAATGTGGTTTAGACCGTATTTTCCTTCAGACACAAGATGTCTTCAAAACAGTTATATAGTTATAAATTAAATGGAAACGCGGTGATGTTTAGTTCGTATTCTTTTAGATACGGAATCCTGGCAAATCGGCTTTACGGTTATGAGGTAAACCAAGCACGGAGATGTCTAGATCGTAACCTTTTAGATAAGAAATCGCTGCAATCAGATTTATAGATATAATTTCCACAAAATACAATGTTTGTAACAGCAGATGTAACTGAGCTAGCGAATGTGATGGCAGATAAATTTGCAATCACTGGACAGTAATAAGAAGAGCAAAGTCGTAAGAAATAGCAAGGGAAGAAATCACCCGGCAGATTTCGGTCTATATCAATAAAAACCTATTTATTATCTACAGTTAGATAGATTAAAAACTTGTCTCGTTTCCTAGCCATGACAGCAAGGTTAAATAAAATTGTTCTATGCTGAGCCCTCCTCCTTGGTTGGTTGGCTTGCTGCAGGCCGCAGCGCGAACTGTGTGTCTACAGAGTTATTTTGGCTTGGACTGTTCTTTGTTTTTAAAGAATTTAAGGAGATCTCATCTGTTCTGAAAAACCGTTCTGTCCCTTTTTCAGTTCTTTGGCTTTTAAAAATATATATAGCTTAAAGAACCCTACGCTCCTTGTAGTTCTTCTGCTCTTTAATGAGCTCAAGGAATCGTATCCTCCAATAGTTTGGGTGTTACATTTATTAATGTCGAGTTCAGATCTATGATATACAATATCTTCTATGGAAGAGAGATTGAGGAGACAAATTGCAGCTAGCTGCTGCATATCTGTAATCTTGTTGAAGATTAAGGCAATAAAAGATTTGCAAATTTTTGGTGGACGTAGCCCTCGGATAGGGTGAACCACGTACATTGGCGTCTCCTATGTAAATGTCTAAATGTTTCTTTCTGCCTTGCATTTTCTATGTTGATGTTGTACTGAATTTTCGTTTGCAACATTGTCATTTTATTAAAATGTGAAATGTATATTCGTTGTGACTTTGGGGGTTCCTTTTAAAAATGTTTACATGTATATATATTGGATGAATGACCGAAGTGCCTCACCTGGGCGAGAGCTGACATTGCTGGTAATATTTTTATTATATATAAATCCTGGCTCTTCACTCGGAGGACTTAATCCTTACGTTTTCAATTAACTACATGATCGAATTATGTTTTAAAAGCTACAGCAAAGTACCTTACAGGTATAACTACTTGCTAAACTATTTTACATGTATTAACTCCCTCGTTTACAGCCAAGGAGAGTTTTAAATTATAATGTTTGTGCAAAGAATATTTTACAACAAAACATGATGGGATGACGTCTAGGACTAATATCACTATCAGTATTGGAAGGAAATGTTTTCTTACGTCTTACAAGGGGAAGTCTTTAATGGAGGTTAACTCCTAAAGGGATTTATCCTTGAGGAAATTACTTGAAAGATTTAATTGAGAGTTAATTCATTTATCTTATCCACAAGGCTGCGGATACGTGGAGCGATTTCCTTTTGAAGGGGTAAGTTATCTTAACATCTTTACGTATTATAAATTGTTGTCCTTAATTTTGATGTTACTTTAGTGTCTTGGACTGAATGTTGGTATCAACGCGTTTTAGTGTCAACCTTAGCTTATCCAAATTTATATCTTGAAATTCTCTTTGGTGAAAAATACTGATGGCTAATTCACCGCCTTTTTGAGGTGATGGAAACTAACCTAATGTCTGAAATACAATCATGTATTATTGTAACCTAATAATATGTGGCACTTGCGCTCAAATCATGGGTCGTGAATTCTTATTGATATCTGTCACAAGGTGCAGATTTTTCTTCTCCCTTGCTGGATAACTAATGTGACTATAATCATTAAGCACTTATTGACCTTCTTTTTCCATTGCTTGAAATGAAAACTTATACAACAGGGGCGGGGTTGATAAAGATAATGTTTGTTCAGCAAAACTACACTGGTTCTTATTTTGTTTAAACTGCAGAAGAGTATTTAAACAAATTTCAAAGGTCCTGCGTGGAATTCTTCAAGGTTATTGGAATTTCGATAGAGATTGGAAAAATTACTAGAGATATTTAATGTTAGAATAAGATGAAGCAAATATCTTGTAACTGCTTTTAAACACCAGGACTTATTTCTTGATTTGC
>LPNX010996859.1:524809-572532 GCA_001517045.1 Pseudotsuga menziesii | reverse complement strand
CTGCGAGACCTGTTATAAACATATGGTAGTCCTCTAGCATACCATTCAATGTGATTGTTACGAGATCAGTGCTGGAGACTGATTCTCCTATGTCTCCTAGCTTATATTTCACTTCTTTGATATGACCCAAGAATGAACTAACAGACTCATTTGCATCCATCTTAATTCCTAGCAATTTAGTTTTTAAGAAAAGGAGACGGTTCGTATTACTAGTTTCATACAGATGTTTAAGTGTTGTCCACGTTTCAACAGAAGTTTTAGCTTCTCTGATATGTGGAATAATACTATCTTTAACAGACATTCATAAGAGTACCTTGGCTTTGTTCTCGCGCTTATCCCAGTCCTGGATTTGTGTTGGTTTTCCACCTGCAGCTACTACAGGTTTCGCTTCATCTCCATTGGTGATTGTCCAGACACCATAGACTTCCATCAGGGTCTGCATTTTGAATTTCCAGTTTATGAAATTCGAGCCATCCAATTTGTTGGCCTCATTGAGATAGGTCTCTGCCAATGGATTTGACATTTCAGCAACTCCGCGGTACAATGCTTATTTCAGCTCACACAAAATAGCTCCTCCTCTCACGTTTTACAGTAGTAAGAAGTGAGCAAACAGTGAGTTCCTCTATGCACAAGCTGAACAACTCTCCAGAAAACAGAGCACACGGGTTCTTCACAGCAAACTGCTCCAGCAACCCACGACTCCACTTCTTCTAGCTTTTGCTTCCCACAACAAAGCAGAAATTGGTTCACACTGCTAGGGCGATTAACTTAATGAGAGCAACAAACCCTAAGCACCACCGGCTCTTTCTCTCCACACGTAGCAGCTGCTCCTCGAGCTCTGTGACTCCTTTGAAGAAATACGATTCACGGCTTCCTCGACGGCTCCTCTAAACAGTATAAACAGACTCCACTATACCTCCAGGCTACAATTTACACCCTCAATGGCTCTTCTACACAGATTCTAGGGTGAATTTGGAAGAAGACGCCTCACAACTTGATGCACAGCTCTGGAGGCACCCTCTAGCACAGCTCTGCGTCTACCTTACAGCTCCCTTCCTTCTCTGTACTGAGCAGCGACAAACTCCTCTCTCTCCAAAGGAAACCCCAAGACATTTTGCTTTGATACCAAGTTGAAAACAGAGTATGCAGCGAACTAAAGAAAGCAGAGCACAGAGAACAGTTTGGAAAAACACACACACACACACTACGGAGAGTATCTCGATCTGTTTATATTAAGTGAAACTAAGATAGAAAACTGTTACAACAAACTTCGGGGAAATAGGATCTAATTAAGAAAACTCTAGTTCGTCTAACTGTCTCATTAATTCTCCATTATTTCAAGTCTAATGTGGCATCTCAATCACTGGGTTACAATCATGGAGGTGGATCATAAAGAAACATATCAGTCACATCATGAAGGAGCCACATCCCGATAAGTCTACAAGGGGGACAAGTATGTCACCAACAATACAGTATCCCATCAGTATAAGCTGCCACTCAAACCATATCTACCATGAACAAATGAGAGCAGAACAACAGTCTAAAAGATCCTGCTCCATAACAAATCAAAATGGGGTGCAGTAAGTAAAAGGAGTACATGCTCCAGCACTTGGCTCAAAAGAGCACAAAACAATCATGAGAGGTCAAATGATCTTCAATAAATTTTGAGTAATTACGAGATCCCAGAGCCAAAGAAAGTGTTTTTTTAGATAGGCAATCTGCAAGCTGATTAAATTCATGGTAGATATGGCAAAAATACACTCTAGAAAGCAAGAGCATAGCTTCCTAGTGTCCCTACACCAATGATAGAGTTCCGGTGGTGAAAGGGAGGTTGTACCGTTTTCCCAATTGATAATGACTAGAGAGTCGCCAAATATCCTGAGCTTGGATATCCCCATCATTTGGGCTGTATGCAGGAGGGCCCAGAGCCCAATCAGTTCTGCTTTTGTGTTGGTGCATGGACCTGCCCCCAATGCAAACTCGAGGTAATGTGACTCATTCAACATCAAACAGAAGCCAACCCCCCCCCAATATTCTTTGAAGACGCCCCATCAAAGAATCCACAGGGATAGTTAAGTACAGGACCCAGGCCCAAGGATCTTGCTTTTTTTACCTTAATGACAGATGGGCAGTTCATCTGTGAGAGATATGTAATCTGGTGGATAAGGCTGATGACAGGCAATTTTTTTCCTTCAAATACAAAGATGTTTCTTGCTAAATCCAAATTGTCCACAAAGAGAGATAAGAAAGATAGCATAATGTTGTATGGATTGAGAAACGATCAGTCCACTTTTCCAAGAAAGAGCAGAGATCAATAGATTAGAAGGAGAGAGATATATGGTACTATTCCATTAGGATCGAGAGCACATTCCTCCAAACAGGGAAATGAAAAAATATATGCTGAACACTATCAACATCCTTGCGGCAAAGGGCACATATCCCAGGCCCAATCCAACCTCTCTTCTGGAGATTATCCCAAGTAAGTAGTTTGTTCATCAAAGCCAACCATATAAAACAGCTAATCTTCCTGGGAAGAGTTCCAGACCAAATATGTTTAAGATTGAAGTTGAACTCAAGCTAATAGTTGTATCATCAATGTATTTAAGCTAATAATTGAATAGTTGTATCTAATAATCAAATAGTTGAAGCTGAAGTTTGTTTTTCCAGAAAATAATTATATCTATATGGAAAACCTAAACATCTAATACGAATTGTATATTAGCTAGATGCCCAACTATTTATTAGGAATATGGAGGAGTTTATTAAGAGTTCGAACCATTTTATTAGGAGTTGGACTGACTGCACATTAGCTAGACTACTAGATGTCAAATAGTTGTATGTAATAGTTATCCAATATAACTGTGATTAGAGTTCAAGTTAAGCTAATTAAGTTAATAGTTGTATCTAATAATCTATGGAGTTAAGCTCATAGTTGTATCTAATAATAAAATAGTTGAAGATTAATTTTAATTTTTACAACTATCACTAACTGTACTTATCACATGTTAATTAAGTTATTTTTTTATTTTTTGAAATTATTAATTATTAATTTTGGAGGACAACCATAGAATCAATCTGGACAATACACTTGTCTCATTCTCGTGAGTAGATGAAAAAACATAGATGATAGTTCACCCCAAAATTCTAAGATATATAGGTCTTCAACCTAAATTTATCTTTCTTTATTACTTTATATAATTCATTTTTCTAAAAAATAAAAAATAAAACAAAATTACATTCATAAGTTCAAATTTCATCATTAACACAAATCACTAATGCTTTAGAGACATGTAGTATTTTTTATCATATCACTATGTTATATTATTATAGCTCTTTATTCTTAATAGTTATTATAAAGATTTTCCTCATATTTATTTTTTAAATATTTTTCCAAGTTTATTTGGAATCATGTTCTAAATTGTCTAAATTATTTTGCAAATTTATTGTCTATTTCTTTCTCCCAAATTCTTTAGTCTTTCCATAAACCTTCTTAGGTTTCTTTTAAATAAAAATTGATTGTTTATCTCGGATAAATTTTGTTTGTAAAGTTTTGCTTATATAAATAAACTTCAATTTACACCCTATTGTATATTTCTAAAATTTTGCATTTAAAAACTTTGCTATAAATAAGAGCGTTCAGTTGCACCAATACATTATTTCATATTTATTTTCTAAATCTTTTTCCAAGTTTATTTAGAGTCATGTTCCATTGTTTAAATTGTTTTGCAAATTTATTATCTATTTCTTTCTCACAAATTCTTTAACCTTTGCATAAACCTTCTCAGGTTTCTCTTAAATCAAAATTGATTATTTATCTCGCATAAATTTTGTTTGCAAAGTTCTGCTTATATAAATAAACTTTCACACTCTATTGCATATTTCTAAAACTTTGCTATAAATGAGAGCATTCAGTTGCACCAATACATTATTTCAGGATGTAAGAAATAGTACACTTAACATAGATCGTAGTCAGCCATGATGCACAAAAGAGCCAATGAAACAATGATTCAATATTCCTTTTGTTTGTATTATTATTATTTAATTTACTTGACCCTAAAGCCCTAACGCCATTGCAGCGACTTGACTCTAGTATACACGACATCCATTTAATTCAAAAACACTTGGATTGGTGGTCTTTTAGGATTTTGAACTATGGTGTAAAGCTTTATATTTTTAATTTGTTACGCCCAAATATTGTAGGTAAATCTGGCCAACTTTAAACCTTCCCAGACTTTTTGAAGATCTTCGCTTCAGGAGAAGTATGTAGAGATCAAGATAGCTATCTCCCTATGGACGTGGGGGTTGGCTGTAAGAGATTTAAATATAAAATGACTTAGTACTTACTAAATTTAGAGTATGGAAAGCGTTTATAATAAACAGAACCCTATTTACCTAATATAACATTGGATTTTAGAGAATTAAATATCAAATAACTTTGTATGCAAGAAGTTTAGTCATCGACATAGACATCAGACGTTGTAGGATGGTCCATCTTGTCCACGGATAACTGTTTCTGAGTTGAAGTTATGGATGGAAAGAAGTTTTACCAAGCCATCCATGAATATATAGCTTCCAACTATTTGGATAATATTTGATCAGGATATGAAGAGCCAACTATTTTGAAAATATTTGATCAGGATATGAAGAGTAGTGCCATGAAGATGCTGCTAGAAAGTGATCCATAAGAGTTCCATAGATCTGTAGACAGATATTACCTCGTGTAACTCTTGTGAGAGCTCTGTTGAACTCATCCAACAAACTTTGTTTTAATTGCTCAGAATCAAATGGCTGAAACACGAGGGCTCTGTTTATTAATTTGCAGGAGCTGTTGGATCCCGAACATAACGGAGAGCAGAGAGCTCGTGGGATGTTAGATCACAGTCATCTTGTAATGCGTTGGTATGTTTGCAAGGGTCAATATAATTCTCTAGTGAGGCTTGCTAATCCTTTTCTCCGCAGTACATTCTTCCATACAGTCTACCTTGCGCTTGCATGGGCGTTTCTCCACTTCTTGTACCTTTATGGGATTGATTTTACCGTACTGTTTGCAGTCCACTATAGAAACTTTGGAGGTACATGAGGATGAGGAGGTATTATTACCATATTGAGCGATTAGTAACAAGTGAAAATATTAATTACAATTTTATATTGAAAACATTAATTACTGGCTGATCAGAATAGAATAGCACTTTAGTAGACTCTGTCATAGTCTATAGCGGGGTCAGTTTTTGGATGAAGAGTTCAGGTATCTCGTATATAAGTTAAATTTAATTGTTGAAGCTAAGTTTCTAGGTAGATAGTTATTACCAGATTGAGCCATTACTAACAATTTTATATTGGAAATATTAATTACTACCTGATTAGAATAGCACATCAGGCACTGTCAGTCTTTGGATGAAGAGTTCAGTTCTCTGGTATATAAGTTAAATTTAATTGCTGAAGCTAAGTTTCTAGGTAGATAGTTATTTCAGCCTTTAATGTTCAGTCTGTAGTTTCATAGAGAAGCAATTTTAGTCGGTAGAAGTTTTTATAAAAAGAAGATTGAAAATTTGGATAAGAGAATAAGAAGAGATGCACAAGCAGAACAGAGAGATAGACAGGAATACATAGAAGAGAAGTGCAGAGAAGAAGAAGAAAAACTATGAAGAGTTTGAAGGTCAAGTTTCTGTGTTTTGTGAAAGTGTTAATAGCCCAAGCTCTGTAAAAGGTGAAACATCTTTGTAAATTTCTAAGTTTGTATTCACGACAATATAAGTCCATAGCTTCTTCAAAGTTAACTGAATGAATGTTGTTTACATTTACTGTTAGTGAAAAACACAAAAATATATCCATAATTATTTAAGTGCTTCACAGCTTTAATTTTATCTACAAAATTCGGCACAAATCTTATTTAACATTTGGTAAAAGGGATCGAGGATCCGGAAGTATAAAGGGATTCTCTTTGCAGAGACGAGGTCGTGATTTTGATAGAATCAGATATACTTAGTTCTGCTTGAATAAAGTAACTTGCCTGTTTCCATGGCATTAACTAAAATGCTCATCACAGCTGTGTCTGCATGCTCTAATTCTTCCAAGAACACCACAGAATGAGGATTAAATCTGACGAACTCGCCAAGACTTTCCAGTGTTCTCACCTCTATGAGGCCATGGAAATCCTGTTTTTTGGGATCAATAGAATTAAAATTGTTAAATCTAATGTAGGTAAAGTTATGTTCAGAACCATAAACGATCTCTGCAAGTGACCTGGCCATTTTTCTCTTTCCCATCTTATCAGGTCCCAGAAATAACAACCATGCATCGGCGCGCTTGAGGACAACTTCGCCTTGCCTTCTAGCCATTCCCGATTTGCACCTCAAGACCGTCATTGCAATGGATCGTGTTAACTTGCTTTGCAATTTCACCTTCTCCTCTAGACCTTTGCAAATTGTCCTCAGACTTTCTAGGTCAAATTTCCTAAACCTTCCTTTAGATATTAAAGTATTTGGACCAAAACTCACATCGCCCACTGAAGGTGATATTGAAACTGGAGAACTTGGATCATCTTGCCAAAAAATCCTATCAGAAGGTTTATTAGTGCATCGTATAATATCCTTAGTAGAACTGAGCTTGTCTCATATTGTATGTTCATGGTCCCTGTCGCATACTCATCTGCCAAGAGCAAGGGTAGTATCCACCCTCCTCCAATTTTCTGTCTTGATGAGATCAAGAAGCATTGTTTTAAAAAGTAAAATTTCCAATAGAATTGCTAGTAGGATACACAAATCCCATTACTTACCAACCGGAGCATTGAGCCAACCTGGGCCTTGGTTTGTTTTGAATGTGGGGAAGGTAGGGGAATGCCGCTCCTTTCCTTAGCAGCACTTGAGACTTCACGTACAGCTCAAAAAACCACTTACATTCAATGTTCAGCTCTTCTCAACAATGTACAGCTTTTCTCAGCAATGTACAGCTTCACTCATAGAACCCAGCACCTACAGGATTGTTATAATTCGGCTGCTACTACTAATGGCACTTCCAAGATTGTGTTACAGCTAGCTGTTACAGCCAGCAACACTCTATACGCTTGTTTCAGCTAGTTGTGAATGCTGATGTCACCTACAACACGCGCACAACTCACACACAGCTGACTTTTTAACAAGTTTCAGATGACCCCTGCGTCCATAAAATTATCACAAACATTCTACTGAATAAATAAACATCATTCACACAAATGAACTCCGACTGCTACAGCAAACTCACATCAAGAAATAAAACTGAGTTTTCTAACTCAAGAACAGAGTAAACACAAAAATAACACAGTAAATTTCAGAGTTCAACTCTGTATATTAATCTACATCTCTGTCTATCCAAACATGATTACAAGCTAGGTATTTATAGGATATTTAGGTAAGTCAGTCATTAACTACTATTTGACCCTTCACAATACAAAAGCGCACTTCTTTGCAAATGCTCTGTTACAGTTACAGTTTGACAGAATTGAAATCTGCGTTGCCTCTTGAGAAAATTAGATGCGTCTGCTAGCACATTAAGATGGCTTTTCATGTTTTATTAATTTGATGTCTGTCAAAATTTAATTAATTTTCTGCCCTTTCATGAGATGCAACAGGAACGGTGAACGCTCCTTCAACAATTTGATCAGCTCGAATAGGTCACTGAATGGCTCTTCAAAAATTTGCTTTTAAAAAACAATGTAATGCTCTGCATGATAATTATTTCATGAGCTATGACAGAGGCTGCAACTCCTTCTTCAGAAATTGATATGGTGTGTTGTCCCTTTGAAACTTTGATAACATGGCAAAAAACAAAACAGTATGGCGGTGTGGCGGTGCTGCAACTCTTTAGGAGTGCGGCGACCACAAATTTGGGTGGTTACATTTCCAACAGTTAAGTATATTGAACAACGTTGCCTCTTCACCTTTCTAGCAGGAAATTGTTCTCGGCGGTGGAGTAATTAACTACTTCCAACATTCTCCCCCTTAATTACTACACCGAAATACATCAAACACAAACAACTACAGTTTTTACAAAACAACATTTCAACTACAATGCCTACTGGTCTAAGTCTCAACAAGGCTTACATCAGTATCAAAACAACTTCACAAATTTGTTCACATTCTTTGTTGGAACATACGTGGGAATCATTTCTGTTTCTTTCGACTCCAAACTTTGAAATATGCAAACTTTGTTTTCTGTTTTATCTTCATCTTTACCTTGATCTTCTTCAGCTCTTGCTTCATTTGTGGCTTTAGCCATTTCTTCATCTTGAATTTCTATCTTAACAATATGAACTCCTTTTGTTCAGCAGAGCCATGATACTTGTTCTCCTCAAAATATAATATTTCAGCATCAAGACCATTGCATTCACTCTTCTTGGCCTTTGCAAACTAATCATTTATCATAATTTCTATTACATCATTTTGAGCTTCGTCTTCATCATTACTTGGCTTAGAATGCCAAACTTTATACCAAAAATACTTTTGATTCTTCATCTTCATTTTCTTCTCTACCTTCAATATTTAAGTTTGATTCCACAAATCCATTATGATCAACTTCAACTGCAAAACATTCTTCAATTTGCTTATCATCATTCAAATTTTCAATGTCCTTTATCCCAAGGACTTCAATCCAAATGTTTTCTTCTGAATACTGCAACGTGGGCATATAAGGATCCCACAACCTATCTTCATTCTGTAGACACATTAATTGATAATAATGCCCAATTTCTTCTGGACTCCATGACATGAAGATCTTTTCAACCGAATCTTCAGCCAATTCATCTTTGATGCAATTTTCTTATTTCAAATCAAACTCTTCATTTCCAATATCATTTTCAATGGATTCTTCTTCATCTTCCATTGGTTTCTCACTTGCACATTAAAACATTTTGTCAACATTATACAAATTATCATACTGTGAACCATATTGATTCTTTTCATTTTGTTTTTCTTTGAGAGCTGTCATTATCTCTTCATTCAAATCTTCCTCTGTTGTTGCAACAAGGCAATCAACTTTCTTCATTTATGATTTCACAACAAGACTTTCATTTTTATCATCATATCTTGGATTTTCAAGCCATTCTTCCAAAAATTTCAATTGTTCATCAAGAACATCATTCATCATTTCAGTTCCTCTGTCTACAACATAACATACAACACTTTGAGTGTTATCATTATGCAACTCTCTCACTATCACTGCTTCTACAATCACCAAATCATCCACATTTCCAACATCTTTATAAATTCCTTTTTCTTGTGCTTTATCTATTTCATTTGCTGCAACTTCTGTGCAATATTCAACAATCTTATCAAATTCTTCAACAAAATTAAAATCATCAATATTTTCAAAAAACTCATAAACAGGTTCAGGCACTTCAACACAGTGCACTTTATCATTTTTAGCTTTTGGTGTTACTCCACATACTACTGATATGGCAGTCTTCACTCTATCATCATGATCATCATTGACCATTTCTTCTCCATGGAAAATTTCAGAGATACTGGCTCCTTCATTTGCACCTTCTTCATCGTTGTCATCAGCAACATACATCATTGGAATATTCAAAGAACAAACTGCTACACTGGTAGTTGCTTCACCTTCAATATTTGAATTATACCCCAAGACTTCATCATTTTCTTTCTTTGTACCTGCACAATCACTAACAAACAATTTATTAGCAAAAAACTTGTTCTTTTCTCTGTCCTTATCTACACCATTCAATATCTTTGCACATTTTTCTTCAAAAATATCACGAGCACTTTTTCTATCATCAGATACACCATTTTCATGAGTGTATTTTTCACATGAATCATTATGAGCTTCCTTGTGAGCACCAAATGGATAAGTGAAACACTCTTCATTTTCTACAACATAACTACTGTAGTTTATTTCAAGTCCATCTTTGTCTTTGACTTCTACAACATTTTCAGTGTTGTCTGCATAGTCATCACATTCAATACATGATTTAAATATCTTCATCGACGTGTCCTTCAAGGACTTTTCTTGCACAAATACTTTTTTGTTCTCTTTACACTTGAGAAATTTATCATCTTCATCAACATTCTACATGTTAACCATTCCATCATTTACTTCAATGACATCTAAATTTGAAACTACATCAACATCTTTATCAATAGAAATTTCAACTTCTTCAAACTTTGTTGTTGTTATACCACATACAACAACCTCATTTTCACCTTTAGTTTCAACATCATTTTCATCATTTGATATATCAACACAATTGCAAGATTTACGAATAATTTGACTATCTTCTGCTGCTTCTGCAAATTTGTCTGCTGAAATGTCAACGGGCTGTGACTCTGCCATATAACTCCCCCTTACATCAAAATTTATCTTCAAACTTTCCTATGCTTCTTTAGCTGTGTTTGCTTCAACAATTACATAAAAGATATTATCATCCAGAGCTTGTTGGATGTAGTACAAGGCAAGTGCATCATTTTCCTCATCCTGGAGTTTCTTAACTCCATCCTCAACAAAATTCCATAAACCTCTAGCATGCAAGAAAATTTTCATATTAACTCACCAACATTCATAAATTGTACCTGAGAAATATGGCGATGGATAATAGATGCTACTCCATGCATCCACTAGCTTTTCTTGAACTTCATCTGCTTCAGCAGGTTCCTCGGTGGCTTCTCTTAATATTTCTGCAATTGAAAAACCAACTTTTGTTGTATCAACAATATTATTCTTCATCTCTTTAATCCTTCTTCTTTTCTCCATGTCTCTGTTTTCAAACAAATACTTGCACACAATTTAAATTTCTTTTGGATACGTCCTCCTAATCCTCTTTCACACAAAATGGCTTTAATTCAAACCAAGCAAACTTCCAAAACATTGGAATTCAAACTGCTCTACCACTAAACTATATGGGAGCTCTCAACCAGGAAGAATATCTTCCTTTCAATTTATCAACCTCTATCTAAGGGAACACTTATAGAGTCAACTTCATCCACAGACTCTAACACTTTCATCTCTTTACACAAGCCACGACCAAGCTTGCACATTTTAACCAACATACAGATGTCAAGACAAGAGACACGTGCTTCATCCTTCAGCTACCAAATGATGACTCAACCTTTATATGAGGGAGAACAGGAGCTCTTACCAATACATAGCTGAACATACAAACCAAACTTACTTCCGCTCTTTCTTCGTAGTAGGAAAAGGGCGCTAGAATAATACTCAACAACAAAATTTCCAAACCAAATGCTAACAGTTCATCATACAGTCATACAACTCATTCACGAAGTGAGCACAGGACCAACAAACAGAAATCATAAACACTCAGCTCTTATACCACTGCGAGGAAGGCAGGAGAGTGCCACTCCTTTCCTTAGCAGCAGTTGAGACTTCACGTACAGCTCAAAAAAAGTCAATGTTCAGCTCTTCTCAACAATGTACAGCTTTTCTCAACAATGTACAGCTTCATTGACAGAGCTTTAAAAGTCAACCCAACACCTACAGGATTGTTATAGTTCGGCTGCTACTACTACCGGCACTTCCAAGATTGTGTTCAGCTAGCTGTTACAGCTAGCAACACTCTATACGCTTGTTTCAGCTAGCTTTGAATGTTGACGTCACTTACAGCACACGCACAACTCACACACAACTAACTTTTTAACAAGTTTTAGATGACCCTTGCATCCATAAAATTATCACAAACATTTTACTGAATAAATAAACATCATTCACACAAGTGAACTTCGGCTGCTACAGCAAACTCACATCAAGAAATAAAACTGAGTTTTCTAACTCAAGAACAGAGTAAACACAAAAATAACACAGTAAATTTTAGAGTTCAACTCTGTATATTAATCTACATCTCTGTCTATCCAAACATGACTACAAGCTAGGTATTTATAGGATATTTAGCTAAGTCGGTCATTAACTATGACTTGACCCTTCACAATACAAAAACGCACTTCTTTGCAAATGCTCTGTTACAGTTATAGAATTGAAATCTGCACTACCTCTTGAGAAAATTAGATGCGTCTGCTGGCACATTAAGATGGCTTTTCATGCTTTATTAATTTGATGTTTGTCAGAATTTAATTAATTTTCTGCCCTGTCATGAGTTGCAATAGGAACTATGAACGCTCCTTCAACAATTTGATCGCTCCTTCAACAATTTGATCGGCTCGAATATGTCAGTGAATGGCTTTTCAAAACTTTGCTTTTCAAAAACAATGTAATGCTTTGCCCGATAATTATTCATGAGCTGTGATAAAGGCTGCAACTCCTTCTTCAGAAATTGATATGGTGTGCTGTCCCTTTGAAACTATGACAGCATGACAAAAAAACAAAACGGTGTGGCGGTGTGGCAACTCTTCAGGAGTGCGGCGGCCACAAATCTGGGTGGTTACATTTCCAGCGGTTAAATATATTGAACAACCTTGCCTCTTCAGCTTTCCAGCCGGAAATTGTTCTTGGCGGTGGAGTAATTAACTACTTCCAACATTGAACAAAGAAAATCCAGATGGGAGAATTAGTAGTGATACATTTACTTTCTGGGGAATTTATATGGGACTGCTGCACTAACCAAGATTCCTGCCATACACCTGAAACTATGCTGGATGAGGAGATATTCTGACGCTGAATTGTCATTTCTGACTGATGTATTTGTCTAGATTCTCGAAGAGGAATACTGCGACACATCTGGTACCATTTCTTGTGCAGGTCAGTCAGTCTTTCACTTGAACCTGTGGTCTGAATGGTGAGCATAGTAATATTACACGCAGTATAACCTATGAATTTCAAATATAGCACTCATTCTCTTTGTAGAATGAATTTATTCATTTTTATAGGACCCTTAAAATGGGAAATAATTTAATGATTTTTTTTGGGACCGTGAGAAGGCATTTCTTCATCTTTTCCGCCCGTTAGAGTTTTAAGAATGGGTCGCGAAAGTGCAGTATCTCTTGCAGTGAATTTACCCAGTTTTTTCGGATCGTTGCAGTTTTTGAGAATGGTTTGTCACTATCTCTTTAATTGGCATAGAGTCAATTAAGCATGGAATATATTTTAGAGTAATTAATGTTTACAAGAAGAGTATTGGATGCGTAATCTCCTTAACTAGATACATAATAATTTTGCTTTAATAAATTTGAAATTAAAATGCGAAAATAAATGATAACTCTTAAAGATGAGAAGATGAATCTATGGTGAAGTAGTTTGACATTTCAATGAATCCGGCTAAGGAGTTTAACCTCTCAGTGGTATAGTGCTATATAAAGTTGTATGAAAGTTGTCTGAAAGTGAAAAAAAAATGATATGTTTATGTTTAAAGGCTTAAATATACTTCAGAATTTTGGGTGGACTATTATCTATGTTTTATATTTGGGGAGGAAAATGAGACAAGTGTACTGTCCAGATTGATTTTATGGGCCTAGTCCAAAATTAATAATAATAATTTAAAAAAAATAAAAAATAGTTTAATTAACATGTGATAAGTACAGTGATAGTTTTAAAAATTAAAATTAATCTTCAACTATTCCATTAATAGATACAACTAGGAGCTCAACTCTATCCATTATTAAATACAACTATTAGCTTAACTCCAATGATTTTATAACTATTAACTTAACTCCAATGATTTTATAACTATTAACTTAACTTCATCTCTAATCACTTTTATATTGGATAACTATTAGCTTAACTTCAATGTTTCTACAACTATTAGTTAAACTTCAACTCTAATCACTGAAGGCTTAGTCCAAGTGCATTTGGCATCTACCAGTCTAACTAATGTAATGTGCACTCATCTAAGAGTGGAACTCCTAATAAAATCTTTTGTAATAGTAATAAACTCACGCATCTTGTAGTTGGACATCTACCTAATTATATATATCTTAGAATTTTGGTGTGGACTACCATCTATGTTTTTTTCATTTACGGACACGAATGAGAGAAGTGTATTGTGCACATTGTCTTCCAATTTCATAATTAACAATTTCAAAAAAATAAAAAATAGCTTAGTTAACATTTGATAGTTACATCACCTACATGTAGAACACTTGGTGGCGGGAATGGTTAAGACGCCTCCTAAGCTGAAAGGTCGCCGGTTCTAATCTTTTTTGGATACCAAAAAATCCAACCATGTTAAGAGTTGGTGGATGCAAGTATTGCCCATATCAACATCTAAACTTGCAGTCTGGTATATTTAGAAAGGATCCGTTGCCGTCTTCGTATTTTGACTTGTTGCACTGTGTTATTTCATCCACAAACACTTCTCTAAGTGAAGACGTCTTACAGAAATGAAAAAGTGCTACAGAAACCATGTTATTAAAAATGAGATAAGCTTTGAGATATGCACATATAGACGATGCTCAAGATCATGATTGAAGAGTTTTTCAGTAGATTTAAAAACGTCTAAAATAAACTTTATCTCCAAAATGTTTCGTTACTGTGCGCTCAATAACGATTTAGTAGAGAAACAGATATGGAAGACAAAGAAGAGAATTGAATAAATGTGTTTCATTTTTTTTTGGTATTGTACTGCAATATAAATATGCGGTCATGAAATTGAGAATGTAATGGCATTCATGGTTGATATAAAGTATATTTGTTTTTTTTAATAAAGTATATTTAGTTTTATGTTTAGGGGCGGCAGGTGCGGGTGGGGTCCTAGTAGATCCCGGAGGACAAGTGGAACATAGATTTGCCTGGGGACTTGGATCAAGAACAAATAATGAAGCAGAATGGATGGCTCTTCTCCAGGGTCTTCAACTTATTCAGGATAAAAAACTTCAGAAAGTTCTGGTCTTCGGCGACTCTAGGCACGTCATCTATAAGATGATCAAAGGGTATCCCTCAGGAGACATCAAATGTCGCAGATTATATAAAAAGGCGAAACTCCTCCTGTCCCAGCCTATCGAGTTCTATCACATTCTTCGCCAGAACAACAAAGATGCAGACACTATGGCCAACGTTGGAGCCAGTCTTCCTCAAGGCCACTACAGGCAGGATGAGGGTCCTTCATTTTTCAAAGTCATTCCATGAAGAGAGGGTTAAGAATTCATAATCAAAGCTATAGTAGGCAAGTCCATGAAACGGAGCTCCTTTCACAAGGGAAATTCATTTGGTTGGTTTATATTTTTTTATCTCCTTTCTTTTATGTTTTCTATTTCACCCGCCTCGGCCTTAATTCACACTCCCCCCCCTCTCCTTTTTCCCTTCAACCCTTTCATCCCTCTCCCCATTATCCGTCATCTCTCCCCTCGCCATCTCCCTCCAGCTGGCTCACTCCTTCTCCCTCCTCTTGGCGGTTATCGACATTTAAGGCCCTGTCCTATCCTTTCCCTTGAGGTGGCCGCGTGGTCAGTCCTTCCTCCTTCGGCAGCTGAGGGTATAACTCCCTCCTTATCCACATTCAATTGCTATTTTTACTCACACGCTCGGGGGACTTCTTCCTTCGTTTCCATGCCGATTTCTAGCCTTATCATGTCCCATGGTCTCACTGCGGGTATGAACCTCGACTCCGATATCTCTCTGCAAGTGGTTGACGGAGTTGGGTGGGGAAATTTGCAGCAAATCTCTCAGCATGGGTAGCCTTTCTTCGGAGCTGGGATAGAAGAAAGCCACGTCCAGTATGCTCTCTGTCAATACCGTCAACCCTCAGACTCTGGGGAAATCGATTTTCGGGTGGATAATTGCTTAGTTAAATTTGTCAGGCAGGAAAGGGTTCTGGAAGATCTGGGTGTCGAATGGAAGAAAGACGCGTTGGAAACCTGGTGGAGTACAGATAATTTTTGGGGTCTTGCTTTGCAGTCTGATACTATTGACCTTTGGGGCGATTCTGTCCTCCAGTAAGAAATTCAGCTAGAGCTTTCAGACATTGCGGATTTTTCTTTGAACTCTCAGTTTTCTGGAATTGCAATTACGTCCGACTCTGGAAGAATGGCTCATCTGGGAAATAACCTTGGGCTACAGGACATCATGAAGAATCTGCGCAGGATATATGAATTGACAGCTATTGGGGTTAAGGATAATAGGGACATGGCTAAGGAAATAAAGGAAATGAATGATACAGTGAGTAGAACTTCTGAGGATGTCAGCAACAATGGAGCCCGCACTGACGACTTGGAAAGCAATCTCCTCGAACTATTGGGCAAAGTGGAGCGCATAGAAGAAGATCTTCAAAAGCTTGTCTCAATGAACCAGGAGAGCAGGGTCAATGGCGTCAATGATATAGCTGCTCAGCCTATGGAAGAGGAGTCGGTCCTCCAGTCCCGGCCTCAGAAAGGCACCTGATTTCTATGCTCTGTTCTTTTTTGTCCAGATTAGTATGGGTTTATATTTCTCAATTTTGAATGGGTCATGTATTTCTGCTTGTTGCTATGTAATCAGTTCGTAAGGGTATACACTACCCGTTTAGTTTACAGTCCAGAAACTTTCATAAGCTCTATCTTTTGGGAATCGGATCCTGTCTGGTTCGTAGCCATTTTTCCATGTCGGCTCTATAATATCC
Organism: Pseudotsuga menziesii; assembly: GCA_001517045.1. Taxonomy (NCBI): domain Eukaryota; kingdom Viridiplantae; phylum Streptophyta; class Pinopsida; order Pinales; family Pinaceae; genus Pseudotsuga; species Pseudotsuga menziesii. Next base: position 556,046 of record LPNX010996859.1, on the reverse strand, counting down.
TTCTATGCTGTACTGAATCGCTGTGCACAGCCTGTTAATATAAACCCTTTTCTGTTTCTGTTAAAAAAAAAAAATATTTAGTTTTATGTTTATTTTAATGTATATTATCAAGTCAATTCTCTTCTCAATCTCATAGAAGAAAATACACAAATTTATATGCAATTTTTTTTTCTTTCATTCAGAGGGAAAAACAACTTTTCTATTAATAAAAAGTAGTATCTACATTATAAATAATTCTCTAAAAACAATTTATGTGCTTTTTTCATTGAATATAGAAACATTAAGAGACTTATGAAGAAAAACATATTCATCCAAATTATACAATCTATGAGAGCTTTCAAAACAAATACTCGAGAGTATCTTAAGAAAAACATTTAAGGTCACCATCAAACCAAAACAAAATCCTTTCTAAATAAACTCAAAACATCCTAGGAAGTCAACAAAACTGAATCAACTACAGCTAGAAAAAATCCAAACTTCCAGCTCTGTACAACTTCCCCCATAAATAAATACAAAACATGATTTTTTCGTCCATAGGCTTTCACATTAAGATTTTTGTAAATATGTTAAATAATAAAAATGAAAAGTCCTTCATCAATGCTCTCATGCTTTCCATCTAATGTAGTAAAGCAAGCTATAATAACTTGAGAATCTCCATTTTCAACCAGTGAAAACCCCAAGCTTTTGCACAATAAAATAAACTCCATAAAGCCACCAATTCATCTCTAGCTTTAGTTTTTTTCCTTTCATCCAACACTTAAAAACTGAATAGCTTCCAACCTTTAAAACCATTCCAGCACTACATACACCTTTCATCTCTACCCATAAAAAAACCATTCAGTTCTCTTAGGAATAGATTAATGTATCTCAATGTTTCATTGGCTTATGTTTGGATAATATATCAATCTCAATTTCATTTGGTTAGAATGGTGAAAAACATATAACCACATAATATAATATTTATTTATTTAGTTTTCATTTGGTTAGAATGGTGAAAACTTTATAACAACATACTATAATATATATTTATTTATTTTGTTTTGTTACAATTTGTTTTTGATTCACGTGTATTAATTAATTTATTATTTATATATATAGAATTAATTTTTATTATGTTTTGTGTTTGGATATAGATATGTGAGAGATTTTTTTTAAACATCATTGTATGTATTTTTAAATTATTTGAATTGTGTTTTATTAAATTGGTTTTATTTTATAAAAGAGTAGTTTATTTGTTCTATGTTTTGGACTTTATTGTGAGTTTTGGTAGGAATGGGTAAATGTTTTTTGGTAAAATTTAAATTTGGAAATGTTTAAATGTCTTTTTGAATTCATAAATAGATTTAACGCTCTCAAATACCCCATGGCACAAGGATTATGCAATGTATATAGCTAATATGTAAGATTTTGTGAAAATATACATGGAAAATGTTGAAAACTTGAAATCATTTAGACTACACCATTTATAATTACAAAACAAAACATAAAATCAATTTCCTTGGTATTATTTTTTCAACTAATTCCTTAAATCTTTTTTCATTCTCATATAAGTGAAATTAATGTGAATATTGTTTTTAGTTATGTTATTAATACAATTAATGCAACTATTTGATATCTCTAAATCATTTTTCACTTGTCATCATTAAAATTAAAATTATCTTATCATTAATGGCTTTGGATTTACCAAACCCACATTATACCCAAAGGTAAATCATCATGGGTTAATTTGTTTATATGTTGATGATATGAGTTTTACAGGAAATATGTCATTAAATGAATTCAAAGCAACTATAAGAAAGAGTTTGAGATGACAATCTAGGTTTGATGAAGTTCTTTATAGGCATAGAAGCAGAACAATCAGAAAATGTATAATTATTAGTCAAAGTAAATATATACTAAAATGTAATTAAGCAATTCAGAATGATTAATTGCAAACCAACACCTACACCAATGGCAACAGGTACAAAGTTGAGCAAAGAAGATAAAAAATGCAAACTAAACCCTACACTATATAAGTCTTATACACTGTTAGGAAGTCTCTTGTATCTCACAACAACAATACCAAATATTATGCATGTAATGAGTTTGATTACCAGGTTCAAGGAGTTTCCTAAAGACTAAAGGCTCACATCGACAAGTTGGAAAAAAGATTCTACAATATGTTGCAGGAATGTGAAGCTATGACATTTTATTCTAGTATGATATTTTGACAAGTTATAACAACAGTGATTTTTCATGAAGCTTGGATGACGAGAAGAGCACTTCAAGTCAAGTTTGTCATCTTGGCTCAGGGGTGATTCATGGGCATCCAAGAAGCATCCCAATGTAATGATTTCATCAATAGAAGTGAAATAGAAGTGAAATATGTTGCAGCGACAACGACAACTTGCCAAGCACTTTGGTTAGTAGACTTTTGGGTGGTCTTCAAGAAAAATAAGAAGGACCAACAACATTTTATTGCCTTGTCTATGAACAGTCTAAGAACCATGTATTTTACCAAAAGAGAAAGCACATTGATACGGGATATCATTTCATAAAAAAATCTGCATGTAAAATACTATAAATATATTGATGAATTGGTTAGCATATTCACAAAACCATTTCCAAAATATATTTTTGAAATTCATAAAGATAACTTAGACATTGTAAAAATCAATGCAATCATGTATTGTAATTAAAAGGAATATTAAAAACTATAATTAATTTTCATTAGTCAAATAGTTAGAAGTTTAGTTCTATTATTAGCACTTTAGTTAGCGAAGTTCACTTAATTAACATGCTTTGTATAAGTTATTTGCATGACATAAGTAAGTTGAAAGACAATGGCACATCCATTGTAATGTATTGATTTTCCAACTTTATGAGAGCAGCAATTCAAATAAAGACAATGACACATCCAGTGTAATGCATCGAGTTAATTTTCCAAGTTTATGAGAGCTGCACTAAATTTTACATAACTTCTTTGTTTTATATATCTGTCTCCATCCTTCAATTAAGAATCTTCAACTTGGAATGTGATTGTATCTGCATAGTGAATATACCTGCGGTCCTGACATTTTATTTTACTTTTATGCTCACACAGAATTACAGCAAAAAAAAAAGATTGGAAAAAAATATTTCATTTTACTTTTATGCTCACAAAATCATGAGACTTATTATTGAGAGGAAACTCAATAAATTCATTGTTGCATTTGTTCATTCAGGTGCATGAGGAAGATTTCAAGGATTGGTTATATACCTCATGAAGATTTCATTCTGCCTCATGATAGATAAGACAAGGTCCAAGATCCGTGTACAGAAATCCATAAATGGTAAACATATTGGGACCATAGAACTAAAAATAAAACAATGATAATGCTATCATAGAAAAAAGTGTTGAGATGGGCCAGGCGGTGTGAAAGATAGGGTAGTTATGCCCGAATGATGAAGAATAAGAAATTGATTGATCTTTTGATTTGACATTTATATGCTTTGCCAAGCAGGCATGCTCGCACAAATAATTTGATATAAACTGTTTATCATTATATGACTTGAGTGTCGATTAATGCCCAGCAGAAAGAATATCTGATGGCGTGTTTTATTTTGGAGACGAACGCGATTCTTACCATGAAAAATTATTATATTCCTCATACATATGAAGATGTCCCTAATGGTGCTCATAAATATATGTATACATGTCGCAAAAGGCAGAAAGCTTCACTCATGGCTGTGTATCGATAGGAATATTGTCCTTCGTCTATTTAAAAGCAGTGCATTTAACAGTAAAAAGGAGACTATATGAAGATGTCCCTAATGGTGCTCATAAATATATGTATACATGTCACGAAATGCAGAAAGCTATTGTCCTTCGTCTATCTAAAAGCAGTGCATTTAACAGTAAAAAGGAGACTAAAGGGTGGGAACTGCTGTAATATCCTTTCTAAGACTCATGGCAGATGTGTCAGGGAGGTGAACTGAGAACACGCTAACACTAGCACGAGCACCCTATGATTATCAAATGAGCTTCTTTCAGATAAATATTTGGATCATATATAACGGTCATATATATATACACACTTTTCTAGGTATACTACTGATGCAAGGCGTACAATTGGCGTCTCCTATTGAGCAAAAGACCTTTCAGCCATGGTCGAAATCTCAAGAAGTTCAAAATTTCTAGCATCACAGTGTTAATGACTTTAAAGGTTTTCATTATGAAATTAAAATAGCATAATGTATGTTTATATGTAGAGTCCGTTTATAGATCAATTTAGTTCATTGAATGGAAGAACAAATATGCTATCCAAAAAATTCTCTCGCAATATTTATATGAAAATGTCACCATATTTACCTGAACTTTTAAAATTATTTTAATTAAAACATAATACAATATACATAAATCACTGAAAATAAAGAATACATAGTGAGACAGCATACCCAATGAGACCTACGCATTTGAACGTTGCTAAGGGTTCGAAACACCACACATGAAGATGTAGACCATCGTGAAGATCATCATAGTGTTATTAACTTTAAAAGCTTATCATTATGAAAGTAAAATAGCATAATGCTTAAAGCTTATCATTATGAAAGTAAAATAGCATGATGTTTTATAGATCAATTTAGTTCAATTTAATGTTGAATGGAAGAATAATTTGTTATAGAAAAAAATACTTTTATTTTATATATGAAATTGTAATATATTTATTTATATTGGTTGGAATTAATTTAATTAAAACATAATATATTAACAACAATTATATTAATTTTATTGATATGGTTGTTAATTTTATTAAATATGGTTGTTAAACTTTTATTAATATGGTTCTCAATATAAAGCTATGGCATTAATATAACAACCTCAAGTTATTTTTATTGGTAGCTTTCAAATGGAATTTAATTAAGCTTTAAACTCACATTAACTAGACTCCCAACTCCCACATGGAGTTAGATTGTCACATGACTTGTACACTACCATGCCACTAAGTACAACTATCACATGAGTTCAAAAAAAATTATTAGGAGTTCAGACGAGCTTATTACCAATTTGAGTGTCACTGCACATTACCTCAACTTCTGACTAAACCTTTTGCACATTACCTCAACTTCTAGCTGGTGGATGGAGTTCCACTATCATATGGAATACACATTACCATGCCACTAAGCTCAATTATCACATGGACTATTTTTTATTTTTTATTTATATTTTTCAACTACCACAAAATTGTTAATTATGAATTTTGAATTACACCCATAGAATCAATCGCTAGAGTACACTTGTCTCATTTGCCTCTATAGATGAAAACTCATAGATGGTAATCCACCCCAAAATTCTAAGATATATACATCCTTATACATCCTTCGACTTAATAAATATAAATACAACAACAAGCATAAAAAATACAATATTAAGAATAAAGAATTCTACATGGTGAGACAACATAACCGATAAGACCTGGACATTTGAACCATAGTAAAGGTACAAAACACACCCTTACTAAGGGTACACAATTCATGTATGGATTCTTATTGGGGATAATGAAGATGTCATTATGTGGGATTGGCAAGGGGAGGAAAATGACCTTACCGCTAAGAAGGGGCGTGAATCATTGATTGATTGATTAGGTGGGTCTTTATGGTGATCATTGATGGTTATTGAGGATTTGGAGAGCTTTTACCTCTGAGGATCAAATATTTTATGTGGCTTTATATAAACACTAAGGTTTTAACATGGGACAATTTGCAGAAGAGAGGTTTTACAGAACCATGGATATGTATTATTTTGTGTTAGAGGGAGGTTGAATGCATGGATCGTATGTTCTACCGGTGCTCATTTTTCATAAATCTGTGGACATGTGATATAGCGTGTATGGTGTCGATTGGTTTGTTTTGGCAGGAGGACAACATTAGGGACTACTTGCTTCCAAAATCTCAGTTAAAAAGGTCTTCCTGTGATACTAATGTGGGAGGTATATAAGTGTAGGAATCTCAGCTGCTTGTGTTGGCAGGTGATCGATGCAGTTAATTTTGCGGTGTACGAACCATAAGCAAAATATGAAAACTAGGGTTATCATCCCTCCTCTTATTCAGGAGGGCTACTTTTTTTTGGCTATTTTGAAGGGGCTGCGAAGGATGGTATAGGTGGTGTTGGGACGGTTCTACATATTAAAAGAGATCATTTGATATGCCTCACATTGGCAGTATGAAGAAGAAATAATGTGCAAGGGATGAGTTAAATGCAAGGGCTGAGAGAGGTGTGTAAATCTACTTTCTTTGGTGACTCTAAAATGGTATTGACGCGCTGAATGGGGAGACTGCAATACATTCCAAAATGTTAGGAACATTGGTTAGAAAAAATTCAGAGTCTCATTGGAGAGTTTTGAGAGGTTTCTTTATTCATATTTATTGTGAATTGAACACTCAAGCTGACTGGTTCTTCAAGCAAGCTGTAGGAAATTTTCTGGAATTCTTTATTTTGAGGAATTTATATCCTCACAGCGGTAGATTCTGGCTCTTTTCATTTTTCTAGGTTCTTTTATAGTTTCGGTTGCTGTTATTTTTGTTTTTGTAATTCTCACCCTCTTAGAGATATGGGAATGTAAATAATCAATGTCCATCTATATAAGATGGACCTATAAGAAATTTTGTAAAGGTGGTTATTTAAAAATATAAGAAATTGTGTAAAGAGGATTATTTAAAAATATAAGAAATTTTGTAAAGAGGATTATTTAAAAATATTGCCTCAGAATGGATATTTGCTCGATCATATGTAATTTTTAGCTTTGATTTCTATAAAAGTAAAAATAAAAATAACAAGTTGCAATTTTTTTTTCTTATTCAGGAAGCCGGATGCATCTGCTTCCTATTGTGTAGTGTAAACAATACATATAGAATATGCTTCCTATTGTGTAGTGTATACATATAACAGAAATTAATTACAATTCGGATTCAAACAAAAGCAGATACCTGGAGTAGTGTAAAGACATATATACACACGTTCGCATGAGGAACAGCAGTCAGATAGATACCCACTGGCGAGCAGAATCGGCCCACAAATACCCAAAAAGAAAAGAACATGAACGACAAATGGAAAAGAAAGTAGGAAATAGTGCTATATGAGAATAATATTCATCATGATTAAACGCCTCAAAAGCTGAATCTATTTGAGTCTGTGATGTCGGATCTGGTTGGCAATTTATTCTCTAAAGTGCCTTTCCACAGCCTTTTGAGTCGAGACTCGGAATGCCCCGGTGGGGGTGGAGTTCCACTTTCTTGCAGTTATTATTCTATCCATTGCGCCACATGCAGAGGTTGATCCATTGCTCTCTTTCTTTGGAATTTACATCAATTTCAAGTTCTCATATTCAGAGTACCTCGCAGTTTGTAGAGCCTCCTTCCATGCCTCACTATATACAAGAGATTGTGTCAAAAGTGACAACTGGAAACAAATCCTGAGTCTCTGACGCTCTTACAAATCCTCTCGCCTGCCTATCGCTCGCTTCTCAATAATTTTGGCATTGAAGAATGGTCAAAAAGCGACAAAGAGGAAAGTTCAAAAAGAATAATCCTTAATTCTAAGGCAAAAGGAATTTCAATCCTTGTAAAAAAACCAGGACAAAGGTGGAATATTTATATACGGTAAAGGTGCCCATCAATTCACGAGTCCCACAATCCAACTGGAAACGGTAAACCTATCAGAAATACCACACGCTAACCTTTTGGAAAGGTATAAGGCGGATCTTAATATGGTTTATTAATCGATTTTTTTTAAAAGGTGGTTCTTATTTTAATATTTTTTTTAGGTTAGGGAAATCGGTAACACGTCTTGATTATGGGCGAGGCCCAGGTTCAAAGCCCCCGGCTGCCACTATAAACCCCAGGTATATCTAACAGCCCGCAAGCCAGATATACCAGAAACTTGTGACTCAGCAAGGGCCGAGGCGTCCCATACTCCAATCCCGCCCAGGTTCAAAGCCGTCGGTTGCCACTATAAACCCCAGGTCCCATACTCCAATCCCGCCCAGGTTCAAAGTCGTCCGTTGCCACTATAAACCCCAGGTATATCCAACAGCCCGCAAGCCAGATATACCAGAAACTTGTGACTCAGCAAGGGCCGAGGCGTCCCATACTCCAATCCCGCCCAGGTTCAAAGCCGTCGGTTGCCACTATAAACCCCAGGTATATCCAACAGCCCGCAAGCCAGATATACCAGAAACTTGTGACTCAGCAAGGGCCGAGGCGTCTCGTACTCCAATCCCGTCCAGGGGCGGTAGTCTATCCATGGGGCGTCTACCCTTAGAGCCTTATCACAGCTGGCCATGTCTCGGTGGGATTTGATCCCTCGTGGGCTGGGTGAAAACCACCTTCCCCCATCGTACGGGATCCCACGTCATTTTAATATTTCATTACATATAAAATTTTCAAAGAGTAAATATCCTCAACAAGATTCAAACCCAAATAAAAAGCACGATTACAAAATCTCCTAACCACCAATACTACACCTCATAAACTTTTATATATAAAATCAAAACTTTATTTTTTTATGCATAAGTTTTGAACAATAAATAATTAAGTAAAAAAAATTATAATTTTCCAATAATGTGATCTTTTATCTACATTCTTTGATATTAAACAATTATACATTACAGATTTTTTATCTACATTCTTTGATATTAAACAACTATACATTACATATTTCTATTAATAATAGCACTTTTTATTACTTCACCCATTGTTATCAATAATGACTACTTTTATTATTTCACCCATTGTCACCAACAATTCCTATCATAATAGTTTATTATGACTTTTATGTGGCTATCTTTATTATGATAAATTAGCATGTTTCAACCTGAGTAAGGGAAATGGGTGTGTTTATTGAGTTGGATTAAAATGGTCACAAATCCCATTTTAAAGTAATTTGCTAATAAAGTTGATTATGATTTTTTATATTCATTCTCTACTTTTTGAGACACTCGATTTTGATTACCATTTTAAATAAATAAAATTTATTTATTATAAATCTTAAAGAAGTAGTTGAATTTGTTTTATAAATACAAAATATTTAAAAATAAATTAAAGATGCCTTTATAAAAAATAAAGAGCATTCCATAAGAATAATATATCCCCTTATAGGTGTCAGCTAGGCCCATGATGTTCTTGTGTTTCACATGAGGACTTATTCCTAACTTGTTGATGTTGACTTATTCCTAACTTGTTGATGTTGACTTGGTTTACATACATCTAGACACTCTTGGTGTCTCATACCACTTAACCGAGACTTCTAATACAACCCCAAAAACCTTTGATGACTTGGCTCCCTTTGTCCTTTTGCCTCACGAAGTGAGATGACTCTAAATGTGTAGCCTAACTACGTGAAGAGTAGGAAAATCTAGAATCTCATTGTCATAGGGGGAGGGACGCAACATTGGTAACTAATTTATGGTCACAACATCAAGATTTTTGAACCATAATGACAAAGGTTTGAGAGTAGTGACACTCTAATATTGTTGGTGTTTGAGCAAAATTGGAGAAGCTTGAACTTTAAAACTTTTATCAATCAATTTCAACACATGTTAATCTCATCTATCAACCACATATGAATATATCAGCCACATATGAATCTCATAAACATATCAGCCACATCTAAATATGGCAAACATACTAGCCACACAAATCATCTTCATAAATCACATATAAATCAATCAACCATGAGAGACAATATATACCCTAGGAAAACCCTCCAAACACAGAGGATGAAAAACCCAACAATTATTTGAGTATGATAGATAGATTTGCAAAGAATGGTTTACAACACATAAGCAGATTTTCTGATAAGAGATATCACCACAATAGTAGAGAAGAGAGATCCAATGTAACCTTGCAAAAACGACTGTATGCAATTGTATTGAACTTTCCATATGCCTAGCATATTAATAATAAGCCAACAATCCTAGCATGCAGAAGGTAGTGTATAGGAGGCTTGGTAAACACACTGAAAGCACCACATAGTGTATTCATAAGGAGGAGTTAACTATAACTCCCTCCATGCAAACATTATCGCCCTTCCTTTCCTCAATTAGCTTTAACTGAATGTTCACTGTCTTCAACTGAAGCTGAACTGACTTAAACTGAATGTTAATTGTCTTGAATTGAATGTTAACTAACTTGAACTGAATGTTAGTTCTAACTCGAAATAAATTTTAACTTACTTGAACTGAATGATAACTAACTTGAATTGAATGTTAACTTACTTGAACTAAATGATAACTGAATTGAACTGAATGATAACTGACTTGAACTTAATGTTAAATTAATTGAACTAAATGATAACTGACTTGGACTGGATGTTAACTTACTTGAACTGAATGTTAACTCTCTTGAACTGAATGTTAACTTTACTTGAACTTAATGATAACTAAGTTGAACTGAATGTTAACTGACTTGAACTCAATATTTAACTAACTGTTGATCACTTAGTTAGCAAGCTAACTTAAGTATCACCAGTGCTTCAATTTAGTGCCATGTGTGCACAATTTCTATTATTAACTTTTGAATGGATATCTTTATTTAATTGATACATGTTGATTGAGGAACATTAATATCTTCTTTAATTAACTGATTACATTCATTAATAGTTCAATTGATGCTTTGACTAAGGCATTGATTGAGGAATTCATTTTTTACTGAAGCTTTATAACTTGAGTTCACTTAAACATTTGCATGGGCATTTCAAATTCTTTCTCTCTATGCTTTATCTCAGTCATTAATTAATTAATGCATGGTCCATATGTGTATTATCTATCCGACTTATCATATCATAGTTAGAAGAATTATTCTATACATGCCGATGATTATATAGATTACCCCGGGCCATATAGTTATATGCTAAAGTAATTCACTACAGGGGTAGCTAAGCCCTGACTGAGACTTATAGCACATAGTATAACCACCTCAACAAATGGAGGTCCATATTCTTGATACAACACAAGAATTCAATCCTGATACAACACAAGATCATCTCCACAATTGGAGATCCATTCTCATAGGGTATCATCTATGAGAATCATTGACTTGATAAAACACAAGTCTACACTTGATACATCACAAGTCCACAGTCTTGATAAACCACAAGACCGGTCTTGATATTACTCACAAGACTCGGCTTGATATTACTCACAAGCTCTGCAATACAACATCACCACCTCAATCATATGTTGATATTTAGGACTTGATACAACACAATGTCTTGACTTGATATTATTCACAAGTCTAGAGAAGAATCCTGATGTTGTACAATCAACACTCCCTCTCACTAAGGGAGACATTCTCTACTTTACCAGGAATTTCTTGCCATACTAATCTTATCTCAAAAGTATCTCAAATCCATTATTGACAGTGGCTTTTTCACAAATTCGCAATCTGCTCATCAGCAGCTATGTACTGAAATTTTATTTTTGCATGAACATGACTTCAATGAAATAAACTTCATCTCAATGTGTTCTATCATAACACACTATTAGAATTTGAATTCCATTTAGATATTCAAGCAGATAGTTCTGATAATGTTTGCAGTAAATGGATAATGAAGATACAAACTAAACAAAACAAACCACACAGGAAACGAATGAGTATTGCTCAAGAATTTACAGTATCATTCACAATAATTAAATCCGGTGTTACAATAGTTTACATAGGAAAATAATTTGAATGCATTAGGTAGCAATTCGAATCTATCCACTGGATCTGACTGCACCTAGCTGACCATCTAACTCATGGTGTCTTAATCAATATCAGAGTCCAACAGATCAACTCCCAAATGTCCAAGCAAATCAATCAATCAGTATTAACTAGTTAACTCAGTGCAAACGAGTGTGGTAGGTGGGAAAATGCGCTTACTCCACATGCAACCATGCATTAGCCATGCATAGCTAGCGCTAGCTAACTGATTGTGAACTAATTGAAAGTAACTGGGGGCTAACTAAGACTAACTAGTACTAACTCCAACTAACTGATGTAGGTTGGTGTCGAGACTACCAGGGGATCCTAAAATGTAGGGATTGGTCTAGGAGGCTCCCAAATTGATGAATGCATGTAACACTCCTTTAAAATAAAAAATAGAAAACATGCTCCCAAATTGTAACATACCCATATCACAAAAAAAAAAAAAAAACATTCATTTGAAGACTATTGTAGAGTAACTTATCCAAATTGCCTCAATAATAACAAAACTCATTAAAGGGGTAATAGATTTTCTTTCTGTTCTTTTATAAGAGTAGCCGTGACTTATTTTTAAATAAGCTAATACATTAGACTCGGGCATTGTATTTCAATGTAATTCCAGCAAATCTTAAATTCAAAACACGGGAAAGAGAAGGTATACTTATTTGAACAAATGCCCCCATATTTTCTTGTAATATGCTCTTTATGTAAATACACAAGTAACTTTTAATGTCCCTCCCCCTGATTCATGCATAATCAATTTTTCTTTCTAACATCTTCACTTAAAACACATAAGATACAATTTAAATGGAATTTGTAGAAAATCACACCGATATAACTCACAATATCAACAGTGAAGACAAAAATCATAAAATGCATAACATAAGGGAGACAAGATGTACGTGGTTCACCCAACACTTGGGGTTACGTCCACCAAAATTTAGTCACCTTCTTTATTAAAACGAAGTCAATACAAAAGTGTACAACACACATCATTCATGATGTGTAATTCTTTTCACATTTTTCTCTGTTTCTCTCATGCTCAGAGAACACCCTTATAGTATCGATCCAAAACCTCCATAACTCTAAAGGTGACTTTAGAAAATATTTGAGTAAGCAGGCACCCCCCCTTACCTTCTAAGTGCTTAATGAAAACAAGGGGCACAACACTTAAATAACTATTATTTACAAACATAAACTCATTCCCATCCAACAGGAAGGGATACAAAATATTCAACATGTGTTCCTTCCATAGTCGCTTTCTCTCCAATGACCACATAAGAGTTGTACTCGCAGTTTGCATTTTAAAGTCAGTTTGGGCGCTTATGCAAGGAACCCATGACACCAAATAGAATTCACAATAACCAAATCAAAATATTAGGATCTCGTCTGAATACTGGAGCCATCTACCCCGAGTGAAGCAATGCGAAAAGCAGCGCTCCAAGAGGGGAAAAGAAAACAAGAAAACGGAGTTTGGACCACTCCTGTGATTTCGATGAGCCTATCAGATGCGGCCTGGTATTTTAATCATTACCAATATAAGTATTTTTCACTATTACAAGGTCGTTGGGTAGTGGAAGTGTATGGAAATTTATGCATATATGTACACCCTCTGCCTAGGCAGTGGTTGTGGCTAACAAGTTCATAAATTTAAACTTAAGTCATTTAGTTCCAGATTTTTTCCAAACACACAGACCTATCTTCAAACAGAAAACCACATGCAAGGGTATCGTTCTGCACTTAAAATCTACATAAAATTTCATTTCAACAATTAGGTTCTAAATCATTGTTGCTTGAATCATTTCGATAGGCTCAGATCGATAAAAAAGGACACGCTCAAAGAGGATAAAGAGAAACGATCTAAGTCGTATGACACCAATGTTTTCAGTAACATCCAGATCTACCTAATACAACACAGGCATAAGTAAATCTACCATATCTCTAACAAAACTGGTGCAAAAAATACACCATCCTTTTAACAAAACGCCTATATGGAAAATAATATAGATCTTTTGCGAATAGATGGTGAAAGGAGGAATTAGATTCTTATAATGAGCCAAATGCTCGCAACTAGACGAGAGGGATCTAACCAGATCCCAAAATGCAGAGATTTATCTCTGCAGAAGGGTATACAAGCATAACAGATTAGAATACACATAGGTTACCCAATACAAAGGGGTGATTACTCATCATATTTAAGACGTAGAGGTTTACCCCAAGCAGGCATTCCAGATCTACAAAAACAAAAGGTAGGCATTCAAAAGTACCTGGTCTACATTTATCGCAGGTAGCCATCATTCCTGGGTTAGAACTAGGGTTGATTTGAATGCGGACTCACATGGAAAAGAACACTCTCAAAGTAGATTGTGTCCAGCACTAACTTTACTGGATCAGTTCTTTTTCCACACACAACGAACAAGTAGAATCCACAATGCCCATCATGACCTGGACTTTGCTCCTTCCTCACGACTTCTATTATGCTTCCTCTTCTCTCTCGACAGGCAAATTTTGGGGTTTAAAGCGACCCAACCTAGATATGTATTTAGAAAATGATATGCAGGTCATATCATGTCTCACGGCGTCACCACCAGGAAGGAATTTTTCCCCAAATGAAAATCCTTAACCTAATAAATAATCACAGAAGAAAAACGGTTCTCCTTATGGTGTGCCACGCTCCCCATGATTTAAGGCAGTGATTTTGCCATTATCTTTTGTTCCCCACAATTTAAGTTAGAATTTCCATGAGTATCCCTTTTGTTGAGGCAAGACTCCCTTAGTTTCATGGTCAGTTAACCACCTGGAGGCATGCGTCCATTACAACCTACTATTTTAGCTTTACTAAACTTCCTCTTAAATATTTAAGTAATTTATGTATATTTATACCCTAACATCATGTGTCTTGTAGAGTAGCTAAAACCATGACTTCACACTTGTTATAGAAAGGACAATTATCCCTATCATAGGTATTCATATATAATTTATAAGGAAAATAATTCCTATGTATTTATCATTTTCCTCTAGTTGTTTTGATTATAAGGGATTCCTTGTTATTAATGTAAGGATAACCTTTGCACCCACAAAAGTTCAGCCATAAGTTATTATTTTTTCCTTTCAAAATAGAAATACCTTCTTTTGCCTTTTGCAAGGAAAAAAAATGTAGATACCGGAAGAAGGACCGTAGAGGCCCATTTTTAGCTAACCAAGGGATCGTCTTGATCATGAATTAGTTCCACTTAGGGTGACACCTAAGTCTTAGGTCGTGAAAGGAAATCATTATATTTCTTCGATTTCTCAAGGTGTTCGATGTTCCTTCCGATGGAGAAACCCATCGTTTTGTGTTAAACCTCATCATCTTAGCCAGGTTAACTACAACCATCTGTCCTTATGTATAATGCCACTAATGGGGGTGCACTACAAATGTACAAGATAAAATACAGTTTTACTCATCATTCTTACCCACGTAGGCATTTCCCCATCACCATTTTAACATACATACATATATAATTAATGTTAGTCTTCATATATAGTACATTGCCATTATTAGACGAGGTATGCAGATGGTGATATTTTTGTTTTTGTTTAACTTTTACGGAGGCTACGACCTATACTCCTTTGATTTTTTTTATCCCCTTATATTGCTTCTCTCCCTTCATTGAATCTTTTAAATTTAACTATTAACTCTTTTTATGTTGCGTAAAAATGACTGCAACCCCCTGCATCATGACTCAGTCATAAAAATATTAAGTAACTAGGCTATGATATCTTAGTTGGGATAAGTTTTAGCGAAGCAGGAAATCCCTTGTAGGTACGGACC
This sequence comes from Pseudotsuga menziesii, assembly GCA_001517045.1. Classification (NCBI taxonomy): domain Eukaryota; kingdom Viridiplantae; phylum Streptophyta; class Pinopsida; order Pinales; family Pinaceae; genus Pseudotsuga; species Pseudotsuga menziesii. Next base: position 540,532 of record LPNX010996859.1, on the reverse strand, counting down.
TTATCTCTAATACTGCCACAAAATGATAAGTAAGACTACGTCCTCAAATTGTGGCTCCCTAACCATTCGTTTCTAGCCATAGTGGTTTAGTTTCCCATCGTTATGTTGCATTAATGACTTAGGTCTCCTAAAGTAATTAACTCACATAGATTTCGAGGTCTTGTTCCTGGTGGGGGCTTGGCCTTGAGCTCCTCACTAGAACAAATGCAATAAACATTTTTTACAATTTACAAAGTCTTTAGGGGTAGGAAAGAGGGATTGATCTAGATTTATGCAGGAACGCAACATAATACACAAATAACCATAGAAACAAATATGCAACAGAAATAACACTTCATTTCATTAATCAATAACTGAAACTTGTTTACATACAGAATGGAAATAAACTAGCTAGAGTGCTCGTAGCTTATCTCTGAGAAGAGATGTGGCGGCTACATGCCTCTGAACTCTGTGTTACAATGAGGCTCGAAGGCCTATATATTATTGAGAAACAATGGAAACCCTACACATCCAAAAACCTAACCCTAGGAGGTGAAACGCCAGATTGTGGGCCCCGTTGGGTAACTTGGTACATCAATTTCTCGGGGTCATAACTTTAGAATACTACCTCCGTTTGATGTGCATGATACATCGTTAGAAAGATCTGTTTAAGGACTACATCCATAGACAACAATATTAAATTTGAAACAGGCCCATTTTTTTCAACCATTCGATGCCGAAAAAACATCGTTTAGGGCCTCAAAACAGCTCCGGAAGTTTAGGACCTAAAAACTGCCAAAAATAGTAACTTGTGCTACCATTAAGGAAATTGGAAAACTGAAAGAAACAATGGTGGGGGTCCAAGTGGAATAGGTGGGTGGCCACCACTATCCTCTTGGATTAGGGATATTACATCATCCCCCCTAAAGAGATAACACCGTCCTCGGTGTTCCTGTCTTTCAACCAATTTCCTTCTTCTATTTTGTCATTTTTTCTTGTTTCTTGTTTTCTATTCTAATCCCCTAAGATATTTCCATATCTTCTGAAGTCGCTAATGTTCAAGACCTACAGTTTCCTACAACAAGATCGGGTCTAGCCCAAATTTTATTTAGTAAATCACGTCCAAAATTATAATTCAACTTAAACAGAAGCCATGGATCCTTTTGCATTGTAACAATTGCAATTTAAGGAACATCTTCTAGTATTTATTGGTATCATAATACCTAATTATTTTTCCATAATGAAATTGATTCATGAGTAAAACATAATTACTCCTCTTTTGGGAGGACGTAACCTTTGGATAACTAAATAGTCTTTAACCTGAGGTAATCCTTTCTTCACGTTTACACATTAAGACATGTAATAGTCTTATTACTTGGAAAATACGTTTTCGTCTGTTATTATTGAAACTATCCCTTGAGTTCTTTTACCAATTTTTGTGTGGACTTACGACTATTTCTGAGGTTACTTTCCCTTTTAAACGTTATTCAAAAGTTTTTTCCTCAGTGACATCAAACAATGTCCTATCTTCCAGATGTCGAGCTTTGCCCAGGTCTTGATATTGATATCATAACTCTTTCATGGTTCCCCTCAAGCTTCCTTGCTTGAGTCCAAGAATTCCTTTCCACCCAAAATAGGGTAGAGTTAGATCATCAATTTTTCTTGCCACATCATATGCCTAACACCAATGTGCTCACATGGTAATCATTTGCCTAACACCATTGTGCTTCTGCACATGTATGCCTAACACCAATGTGCTCACACAGCAATCACTTACCTAACACCATTGTGCTCCCGCGGCATGTATTTTCCTTATTCGTTTTTTTTTAATGTTAATTACAACCTTTGACCTTTTGTGACACGCATTCTATGATGCTTAACGTGACTTCACTGTCATTGTCGTGATTCGTGAAATTGGCTTCATGGTTAATATAATTAACATCTATCGATAAACAATAATTCTCATTCATTTAATCACCATTTCCTAAGTTGTAGTGATTTGTACCCTTATCATCATTCATGGTTCATACAATCTCATAATTCTTCCAGAATAATTTATCACTCATCTTTGGGCATTTTGAGATCACTTAATTACAAGTGGATTTGAAATCCATGTCTTACGTTGATCATGACAATGGTCACAATCATAGTAGAGCCCTGCAATGTCAGTACATAACACCATAATCCACAGTTAATCCTTGGTTCATAAAACCTCGATATCAACAATTAAATTAAGACAAAAGAAAAGCTTCACGCATTCTTTAGTGGTTTAACTCTACTTCTTAAGCCCGTGGATATTCTTACTAACAGTCAACTTTGATTGATAGCGTTCCTCGCATAATCCTGCAATGTTAGCATATAAAAATATACAACATTTATTTGCTTATCATTTTCCAATACTCATATCTCTAAACCTCTTTACTCAATATTCCCAATCCTCTAATGCCCAATCTTCTAATTGATGGACTAAATTGACACAATTTAACAACGGGCACAGGGCTAGCCAAATCCCCAACAACATTTACAACGAATACAACCAGTTAACACAAGAAACATTTTCCCTAGATTAAATGGGATGTGAAAGCAAAGGGAAGAACTTTTGTGTATAAACTGGTTTAAAGAACATATGTGTAGCACCCTGATACTGGCCAAAAAACTAAATGCATTATATTCCTGATCATGAACACATAAAAAGAACTATCCTTAGAAAGGCAGTTTCAAATTTGTAGCACAAAATTTTTTCTCCTTCAATCAAGCAGAGGAAATGTGTGAACCTGTACTGGTCGTGAACACAAAATATGATCTCCAAAAGGCAACGATGTTTTAACATGATAATAAGTATCATGTTTTGAATATCTTATATGGTGTTTAATCATATATCCCAACTCACCTTTTTAAAAGAAAATCTAATCAACCATTAGTTCAAAAGTCCAACATAGAAGTGTTCTTTAAATACTGCTCAATAGTTTGTTGCACATTTATGAAAATAGAATTAATCTCTTTTGATTAAGCTCCATTCTGAAACATTGTTTCGTTTCAAACTTTAAATATGGGAATCATTTTTGGAGTTTATCATGGCAATTGGTATTTTTTTAAACAGAAAAAGCTTTAGATCAGTAATCGCATAAACCATCCATGAAATCAAAAGAAAGACTTTGGCCCTCAAATTCCAGAGAAATATGTCTTGCACAACAACTAATACGACCTCTAACCTCTTCACGTTTCCTTATTTGATTTCCAAAAGTGAGAACAAAGTTGAAATATGTAACAATAATTACATGTTGGCTGCAAGCTATAGCCAAAACTTAGAATTTTGAAACACATACAACCTAAAACACAACAATAAATAATACAATACTTGCTTCAGAATTTACTGGGGTTTCAAATTTTAGCAGCTCTAGGACAAGCCAATGTTGGCTTCCGTTCATTTTCAAATGAAGAAATCTACAGCTTGGAAAGTAATTTTAACTTCAAAAGCTAACTGCCAATCCATAATTTAAAGAGGGAAGTGACTGTCAAGGTAGTGTTCTGAATGTCAAATTCAAAGGTATAGGATTCAACATAAATGTGTTTACTATTGAGAAGTGATTTACTTCTTTAAGTGTATAATAAATAGAGTTATGGCCATGTGAAAACCAATTTGAATATTTGATAGAACTTATGTATTGGCTTCATAACAAAACCTCTACATTATGCACCAGTCATCTTGGGTCGCCATGCTATCACCAAGAGCAAGGTATATTCATTTTAAATGTAGCTTTACCACCTATCCTTTGCATCATGACCAGTAAGAATGTAAAAACAATTCCAAACCAAATCTTCAAAAATGGTGACTGATATGAAGCATTGGATCAAAAACCTAATTCAAATTCATTTGCTTATTCGAGGGTTTAAACTTCAAACCATGTTGATATGTGGGGACAAGAAAAAGATCACTACTTTATTTCCAAGACCAATTCTTCTTTCAAATTGAATTCACGAAATTTTAAATCACTTCACAATTCCATTTCATATTGAATTTGAAGCAACAACTAACAGAGAAAACCAGTATCATTTAAAGTTGTTGTTTCAACCATCTTAGAGAATGCAACATTATATCAACCACTGACTAGTGTCACAAAACAAAAATGCTTCTTTAACCATTACAATTTTCACATCAATAGTCCTCTTCAGAGAGCAAGGGAAAAAGGAACATGCACACACAAAGATAGTCAAACCGAGCCATTACCTTCCCATGATATTTATTTCTTTTATCCTTTTTAGTTACCTCCTTCAATCTTGAAGGCCCGCTCAGATAACTTAGTTCCCTCGCCTGTCATTGCCATGCAAGCACACAAAAAAATCACTTTATTGATTAGTATTCATGCTATCTAACTTCATGTTGAGCCCAAATAGGCCCTAGTGCTGTCATTTCAGCTCTGATACCATTTGTAACACTCCTTTAAAAGCAAAAATAGAAAACATGCTCCTGAAGGCTATTGTAACATACCCATATCACAAGAAAAAAAACATTCATTTGAAGACTATTGTAGAGTAACTTATCCGAATTGCCTCAATAATAACAGAACTCATTAAAGGGGTAATAGATTTTCTTTCTGTTCTTTTATAAGAGTAGCCGTGACTTATTTTTAAACAAGCTAATACATTAGACTTAGGCATTGTATTTCAGTGTAATTCCAACAAATCTTAAATTCAAAACACGGGAAAGAGAAGGTATACTTATTACAGCAAATGCCCCCATATTTTCTCGTAATATTATCTTTATGTAAATACACAAGGAACTTTTAATGTCCCTCCCCCTGATTCATGCATACTCAATTTTTTCTTTCTAACATCTTCACTTAAAACACATAAGATACAATTTAAATGGAATTTGTAGAAAATCACACCGATATAACTCACAATATCAACAGTGAAGACAAAAATCATAAAATGCATAACATAAGGGAGACAAGATGTATGTGGTTAACCCCACACTTGGGGTTACGTCCACCAAAATTTAGTCACCTTATTTATTAAAACGAAGTCTATACAAAAGTGTACAACACACATCATTCATGATGTGTAATTCTTTTCACATTTTTCCCGGTTTCTCTCATGCTCAAAGAACACCCTTACCGTATCGATCCAAGACCTCCATAACCCTAAAGGTGACTTTAGAACATCTTTGAGTAAACAGGCACCCCCCCTTAGCTTCTAAGTGCTTAATGAAAACAAGGGACACAACATTTAAATAACTATTATTTACAAACATAAACTCGTTCCCATCCAGCAGGAAGGGATACAAAATATTCAACATGTGTTCCTTTCGTAGTCACTTTCTCTCACAACAACCATGTAAGAGTTGTACTCGCAGTTTACATTTTAAAGTCAGTTTGGGTGCTTATGCAAGGAACCCATGACACTGAATCAAATTCAAAATACCCAAATCAAAATATTAGGATCTCATCCGGATACTAGAGCCATCTACTTCGAGTAAAGCAATGCGAAAAGCAGCACTCCAAGAGGGGAAACGAAAAAAAGAATAGAATACACATAGGTTACCCAATACAAAGGGGCGATTAATCATCAGATTTAAGACGTAGAGGTTTACCCCAAGCAGGCGTTCCAGATCTACAAAAAAAAAGGCAGGAACTCAAAAGTACATGGTTTACATTTATTGTAGGTATCCATCATTCCTGGGTTAGAACTAGGGTTGATTTGAATTCGGACTCACATGGAAAAGAATGCTCTCAAAGTGGATTACGTCCAACACTAACTTTACTGAATCAATTTTGTTTCCACACACAACGAACAAGTAGAATCCACAACGCCGATCACGACCTGGACTTTGCTCCTTCCTCACGACTTTTATTATGCTTCCTCTTCTCTCTCGACATGAAATTTTTTGGGTTTAAAGTGACCCAACCTAGATATGTATTCAAAAAATGATATGCAGGTCATATCATGTTTGACGATGTCACTAATAGGAAGGATTTTTCCCCCAAATGAAAATCCTTAACCTAATAAATAACTGTAGAAGAAAAACGGTTCTCCTTATGGTGCACCACGCTCCCCACGATTTAAGGCAGCAATTCTGCCATTCTCTTCTGTTCCCCACAATTTAAGTCATAATTTTCGTGAGTATCCCTTTTGTTGACACAAGACTCCCTTAGTTTCATGGTCAGTTAACCACCTGGAGGCGTGCATCCATTACAACCTACTCTTTTAGCTTTACTAAACTTCCTCTTAAATATTTAATTAATTTATGTATATTTATACCCTAACAACGCGTGTCTTGTAGAGTAGCTAAAACCATGACTTCACACTTGTCATAGAAAGGACAATTATCCCTATCATAGGTATTCATATATCATTTATAAGGAAAATCATTCCTATGTATTTATGATTTTCCTCCAGTTGTTTTTATTATAAGGGATTCCTTGTTATTAATGTAAGGATAACCTTTGCACCTGCAAAAGTTCAGCCATAAGTTATTATTTTTTCCTTTCAAAATAGAAATACCTTCCTTTGCCTTTTGCAAGGAAAAAAAATGTAGATACCGGAAGAAGGACCATATGGGCCCGCTATTAGTTAGCCAAGGGATCATCTTGATCACGAATAAGTTCCACTTAGGGTGACACCTAAGTCTTAGGTTGTGAAAGGAAATCGTTATATTTCTTCGATTCCTCAAGGTGTTCGATGTTCCTTCTGATGGAGAAACCCATCGTTTTGTGTTAAACCTCATCATCTTAGTCGGGTTAACTACAACCCTCTGTCCTTATGTATAACACCACTAAAGGGGGTGCACTACAAATGTACAAGATAAAATATAGTTTTACTCATCATTATTACCCACATAGGCATTTCCCCATCACTATTTTAATGTACATACATATATAATTAATGTTAGTCTTCATATATGGTACACTGCCATTATTAGACGAGGTATGCGGATGGTGATATTTTTCTTTTTGTTTAACTTTTAAGGAGGCTAGGACCTATAGTCCTTTGATTTTTTTTAGCCCCTTAGATTGCTTCTCTCCCTTCATTAAATCTTTTAAATTTAACTCTTAACTCTTTTTATGTTGCGTAAAAATGATTGCAAGCCCTTGCATCATGACTCAGTCATAAAAATATTAAGTAACTAGGCTATGGTATCTTAGTTGGGATAAGTTTTAGCGAAGCAGGACATCCCTTGTAGGTGCGGACCTTATCTCTAATATTGCCAAAATCAAAAGGATAAGTAAGACTACGTCCTCGAATTATGGCTCCCTAACCATTTGTTTCTAGCCAAGGTGGTTTAGTTTCCCATCGTTATGTTGTGTCAACGACTTAGGTCTCCTAAAGTAATTAACTCACATAGATTTCCAGGTCTTGTTCCTCTGGGGCCTTGGCCTTGAGCTCCTCACCAAAACAAATGCAATAAACATTTTTTACAATTTACAAAGTATTTAGGGGTAGGCAAGAGGGATATTACAATGCACATGCAGTAAGTGGTAGTTAACCTCTAGCAGTGTTCCCCACTCTCTATTGACTAGCACATGTGGCCCCATTAGGTCAAGTGGACCCAAATAATTAATTAAGGTTCCTAAGTTAGGATAAATTAATCTAACAGACATTTAACCAAGGGAGGAATAATAATCCTAACAAACACATGGTTTTTAAGAAATGTTTACTATTAACACCTAATAATTGCACACTCTTAAGTATTTCACCCTAGTAGGTAGCTTCTCAAGCTACACTACTCTTGACTAGGTAGTACTATCTACAAAACACCTTTTGCTTCTATAGTACTCTCTGACATACACCTTGCTTCTATAGTACTAGCCGCAATACACTCAACTTTTGTATTACTAGCCACAGTGCACATAGCTAATCCTAAGCTATATAATAGGTCTACTATGTATCAAAATGCAATAAAGAGCTTATTGTAATGTACCTCAAAGGTAATCAAACATATGCGTATCCACAAGCATAAAAAGACAACAGGTCTTCCAGGTACTTTAAGAGACCAACCAACTACTTATTCAAAGTAGCATCATCTGGATCCAATCCAGAATGCAAATTCTCTAAACTAGAAACTATGGATTTCATACCCATCATAAACAACACATTAAATGTGTAATTATCATGCAGAAAGAAAATCTTATATTTTCTTTCAATTTTCAACATTTGTTTACTTTAAGAATATTCTACCATCTGAAGAAGTTCTCAGAGAGATTTCCTTTCTCTGTGATTTTCTTCAAGGCCTTATCACTCTCATAGTGATTTCAAATCATAGTACTCCATATAGCTAATTGTGTGTCTATATAACCTCCCCAAGATGTTTAACTATTCTCTAACAGTTCATACTATAACTCTTCTTGAGTATTCAATAGTTTACGAGAATTTGACCATGTCTCTGCTCATGTGGATTTTCTCCACAATATATCACAACCCTTGGATTCCTAAGTCATGCATAATGACTAACTAGTTTGGGGAGTTTTAACTATTGTTTCCTGTGAAGATACATTAATATTCCCCCTTCAACTAGAGGATTCGTTTTATACTATACCAAGCTTGTTCTGGATAGAGACTTAGTAAATATGTTGGCAATTTTTCCCATCTGTGGATATGTAGAGGAGTTACACAACTCCTTTCTACACCATGTATTAGATATAACTAACTAGGAACTTTGTAAAGTTTTACTACTTTACAATATGCTCAATCTGAGCAACATCTTTGATGTGGTCTCTCTCAATCATTGTACTAGTCAAATCCATATATCCACAAAAATTACTTTCACTAACTAAGACATGTTTGAATCCACATACTCTTGTAGTAAGTAGGAAACACATCACTTTCTTTGTTGTACTTGTCTATATACTAACTATAAAACATATAATTGATCCTAGGACCTGTATAGATATATTTAACATCTATGAGATCATACAAATTTGAACAAGAATCATATTTATCTTTATGTGTCTGGTCATGGATTTGCAATCCATTATTCTTGAATCCTTTCAAGAACTCTACTAAACATTTTTCCTTAACGGAAGAAAATATTATCTAATGACTATTACACCTTTAAACTTAAGAATAATCCAATATTCTTACATATAGATTCCTTTTGAATATGAACACCATCAAGGTTTCTACATAGCAGGAGTTTAATTAACCAAATCCATTGGTTTTCTAAGATCTAGCAAATCTATATTCTCCCTCTTAATACCTAGGATGTGAGAATCATAATTTGAGTCCTCCATCACAGAGACTCACACTCCTCTATGTCTAACACATATATAAATAGGATAAATGAATTAACTTTAGCAGTCTTTACTTCTCTCATAATAGTATTAGGGATTCTATTTTGACTTATTCCTCTATGTCACTGGAGTAGAGAGAGGCACTCCCCTTCCTCCCCACATATAGGACAAAATGATATATATGTGGGGAGGAAGGGGAGTGTCTCTCTCTGCTCCAGCAACACTTTAAAATTCACTTAAGACTCAAATTAACTCTTAAAACACTATAACAACTGACTGTTACAGCTGACAGTACTCACAAAAATCAAACTATAGGAGCGTTGCAGCTAGATGTTACAACTAACAATACTCTACATGTGGTGTTACAGCTGACAACAACCTACAAAACACTAAGATCTGAGTTACAACTGTCTGTTTAACAACTTTCTAATAACCCTTGTGTTCATAAATTAAAACCAATACTCTGATATAACAATAAAAGAAATTTACACATTCAGTCTCAAAATAATGAATTCTCAGAAACTAAATTCAAAAATAAACTTGAGTTTTCAAACTCAAAACAGAGTAAAAACAACAAATACATAGTAAAATCAGAGTTGCATTCAAGGAAACTGAGCAAAAACCTAGTTTATGAAATCAATACATAATGTAGTCACCGATCCATGCAAACAGAATGGAGAGGGCCCTATAGATATAGTTGCATTCCAGGAGACCAACGGAGTCGACGGTTCATCGATCCAACCTCTAGTTATCGATTTATGTCGAGTTGAAAGTCGCCTCAAAATGTGGTTCAGGGCACATTCAGGGACACTTGGTGACTTTTGGTCCAGAAGCAAAAAACCAAACAGAGGAGCATAATTGCATGTCGTTGGATCCTGTAAGTGTGTATGACCTCTGGTTGTTGATTTAGGTCGAGTTGAAAGTGGTCACAAAATGTGGTTAAGGGACATTTAGTGACTTTTGGTCTGGGAGAAACAAACCAAATGAAGCAGCATAATTGCATGTCGTTGAACCACCAATGCAAGAGTTGCATTCAAGGAAACTGAGCAAAACCCTAGTTTATGAAATCAATTAACAATGTAGTCACCGGGACATGAAAACACGGTGGAGATGCCCCCCTAGATGTAGTCTCATGCCGCGAGACCAATGGATTCGATGGTTAATCGATCTGACCTCCAGTTTCTAATTTATGTCAAGTTGGAAGTCACCTCAAAATATGGTTCATGGACACTTGGTGACATTCGGTCCTGGAGCGAAAACCAAATGGAGCAGCATAAATGCATGTCATTGGCTCGTGCAAGTGTGTATTTTCAAGGCCGATATGGAAACACCACCAATAGTTGCATGGTGGAGTTTTTTTGCAGAGTTGACCCACCAATGCAAGAGTTGACCCACCAATGTAATTAAATGTGCATTAATATAAAATAAAATCCTTAAAAGTAAATTGCAACAACTCGAGAGCATGTTATTTTATGAATAATCTTTGGTGGTGTCTAAAGACACCAGTATTTCTTGGTGCCTCCAATGTTCCATATATCGTGTTTGTATCCTAGGCACACGAAAGCATAAACATTAGTACTCTAATCAGAAAATAAAGAAAACCTAGTGAAATTGTGCAAACATTATTTATAGATAACTCACCTGAGGGTGTAGGATTGTGTTTATACTATCCAGTGTTAGTGAATAGTAGGATGTCTGTGAATGTTATTCATCAATCGTAGGTTAGTACATTGGGAATTATCTAAAGGCTAACTCATTGAAATTGTGCTTCAGCACACACTTTAAAATTTAAATAATGCACCTGACAATATAGCCACACTTGAAAATGCACTCACTCAAGTAGGCCATCTGGATCATCTATGCTACCGATGTTGTCCATCAATATTTCATGCTCTAAATGAGGTAGCAAGTATCATACATGTGACATGTTGTTGTTCGAAAGTGTGTGCAACTTGATGTTTATACCAATTACCAGGTTCGTGAAGTGGTATATAATAGCTCCCGGTCTATAATCCTTATATACATACCCACTCTTCCTTTTATGTTGTGCTTCTAGTGTCAAGTACTTCCCTTTTATAACCATTGAGACATTTGGAAATTAAATATTTTCATCATCTATAACAGGTTCGAGAATGGTTTGTTTCCCCTCTAAGCAATGCATCAACCAATAGTTAGAACCCCATTCATTATTTTTTTGGGAAACCACTGCATATATCTAATTTGTGAAAGGAAATAGGTTGAGTTAACAATACATTTATTAAAAGAGGACTTGCATGTAACATAAATAAAATTTCTTTAAATGTAAAGGCTTGTAGTGATTTAGGTACTAAAAATTTACTTTTTTGTACCTCCTTGTATGAGATTTGATATGTGATCATAGTATGTAGAAATATATGTCTGATCATCTTCCAAATGGTCTATTTCATTTACCACTTCAAATCGGTGCTAAGTGTCACTTGATCCCATGTATCAATTGTATATGTATACTCACAATCATCCCATTCATCGATGCTACAGTGACCGCAAAAGAAAGACTTCAATCTTGTCCAAATTTGTAGGGTCGAGTTCTTCGAGCTTCTAATTGAATAAAACTGTTGAGTTCCATGCACTATGTTCACCCAATGTGTGTTGGATCGGTCCACATTTGTCACCTCCTAGAATATTCTCTGCACTAGGTTTTTCCCTTTTGCTTGTTCTCCCATCACAGATGCACACCATTTCACTATAGATGCAATGTCTTGAAAGAGAGCACCTGTAAACTTCATATCTTCCCTTCTCAGGAAATTTTTTATGCATGCACCAACGCCATCGTTCTCTGCTTTTCCATGACTAGTTTCAAAGTAGTTCCATATATGTGGCACCTAGTATTTTATGTGCAACAAACATAACCATTAAAATACATGTGCATTCTTGAAGTGTTCGGCACAACCATCTAACCAAATCAAATGAAGACAAAATGGTATATCCATAGATATCAAATGATCATAGAACAATTTAAAGCAATGTTTCACGTAATGGATGTCATGGGTCTGGTCATCACTTATGTAGAAGTGACTTTCTTTCAATATCACACATTTCTCTTCATTTCTATCTGGCTTATGTCGATAAGTGATATGGACCATTATGCTCACCTGCTCTGAGTGATAGTACTGAATTTGTATTTTATTTAGGGTGTAGTTTTTTGCAAAGTCAACCACTAATAGTATTGTTCTGAGAGGGAAGGTGTCTTGACACATTCTGAATTGCTCATCTTTCCACCGTGCCATATCGACACGCCGAATATACTGTTGGATATTTCACGGAACTCTGAAATAAATTCACATACTTGCACCTGGTGGGAAAAAAAAAACAATGTTATAAAACAACATAAAAATAGTTACATGAATATTATTTATGTTAATAAACAATGTTATAAAACAACATAAAAAATTTAGTTTTTTAAATGAATATTATTCGTTTACATTGTCACCTGTGAAGTCACCAATTTAATCTTATTGCTTTCTTTCCCATCATGTAGATGATATGGCTCATACTGATAGTTCTGTTTCTCAACAATTATATTCCCGAATGGTTGATCTTCACTCTCATGGATGCAATCAGACCATAATGATATCCCACCACATTTGTTGCAAGAACCCTCTACACATTGTTTTAAGTAATATGTCTTCACATCTTGCCTCAGACACATTATGCTATGGATGAAATTTCTAGATGACATTGGCAGTACTTTACTTGAGCATTCTTGCGCATGGTTAAGATGCAAAAAATGACGTATATGTGAAAATGTAAGATAATATATATCAAACTCTATGTGGTACATACAACAAGTTTTCCAGATGGTATTGATTTTAGCATACCAAGGCATTCATTTTTCAAAAGAGCTTTTCCCAAGCCTTATCTCTATGTGGGAAAATTTTAAACATCTCAAACAATTGAGTTTGTGTCATGTCAATATAATGTTTAACATGTGGTTCATTATTCATAGGACCCCTACAACTTTTTAACACATCCTTGGTGTTATAAGAAGGCCTAGTGTTATCGTGTCAAAATGTGTGCACTAGTCCCTTCACAACTTCGACTAACTTCATGTCTTTACGGAGAAACCTGCCGCTAAATGCCCATAATGTTTCATTTGTCATTCTACATTAAGGTTGTCTTTTCTTACTAAATATTTTTTAAGTGTCTTTGGATGTAAAGGCACAAATTGTTATGTGCATTTAAATAAACGACATTGTCTTTTGAATCTACTTACAATTAATTCAGCCAAGACGTGACGAGCCGCATTAATGTCCTGTGATCGAGTTTTTTTACAAATCGATGTGAATGCAACAACAAGATATTTAACAATGTGATTACTTGATTCTATATTCTTCAATGTTCTTATGCCTAAATTTCTTCTAACAGTTGTCATACTCCTAGATTTAATCAAAGCTAAAAATAAGTGGCAATTACCGACTTTCGATTTTTTATCAAAATATTGTTTCATTATTTGAGAACAATGACAAAGGATAGTGCATTTAGGCACCTTACCTTTCATGGAAGTCATTCGCTCTTGTCCACTTGTATGTGTTTAGGAGTTCTATTTCTCGTTGATGTGATATTTTTTTCTGCTTGAAATGTTGGAGTGATGTTTACATCCACTACAGGCTGACAACTTTGATTAGGAGATTGAACCACCTGGCATTTTCTTGCAGAGCCCGATTTGCATCACCAGGAACATAATGATTGAACTCTTCACAAAATTGTCCACTTTTTATTGCACCAAGATTTTCATCTTCCCCGTAACCAACTTCCATTAATGTTGCATCATCATCTTCAACCTCTACGTCCGGTATCTGTGCTTTCCCCCGAGATGTTGAGGCGCAAGTATTTGATGCAAAGTGTGGTGTTCCATCCAATGAACTCGATACTAAAATGTGGGTCGTTAGAGAATGTATGGTATTGTCCACTATTAAATTCCTCTGCTTTGACTCTTTCTCTGAGGTACCCAACATTGTCTTTTCTATTGAATTGTTCTGCTTCACCTGTTGAGGGGGAATGGGAAGTATTTGCTCATTGATTGAATGTCGACGATTTCTTAATTCTTCCCTCTTCTTTTTTTTTTTTCTTCTTCTTCCCATGTAAGCACCTTCCTCGCTGATTTTCGGCCTCTATTACGTACCTTCCCCATTGAAATCCACCCAAACTTGTACAATACTTATGGATTTGTGTAATAATGATGATATGATAGGTTGAACAGTTCTCTATGTGCGGGTTCACAAGAATTTTGTCTTTTTCTACAATAAAAATAGCCCACGTCACGCAACCCAACATTTTTATAAAACAAATATTGCATATGCGATATAGCGCATGTTCATTTTAACGCATATGCATTATATTGCACATGTGTTATGCATACAATGGCTTACACCTAACGGTTACTCTGTAAAACACGATTATCATATAACATATGCGATATAACGCATGTTTGTTTTAATGCAAATGTGTTATATCGCAGGTGTTATGTATACAATGGTTTACACCTAACATTCACTATGTAAAATGTGATTATCATATCACATATGACATAGGAGAAATTAACATTACATTGATTAAGTTAAAAGAGGGGGGGTAGTTAAAGGAGGGAGAGAAAGGTGTAGAAGGAATCATGGGAGGGAGGGATGGGTAGGGGAGATATATGGGGGGATTAGGGGAGGAGAAATATAAGGGGAAGGGAGGGATGTGTAGGGAAGAGATATGAAAGGGGGAATAAAGGGAGGAGAAATATAAGAGGGAGGGAGCGAGGGAGGTAAGAGATATTGATGGGATGGGAGAAAGAGATATATAGGAGGGAGGGATGATTGGGTGCAGGAAAGATATAGGATAATGAATGGAGGGTGGGAGAGTAGGATAATAAAAGTGAGAGAGGAGGGATTTAGGGAAATCAAGGATGGTCAAGGATGGTTNAGACAAGGGATTGTGCGTGTGTGTGTGTGTGTGTGTGTGTGTGTGTGTGTGTGTGTGAGAGAGAGAGAGAGAGAGAGAGAGAGAGATGGATATTAAGGAATGGAGAGATGAAGGCTTGAACAACTAGATTGATTTAACACACGAGAGAGAGGGACAGATGGTTAGAGAGGGAGGAGGGAGATAGAGAGGGTTGATGGATGGTTTTAGTGGTAGAGGCATGGTGAAGGAGAGAAATATCGATGGTTAGATAGAGAGAGGAAGATAGGGAAGGAATTTGGGGGAGAGAGAAGGGAATGTAGAGAGCGGCGGTAGGGGGGGAAAGTGAGGGAGGGAGTGAGTGTGAGGATGGAACACATGGAAGTAGAAGGAGAGGGAGGGAGGGAAGGGGGAAGAGAGAAAAGGTTTTAGTGGGAGGGAGGGGTAACAAAGGAAGGGTTTTAGAGGGAGGGAAGAGGGAGAGAGAGAGGGTTGATGGATGGTTTTAGATGTAGAGGCATGGTGAAGGAGAGAAATATGGATGGTTAGATATAGAGGGATGGAGAGGGTGTGTGGATTTGTTTGAGAGAGA
>LPNX010996859.1:444513-524741 GCA_001517045.1 Pseudotsuga menziesii | reverse complement strand
GTGGAGAGAGGAGGTAGGGGGAGAAGGTGAGGTATGGAGTGAGTGAGAGGATGAAATAGGTGAAGGTAGAAGGAGAGGGAGGAAGGGGAGAAGAGAGAAGGCAGATAGACGGGCGGGGGAGAGAGAGGGAGGGCTCGAGAATTATTATAGAGCTAGAGGGATGGTGGAGAGAAATGGCGATGGAGAGAGGGTATTTGGATGTGTGTTAGATAGACAAAGGGGAGATGGTTAGTTATAGAGGGAGAAATTATATGGTGTTCGAAGACCAATGCATATGTAAATTTTTTTTAAATTAATGTAGTGAAACGCATATGCGATATAATGTATATTTTTTATATCACATATGCGATATAAAATGCATATGCGTTATAACACATATGTGTTTTGTATCGCATATGAATTTTGTAAAATTTAAAATTTCGGGGGGAATAAGGCTTGGCATCATGTTTGGAAATAACTTCGGACTACCGAACCTATTTTATAGACAAATAAACCAGGGCTATTGCCTCTATTTCAGATGTCTATGAATATGCTCACCTTCAATGGTGTTTTTGCTATGACAAACACAATATTTTTTTATGAAAATATAGAATATTGTAGAATACGATCTTAAGATTATGAATATGTAATATTTTCCTAAATATGTATGTTTTATTTATTTATTATTATTTTTTCTAAATGACGCGTGAGTTTTCGAAAATAGATACATCCATTGTTTTTTATATAACTTTTGATTTCCTTAACCATTTTGCAAGAAAACTATATGTTCCACTAGATGAGAGCGATCTCTACTATCTTATATATATAAATCAAGAATTTCATTAATTTTTTCCCCTATAGTGTTGCACCTTCACAGAATGTTTTCGTTTCAAGGTTTTTAGACTTCAATAATTAATAATAAAAAATTAATGCATGATTTTTTTTTAAAAGTAGTGTTGCACTAGTACCATATGTCCTTTATATTTCTGCAAGATTTTATCCAAAAATGACATATTTTACCTCATATAGTGTTGCACCCACACAAAGTATATGTTATGATGTGTTGAAAATTTGAAAACCCAATTTAAGGGAAACTGATTTTATAATCATTTACACAAATTTTATATAGATAAAAGTTATATATTATGAAAGCCTATTCAATTACCTAACTTTTGTATTTTTACTCCATCTTCAAATTGGTTAGTGAAGTAACATTAGAGGAAATTTCAACTCGAAACGAGCCTTTTAACTCTAATTCAAATTCCATGTCATCATGCGGAAGCCAATGAAATTTATTTAAATTTGAAATACTGCGTATGTCTTAAACTATTTTTTAATATAAATTTGGGGATAGGTATCATAAAAAAACTATTTTTTTGTTCGTATTTTCGACATATCTCCTTGTGTTTTTATTGAAATTTGGATAGAGAGAGTCAAGTACCCACTCGGCATACTTTTGACTGACCCCGCTACTCGAAAAACAAGAAATACCTGAAAAAATGTTCATTTTTTTCAGGTATTTCTTGTTTTTTGGGTAGCGGGGTCCGTCAAAAGTATGTTGAGTGGGTACTTGTTGGATTCGGAATTTGTTCCGCATCCAACGAGTAAAAACAGAGGGAGATATGTCAAAAATACAACAAAAAAAGTAGTTTTTTTCTTTTCTTCCTCCAAAATTAATAAATATTATTTTATTATTTTAACTATTATTTTATTAATTTTCCTTAGATGGCCCATTTTTAGTTGAAATTTCCTTTAATGCTCTAATTGTCACCTAAAGTGAGAGGTTCCATGTTTTTTCAATGTCATGTGGCATCTAAAGTGCCTTTAAAAGAGTCCATGAGTGTGCATTAACCCAAATGTAAACAACATTCACACAAGTAATTATGGAGAAGATGTGCCGCATAAATAAAACATCCATTCAACTATAAAACTTTATTGCGCCCAAGAGACTCATTCTACAACCCAATAGGGAGAAATGTGTAACTCCTTTTGTGTTCATCCTAGAGCTCACACATGTACTTTTGAAAAAATAATAAATATTATAAACAAATAACATGTCAACTACAATGAGCTTAAAATACTTACAACAACATATATATAAAATTACACAAATTAGATAAATTAAAACACTTCCTCAACTTTTACACTCTAAAAAGGGGTTTTGCAAAGATTTGATCCCTATATGCTCTTGGTAGATCCCCTTGCAACATAACAAAAAAACTGTGGCCCTATTTACATACTTGAAAATTTACTTGGATATTTCATTCATTTTTCACTGAGCTTAAGCTTTGAGCTCTCCAACACACTTTTACAAACTCTAACTAAGTCTATTGACATATGATTAATATTTCCAACCCTAAAACCTGGTGGATGGCATAATTGCTTGATTGAAGAGATAAGTATAAAGCATATATCATGTGACATGTAAATTGGAGAAAGGAGATAAAAAAATAAAAAAAAATTTCCTTTACGACCACCTTCGACTGAGCATCCGTTACAGCTACCCTGAGTACCAATATTTAAAAAATCTCAATAACTCATTACTTATTTAGTTGGCGGTCAAGGGATTATAAACTAAGTATCCCTAGAGGGAAAAACCTACTTACACAAATATTTAAAAAATATACCTGCTGAGGCAGGTATAAAAATCTCAATAACTCATTACTTATTTAGTTGGCGGTCAAGTGATTCAAAACTAAGCATCCTTAGTGATACCTAGCGTTTATAAAAAGAAAATCCTAATTTTACACATATAAAGAATGATTGAATGGTTCAAATCAAGCTCCGAAAGCAAGTTATGGTGATGTCGATTGCGACAAAAGCATCTACACACTTCCCAAAATTCATATCAAATTTAGTGCACTCAGAATTATTCCCAAATTTCACATCAAATTAGACCTAAAATTTTATGTTTTGGATTTTGTTGAGTTTTAATTTTTTCATTGTGTAAATGAATTCAACATCTTTACATGCTTTTTTTACATCTCATTATACAATCTCACCCGGGGCGTGTATATATATATATGACAAATAACAGATTTAATATGTTTGTAACACCTAACTTAAATGTTATCTATTTTCACCTACCACAAGTTAAGTTATATACTGTTAATAAAATCACATAAATTAAACAAACTAATTACAAGATATTGTGCTTTTCACATTCAAAATTGGACCCGATAGCGATAGTTTTTATATATATTACTTTTATATTTTTCACTGCAGCAAAGTGTATAACCTGCATCATTCGAGAACAAATCCCTTTGACTGAGATGCCGTGGGTGGGGTAGGATGGTTGTATAAGCGAGACGACTAATAAGGGACTAAAATCTATGGGAATATGAATTTTGGTGGGGCAAGTAACAGACACGAGACTTATTCAAACCTCACAATTTATATTTAATATAAACAATCAGTAGAAACTATAATTCATAGGACTCAAACAGGGAAAAGGAGGTACCCACACTACTGTAAAGAGATATATAGAGAAAACAGGTTCCCATGAGGAGCAGGAATCAGAGAGATGCCTAGTAACTAGCACAATCGGCCCACAAATTCACAAAAATATGAGTATGAACACCAACCAGAAATGAAAGTATAAAGGAGCATCTTAGAAGGATGTCCATAATGATTAAACGCCTCGAAAGTTGAAAGTATTTGTGTAGTAACAAAAGGATTTTTGAAAATCGTAGTTTGATCGTGATTACTGTAAAGAGATATATAGAGAAGACAGGCTCACATGAGGAGCAGGAATGAAAGAGATGCCTATAGCACAATAGGCCCACAAATTCACAAAAAGAAAAGAGTTTGAACAACAAGCAGAAATGAACGTATTAAAGAGCATCTTTGAAGGATGTCCATAATGATTAAACGCCTCGAAAATTGAAAGTATTTGTGTACCAACAAAAAGAATTTTTGAAAATAGTAGTTTGATCGTGATTAAAGTTTTTAAAAAGTAGAAATTCAACCCCATTTTAATTTAACTGAACTCATGAATACAGTTCAAAATCTATAAAAACGGCTCCTTTGCATATATGATGTCTGGACATTATTCTGAGTGGCTTTCCAGAGGGGGTGGTCTTTTATTTCTGTGACATATATAGTTTGAAACTTTGATGTAGTGATATTCAAAGTGGTTAGTATAAAACTTTGATGTAGTGATATTCAAAGTGGTTAGTATAAGGTTTGTCTTTACACCAAAATTTGATGTTGATCAACCTTTGGAACTTTGATGTAATGATATTTAGAGTAGGTTTGTGATTACACCAAAACTTGTTAATGTTGATAAACATTTAAAATTAATCATAAAACTTATCATTTAAAAAACTCCTAAGTGATTATACCATGCTATTGTAAGGATACTCTAACCACTAACAATATGTGGAGCTTACTTCACTGCCATCACCGTGTACACTAGATTGATGGTCAGTCTCAGCTCGTGCTCTTATACATACCCTTGCCTGCGCATATTGTAGAATATGCTTCTCTCTCTTTCCAAGAAATCTTTGGTCTCTTAGACTGGTCAAAAAAGCAGCAAAGAGAAAAGTTCCAAAAAGAATAAACCCTAATTCCAAGGCAAAAGCGACTTTCAATCGATGGTTAAAAAGAAAATTAGAAGGAGAGCAATAAGCACCAGGCAGCCTAGTATTTATTGCTTTATTGTTATGGATGCGGAGCACATCAACTGTTAGATTTAATCCAGCTCTTCATTTAAGGGTTAATATGCCCCACAACCACTGCATTTATTGCTGTGTTGCCGGGTGATTATTGCTCTCCAAATGAGAAGGATATTTCGAAACAATTCTATGGAAAATAGTGGCCTTTCAAGTTATGAGAACTCCACAATTTACTCGAACCTTGGCAATATGTCCACGATCATCATGAGCTGTCCTGATCAATTCGAATACTAATACCAGCATAGTTGTTGATGCAGGAGCTCTTGCGTTACAGTTGATTGCGGAGGGATGGGCGTACGACGAGGTTTCTCTTCCTAAACACTCCTCAATCCATCTATGACGTCCATTTCTCTTTGTCAGATTATTTGCTCTTATCCGACTAAAATTAAAACAGATGTAGTCAAGTCCGTGAACTGTGGACGTATGGTATCATTTCCCAGAAGCTCGCTTTAATTTTATTAAAAGAGCCAGCCATAAACATATGGATTTGTAAGGCATTATTATGGAGAGAGCCATCAAAACAAAATAACTGTGTTTTCGTTGGAAAAAAAAAGAGCCTTTTGATTAGTTGGAAAAGAGAGAATCTGAGCATCGTATGAAATAAGTGAACGTAACAGAGTTCTATCATTAAAAAAAATAAGTGAATGAATGAATATCTAGGAGATTGACTTAGAGAAGGGTAGAATAAAAAGTAATTGAAAAATTGATATAAGAACGTGAAGATAGAGAATTGACAATACATACAGATATACACATAATTGTATTGTGTGTTTTCATAGCTTTTTGATTCGTTGGAAAAGAGAGAATCTGAGCATCCTATGAAATAAGTGAACTAACATAGTTCTATCATTAAAAAAATAAGTGAATTAATGAATATCTAGGAGATAGAGAATTGACAATACATACAGATGTACACATAATTGTCTTGTGTGTTTCATAGCCTTTTGATTCGTTGGAAAAGTCTTGTGTGTTTCATAGCCTTTTGATTCGTTGGAAAAGAGAGAATCTGAGCATCGTATGAAATAAGTGAACGTAACAGAGTTCTATCATTAAATGAATATCTAGGAGATTGACTAAGAGAAGGGTAGAATAAAAAGTAATTGAAAAATTGATACAAGAATGTGAAGATAAAGAATTGACAATACATACAGATATACACATAATTGTATTATGTGTTTTCATAATTTGTTGAAGAAAAATAATATAAATGTTTGGGTGAAACTGAGATTATATATGTGGACAAGAAAGTGAAAGGTTTAGAAAAAAAAACTTCATATTTATAATGTATTATATATATATTATAATATATATATATATAAATTTAAAGTTTAATGAATAGAAAGCTTATTAAACTTAGAATTTAAATTCGAAATTCTCAAGTTTGAATCTATGAGTTTAATTGTTGCATCAATGAATGTTGTGTTTAGATATCAAGCTTTTACAGCTCTTGGTAATGTGTGTGTAAATTGTTTTGTGTTTGAGTGGTTCATAGATTAATTCTTTGCATTTAGTGATAATATTAGAGCTCACTTGTCTCTTGGGTGCTTCAGTCCTATGGTGGGGATGTTCTCCTTTGGGTAATTTTCTATGAGGAATAGAATAACACTAATGAATACAAGATATTGAAATAAATTATTAATATTTCAAAGCAAGAGAGGTAGAGTATCAAGACTAAAGAGTTATGTTTGAATTCTATTAAGTATGGATAAAAAAATGAAAAAAGATTGATATTAATGATTAAAAGCTCACTTCAAAGTCTGAATCCAAAGACTAATTGATGTTGAGGTTTGAGGTTGTTCAATTCTCAAGAGTCCAATTCTAACATACACCTAATCATTTCCATAAGGTTCCTATTCTTCCTTTCAGCTACACCAATCTATTGAGGTGTATAAAGGAGTGTATGCTCTCTTTTAATTCCATTATATTTACAATAATGATCAAAATATTTGTTCATATACTCTTTTCCATTATTAGTTCTTAAGATCTTAATGCATTTTCTACTTTGTTTTTCTACATTGGACTTGAATTCTTGAACTTATCAAATACCCTATTTTTTGCTTTAGAAAATAAACCCAAATCCTTCTCCAATAATCATCAATAAATATCAAAACATACATGAAACCTGAAATGGACTGATGTTCTAATGGTCCCATAAGGTCACTATGAACCAAATGAATTGGACTCTTGGCTCTCCATGATTTACCTTTTATAAAATTTCTCATATGTTGCTTTTCTAGACATGCATCCTTCACAAACTTCTTGTCCTTGAAATATTTTAGGTAATCCATGCACCATTTCAAACTTTTTCATTACATTAAGACTTTTATAATTCAAGTGACCCATCCTTTTATGTCATAACCTATTCACATTAGTTGTTTAGGAAACCAAAGCCTTTCCATTTGAAGTAAACCTTCCAAACTTATAAAGGTCATTTTCTACATATCCAGAAGCAACCACCTTATAATTATATTAATATTTTTAATTGAACATTTGTATTTATAAAACTCAACCTTGTAACCTTGATTTGTAATTTGAAACACATGAGTAAATTTGACTTGATATTGGGAACTAACATAACATTATTAAATGCTCCATCTTCAACAAAAATTATTCAAATTCCAATCACATCTAATTTTGTATCATCTCCAAGAAAAAAAATTTGTTATTGCAATCATTATCTAACACAACAAACTTATCCTTATTATGGGACATGATGAGTTGCACTATAATCTATAACTCATTCATCTGTATGTGAGCATTAGTTTTAAGGGCAACACAAAGTGCATTACCTTTTTCTCCTATAGATATTTTAGGGCTTGAAAACTTATATGTTGTCTTTGTTATATGTCCCATTGTTTCTTGAGACAATCCTTTGCATAATTCCATGGCTTTCCACAATAACTACAATTACTATTAAATCTATAATAATGTTTCATTTCTTCAAGCTTATTTGAAAATTGACATCTCTTATAATTTGGCTTATCATTAAATTTCTTTGTGTATTGGAATAATCTTCTCTTGGAGACAAGTGCATGAATTTCATCACTTGATGGTTTCCTTTCCTTTGCTAAGTGTTGCTCTTCGTGCAATAACTTGGCACTAAGATCACCAATGGTAGGAATTTTATCGATGGTATCAAGCTCTCTAAGGAATGATTGATAAGAACTAGAAAGGCTATGAAGAATGATATGCACAAACTCCTTTTCAACCAATGCTTTTCCAAGACTTTCTAATTCATTCAACTTCTTTAGATGAGGTGCAATTTTTTCATTATGACACAACTTTAAATTGTGTAAATCACTAGTGAGATTTAATATCCATGACTCACTAGTATTATAACACAAATTTTCAAGTCATTTTCATATCTCATGCCATCTCTCAAATCATTAATTTCAGCAAACACTTCATCATATACACAAATTTTAATATATACATCAACATCCTTATTTCTTTGATAAGAGCCCTTTGTTTTTTAGGACACATTTCTTTCCACTAACCAAATCATATTGGTTCCTCATTGTTAAGAAAATTTCTATTTTAGGAACCCATTTATTATAATTCTTTCTATTTAATTTAATTTCATTAATTATGCCTACATTTATAGCCATGTGAAAAATAAAAAATTTCAAATAGCCTCCTTCACACAAATATAAACATAAAGAGCTTCATTCAAACAAATATAAAAACTTGACTAAAAAACTTTCTTAACACAGATATGATTCCCAATATAAGACATGTACCACATTATGGCCAAAATTATAATTCAACTTCACACATTTCACTAAAAATATAATTCTCTTTTACACATTATCATCAAAATTTTAACTTCACAGAAAATTGTTGACACACACCTCTACTTATATCTATGATTATCACAAAAATATAATTCTCTGTCATACATATCATCAAATTATTAATAGAATCAGGGTAATTTTAGGGGCGAAATTTGGTCCATTGGCTATTTTTTTGGTTTTTTTCAAAAAATAAATTTGTTATTTGGTCATTTTGGTGTCTAATATAACATATATTTACATAAAATATGTTTTTTTGTCATAATATTCTCCAAAATTTACATGTGTTAATTTTATTTTTCATATTTAATATTTTCCTACCTATCTATAAACATGTTTTTTCAATTCAAAACAATCGTCTAGAATACTATACTTAAGTATAATATTAGAATCCTTAAAAAATACCTTATAATAGATAGCTATAATCATATCTCTTAAAAAGTTTAAAAAAAATAATCAAGTAGAAATAATGAAATATCGATAGGCATATTAATAACTAGATAACAACAAAACCATAAAAACATACATGAATAAAAAAATTATTATAAATAACTAATCAAAATAATATGACCAAATCGACTAAACAACTAATAAACCATTAACCAATAAAATTACATTTTTTTTACAATACCTATAATCATCAAACTAAAAATTTACCAATTCACCAAGCATCCAACAAATTCTGAAAATTTACCAATTTACCAAGCATCCAACAAATTCTGAAAATTTACCAATTTACCAAGCATCCAACAAATTCTGAAAATTTACCAAGCATCCCACAAATTCATTGAATAAAAGAAAAACCGCATCTGTTCTTTACTGGAAGTAAATCCACAGCAACCAATTTAAAAATATACCAGATCAAGGCAGGTTCACCTGAGAGGTAGACACTGGACAAAGAGTTACACACCCGCTCAGCATCAGCAAAACAGACCATCATCCAGTATCAACTAAACAGACTAGCGCCCAGCATCAG
Source organism: Pseudotsuga menziesii (assembly GCA_001517045.1). NCBI lineage: Eukaryota > Viridiplantae > Streptophyta > Pinopsida > Pinales > Pinaceae > Pseudotsuga > Pseudotsuga menziesii. The sequence goes on along the minus strand of LPNX010996859.1, from coordinate 515,319 downwards.
TTGGCTCTGATACCATGAAAGAGTCACTAAAAAAAACATATCACAGACTGATAGCATAAACAATACGCATATCTAAGCTGGAAGCCGATGATCAATTCACTGAGGTTGGGTTCTATTTATACGTAAAAATCTTACATCGAGAGAGAGTCTAGAACTCAAAATCTTACATCGAGAGACTGTTTAGAACTCAAAATCTTACACTGAGAGAAGGTTTAGAACTCTATACTCTGGAGATTTTTGCAACAGCCGATCAATAAATGCTGCTTCTGGAATATTGTTACTTCTCAAACACTCTCTACCGACTTTTCTAATAAACATTACCCCTTTTTTAATTCTAGTTTTAACAGAAGTGCCCCTTCCCAAAAAAAATCACTCCTAGTAACATAAAAATTGCATTCGTTAAAATAGTCTTAACAAGAAAATGCAAACAAATATAGCTTTTATGAGCCTTGCACAACTGGCAATTCAAAGTTTTCACAGCTTAACCTTGTTAGAACGAGAGTAGCAGTGCGCTCACATCATTAGTTTAACAAGAAAAATTCAGTTGCTCTGGACTTCTGTTAATATGCATTACCTTCATTTCAATTCATAAAGAGAAACCATTTAATTACTTGACTTCACAGTCTTAGAATTTTGAACTGTTGCAAGGACGGGATTCGCTTGATGACTCTCAATGGAAAACATTATTTTCCTCATGCCTAATGAATCTGATTGGCAGCTTTATTTTTCTGAAGCTGTTATGAAGCTGGCAGCTTTATTTTTCTAAAGCTGTTATGAAGCAGGCACAGTAAGGGAAACCATCTAGAGTACACACAGCCTATTTCACTAATATAACTTTGAATTTAAGAGAATAAGATATCAAAGTTTGTTGGAAGAGTTGAATTAAGATAAGAATTACTGTGCTCTGTCTTCTCCACGGCAATAAGTCTGATAACTGTGTCTGAGGAAACTTTATGGACGGAAAGAAGTTTTACCAAGCCATCCATGAATACATCTTCCACCCATTTTGAAAATATTTGAACAGGAGATGAAGTGCACTGCCATGAAGATGCGGCTACAAAGTGATCCATAAGAGTTCTATCGATCTGTAGACAACCATTACCTCCTGTAACTCTCGAGAAAGCATTGTTTAACTCTTCCAATAGACATTCTTCAAGTTGCTCAAACTCAAATGGCTGAAACACGAGAGTTTTGTCTATTAATTTGAAGAAGTTATTGGAGAAGTATTCCTGAACAAAATGAAGAACATAGAGCTCATCAGCTGTTAGATCACAGTCATCCTGTGATGCGCCAGTGTGGCCGCAAGTTTCAATAAAATTTTCAGCAGAATAATTCAAATCCAATGCTGATGGTGATGGCTTGCTAATGCTTTTATTTGCAGTGCTTTCTTCCAGACAGTCTGCCTTGCGTTTGCATGGGAATTTTCCCACTCGTTGGTCCTTTATGTAATTAATTTTACTGTACTGTTTGCAATCCACTATTGAAACCTTGGAGATGGATAAGGGCGGGGAGATATTATTAGTACTAGCTTGAGCTATTACTAACAATTTTATATTAGTTTCCATGATTGATAGTAACCTGTCCTCGTCCATCGATGATCCAGGAGTATTATGGGATTCTACTCCAAGTGACGAAGTCATGATTATGATAGCATCAGATATACTTACTTCTCTCCCGCTTGGATCAAGTAACTTGCCAGTTTCCATGGCATTAACTAAACTGCTTATCACAGCTGTGTCTGCCTGCTCTATTTCTTCCAGGAGCACCACAGAATGAGGGTCAAGTCTGACGAGCTCTGCAAGCCTTTCCAATGTTCTTATCCCTCTGAAACCACGCAAATCCTGGTTTTTGTGATCGATAGAATTAAAATTGTTCATTCCAATGCAAGCAAAGTTGTGTTCAGAACCATAAACAATTTCTGCAAGTCCCCTGGCCATTTTTCTCTTGCCCATCTTATCAGGCCCCAAAAATAACAGCCATGCATCGCGCTTGAGCACAGCACCCCCTTGCCTTCTAGCCATTCCAGATCTGCACCTCAACACTGTTGTTGCAATGGCTTGTGTGATCTTGCTTTGCCATTTCACCTTCTCTTTTAGACCCTTGCACAGTATCCTCAAGTTTTCTAGGTCGAATTTCATATACCTTCTGTTAGACATTTCTGTATTTCGACCAAAATTATCATTGCCCACTGAAGTTGACATTGAATCTGGAGAGCTTGGAGTATTTTGCCAGCAAAGCCGATTAGAAGGCTTAGTGCATGGTAAAACATCTTTCACAGAGCTAAGCTTATCTGATATTGTATTTTCATGGTCGCTGCCAGTGGTTGTTGATCTGCCAAGAGCAAGGGTAGTATCGACCTCCAATTTCCTGTCTTGATGAGATCCAGAGGCATTATTTTCAAAAAGAAAATTTCTAGTAGAAGAGTCAATAGAATGTAGAGATCCCATTACTGACGGCCAGGGGCATTGAGTCGAACTGGAAATTGGTTCGTTCTGATTAGAGCAAATCAAGCTGGAAGAATTAGAAGTAATACAATAACTTTCCCTGGAATTTCTGGCGGATCGCTGCATGACCCGAGGTTCTTCCCATACGCCTGAAACCATAATGGATGGAGAGAAGTTCTGACGCTTCATTTTCATTTCTGATTGATATATTTGTCGAGATTCCTTTGGATGAACACTGCGACATTTCTGGTGCCATTTCTTGCGCAGGTCCCTCAGTCTTTCACTTGAATCTGTCCCCTGAATTGTGTACATGGAAATGTAGTGAGATCACACATCTATCAAGCTGTTATTTATTATTTTTTAGTAGTTTAGACGTTATTATTTTCGAAGTCGTCTAAACGTTATACACTCTTTCCTAGATAAACGTTATACACTCTTTCCTATATAAAAATTATACACTCTTTCCTAGATAAAATTAAAATTTTTAATTGTTGATTAAGCAATTAAATCAACAATCCCTATTTAGATTATACAGATTGAACAATTTTAATCATTTATAACTAGCATATTTACATAGTTTGTGGCTAGATCAGATTGATAGGGATTAAATGGTTCACAGATAGAGATGGAATGTAACATAGTTTAGATTTTTTTTTCTTTTTCTATTTAAACTGGTTCAACTCTGACTTATCTATGCATAGCTACATGTTATCACTGACATTCTTCTGTTATCTATTTATCAACTATATTTTATATCTATTTATCTATTTATTCATTTATATTCTTTTTATTTTATCTCACATTCTTCTAGTTATTTGTCATGAATTGTTGGTTATCCATTCATAAGTTATAGTTATCATCATGCATCAGTTACTCATTCATCAACTTATATATATAATTGTTTATTTCGAATTTTGAATGACTGCCATAGAATCAATCTCGACATATATTTGTCTCATCCTTATCTATATATGAAAGACTATAGATTGTTGTCCATCCCAATTCTCAAATAAAAATTTCTATCAACATAAAAATCTATAATATTTAGACTATTATATATTTTTTTTTTCAAAAGCCCTCACTCTTTGTAGATTGAACTACCCTCATGATTTTGACACTGGTTTGCAACCTTCTTTTGCTTGTACAAGCTTCAATTTCAGATTCAACTTAACCAAAGCTTTAGATCTATTAATGGCAGCTTACTTAAATGTTCACATGAAATACTGTTTACTCAATAGTATACTAATGCTTTATACTTCAGTTTTTTAATAAATTTGCTACAAGCTTCAGTTTCAGATTCAACTTAACCAAAGCTTCAGATCTATTAATTGCAGCTTACTTAAATGTTCACATGAAATACTGTTTACTCAATAGTATCGGAGTGCTTTATACTTCAACTTTTTAATAACTTTGTATAGTAAATAAATTTGCTAAAAGTGAATAGATTTAGATTTTGACACTGGTTTGCAACCTTCTTTTGCTCAAGTACAAGCTTCAGCTTCAGATTCAACTTAACCAAAGCTTCAGATCTATTAATGGCAGGTTACTTAAATGTTCAGATGATATACTGTTTACTCAATAGTATCCGAGTGCTTTACCCTTCAGTTTTTTAATAACATTGTTTAGTGAAATAAATTTGATAAAAGTAAATAGATTTATTTTTATCCTATTTCAATCAAATTTAATTTTCTGATAAATGAATGTTGTGTTTAAAAACTGAAGAGATTCAACACTTCTTTTGCTCTAAGTTATAATAACAACTATCTGGCCACATAAGGAAAATAAAATGAAGAAAAAAATAATTTTCACGTCACTGTTTATTAAAAGTAACTCAAAAAATAAAAATTAATTTACTCTATCCAGGGCGGATAATACAATGAACATTAATCCATGTCTACCTGATGAGTTGATGTAGAAGATTCCTCATTCTTGTGCTTTGGAAGCCAGTAAAGAAGATTATTACGAGGCATTTCAGTTTCAGTAGATCTGGTTATAACTGAGTTGTTATGATCTAAGATTCGAGCTTCTACTACAAAGTTGGCTGAACATTCAGCACAGCAATTGTTGATATCATCATCTGAACTTGTAATCTGTAATTCTGATTCTGATTCATTTGAAAGGTATACTTTGTCATCCTCCATCTTCGTATCTTGAATTATTGCACTGCCATAGTTTAATCATACAAGCACTTTGTGAAAAACTCTTACATATAAAAATACTAAATAAAATTGAGAACACGATATTAATAAAACAATATTTTTAAACCAGTTTCAAATAGTAACAACTATTAAAAATGATATATATATATATATATAATCTTAACAACTAAATTTAAATAATTAAATAACTCATATGAGCCACTAAAGATAAATGATAAATACTAGTGTTACTCGGAATATCTATTATAAAAAAAATCATAAATACAACCTTTCACTATCTTAATTGATATGTTACTCGAATTATATCATAAATACAACATTTCACTATCTTAATGGATATGTTTTACTCAAAATATTAAGTTATATAGATTAATCAATCCAAATATTCTATGGTTACATTCTAGATGCCATGACCTATACACAAGAGTAACAAACCATCGAACCTAATTAATTCAGTTAGAATATAAAAGAAAAACATGCACATAAAATAATTAAGTTATAATATAAAAGAACAACATAAAGATAAAATAATTTATTTATCTATTAAATTATACATATATATTTCAGATTCAATTACATGTCACTTCTTATCTACATTATCCATATACATAAGTAAAACTTTATTAACTTTTTAATTTAATAAAATAAATACAGCAATGGACTTGTGGCCGAGTGAACATTGGCTAATAGACATGGATAGATTACATATTGAGTGTTATTAACAAGTGAAATATCATGAACAAGTTATCTCTTATTTGTTATTCTTAATTCTAATCACTCGTTCGAACTTTTTCTTATCCATACAAACTAGTATAATTATTTTTTATATATATTTTTTTATAATTGTTTATTTCAATAATTTTGAATTAATGTCATACAATCAATTTTTACAAAACACCTGTCTTATCTTCATCCATAAATTTAAAATATATATATATATATATATAAAAGTAATAATCTAACATATCAAATAAAAACATTTATCAATATAAATATAAAACAAACAAAATAAATATAAAATAATTTAATTATCTATTAGATTAATAGATAAAATAGTTTAGTTAAATTATATGTATCGTTAATAGTTTAGATACATAGTTAGATTAATACATAATATAAAATAGTTAATTTATGAATGTATAGTTTTTTAAGATTAGTTAAATTATCTCTAGAATATGAAGATAATTTAAAGTTTTAATATCTCCTTATTATTGGGTCGATAGGCTTTTTTATTTGAGATTTGGGGTGGACTATGACCTATGCTTTTTCATCTATAGACGAAGATGAAAGAAGTGCACTGTAGAGATAGATTGATTTTATGGAGGAGTGGTTCAAAATTTAAAACAAACAATTGTAAAAAGATATATATAAAAAATAATTTGTAAGTGATGAATGAATAAGTACTAGCGATGCATGGATAACTCATCGTTGATTTGAAATAATCAATTATAAAAAAAATATAAAAAATAACGTGTAGTTGATGAATGAATAACGGCTAGCCATGCATGGATAACTAATCATTGATGAATGGATAACATAAATAATGTCGATAATAACATGTATATAGGCATGGTTAACTCACACTTGAACTGTTTATGTAAAAGAATATGAAGATTAAAAAAAACTAAACAATCTTCCATTTCATCCCTATCTCTCAACCATTTGATCCCTATCTACCTCATCCAGCCAAAAACTATGTATATGTGCCAATGTTATGTTAAAGTTATTGTGGTAAGTGGTGAGAGGACATCTTCACAATTTTATGTAACTTTCATTCAAATTTTGAATAATAAATTATAGATTTTTATGTGAGAAAAAAACATAAACATAAAATAATGTATTTATCTATTACATTTAAGGGATATAACAAATAAATATGGCATAAATTTTATCTATTAGTGTCTAATATAGAGATGTATTTAAGAGTCAACTAGAATATAGTAGAATATAGAAGAAAATGTATAACTAATTTGTGTAATTTATTTTGAGTTATTGTGAATATACATAATAAATATTAATAATCATATTAATAACATTAACATGTTCCGAAGATATATTAAGATTGGATTTAATCTAATAATTATATCACCATTGGAGTTAATCTAATAGTTATCTAATAATTAATCTAATAGTTATCTAATATAGATGAAGTTAAGCTAATAGTTGTAGAATCATCGGAGTTAACTTAATTGTTGTATTTACTAGTTATTTTAAATTTTAATATATCAACAATTGTGATTCAAGTAAAAGTCATGGTTGGAGTTGAAGTTAACTCAATTATCACTAATTGTACTTATCATCTTAACTAAGCTATCTTAGCTAAGCTATTTTATAATTATGTTTTTTTAATAAAGATTTAAATTCAAATGTTAATTATTTCTATTTTAAATAGATGATTCTTAAACTGAAGTGTTTTTCATGGAATTCATATTTTATTTCTCATGGTCTAAAAATTCTATTTTATTGATTAAATCTCATTTACATAAATAGTAAGCAGTAAATTTTGTTATTTCTGATTCTTTGCTCTAAAAATTAATAATAAAAATACCAATTTATACTTACAAACAAACTAGGTAGTACCACTTAACATAATTTCCTTTTAAATATTATAATTTATTTAATTGCTTTTATGATGATAAGATAAAGTAAATTGTTTTTTTCTTAAAATCAATACAAAAGATTAATTAGGTTGGTAGGCATTTTTATTTGAGTTTTAAAGTGGATTAGGACATATGATTTTTTATATACTTACAAGGATGGGACAAAAGTATTGTTCACATTGATTCTATGACACTCATTCAAAATAAACAATTATATAAAAAAAAAGAATATAAAAAATAAGTGGTACCCATGCATGCATGGATAGCTCATTGATGTTGAATAGATAACCAACAATTCATGGCAGATAACTAGAAGAATGTGACATAAAAAAACAATATAAAAATAAATGATAGTTGAAAAATAAAAGAATATAAGGAATAACTATTTGATCCCTATTAGCTTGATCCAACCACAAACTATTTGGGCCTGCTAGTATATTTAAGCTTATAGGCTTTTTTTTTAGATTGGATTACGACCTATGCTTTTTCATCTACGGAGGAGGTAAGTGTAGTGTGGAGATTGATTCTATGGTACTCATTCAAAATTCAATATAAACAATTATAAAAAAATATATAAAAAATAAGTGGTAAATGATGAATGGATAACTTGTAGCTATGAATGTATAACTCATAGGTGATGAATGGATAACTAGTATCTATACATGTATAACTCATAGGTGATGAATGGATAACCAACAATTCATGGCAGATAACTAAAATAATGTGAGATTAAAAAAAAGAATAGATAACTAAAGGAATGTGAGATTAAAAAAAAAAAGAATATAAAAAATCACTGTTGATAAATGGATAACATGAACAATACAAAAATTTCTAAATTGTCTCCCATTCCATCACTATCTCTCAATTGGCATGATCCACCTGTAAACTATGTGGGTGTGCAGTTAAAAATAAACAAAGTAATACCACTTAAACAATTTTTTTTTTTAATGATGATAAAATAAAATAAATTATTATGTAATTAAATTTAGTTTATCTAATAAAGAGGAAATTTTATTAGTTAATATAAAATAATAATATATTCGTAATCAAATTAATAACATTTCATTATTATTATTTATCTACTTTATAAAATAAAATAAAAATTTAGATTTTCTATTAAATTAATTTAATTTAAATAATAAATTTAAATCTAAAAAGAATGTTGATGTTGTCTTTTTAAATGATTAGAACATAACTTAACTTATATTAATAAATAAATAAAACATCAATAAATATTTTAAAATATTTTTCTCATTAAAATTTTAATAAATTTATAATTTTTTTGTAAAAACACATTTAAAATGAAAACATTCATTAATATATGGGAAGTTAAGCTCAAATTATTTGATAAATCCAAGTTGTCTACATGGCGTACATGGTGAATGGTTGTATTTTTAAGGAATTCTTTCTCTAAGGTTCATGGCGTGTATGGTGAATGGTTGTATTGTTAAGGAACTCCCTTTTTAAGGCTTATGGTTAGAAACTCCTTAAATACTTGCTTAAAAAAAATCATAAATCCAAGTTAACATTATTCATTACTAAAATTTACCAATCTTTACTATATTCATTTTAAAAATTAAAATGAAAAATTATCTTTATAATTTTATATCTTTAACTCTAAAAATATATATATTACCATTTCTTTATAATTTTATATCTTTAACTCTAAAAATATATATATTAGCATGTTATAAGAAAATGATTTCTTTTTTAATTAATGATGATGGTTAACCTTTATTAAGTCCAAGTTGGTTTATCAAACCTTAAAAAAAAATTAGATTGTTGTAAAATTTTATTTCCAATTCCTTGTTTTACTATGCAACTTATGAGAGTTTAATCTCTTAATCTTTGGCGCTCCATATTTTCTCTTTAAACTTTGAAGCAATAATATTTTAATATTATTTATATTTTGCAAAATGACATTTTTGTCAATCCACAATAGTTTAACCAATACAACACATCTTTATATCAACCTTTCTAGAGTCTTAGGTGGTATTGGCTAGATTTTAAGAAAATTTTAAGAATTCTTTAGTCTCCCATATTATTTATCATGTACCTGTACATTAGGTACCTAAGTTGATTTGGATGGGGGGGCACTTCTATTAGGAAAATAGGATAGCGTGTATTGCTTTTAATTTTGAAGTTATGCATTGTAAAACATTTCTATATTTGCTCAATCTTTCTCCAAGATTCCCTAAAGATGTTGCAACCATGGACTTTACAATTATACAATACTAGAGTGACAAGAGTTTTGAAAAGGAAATTCTTTTTAATTCACATCACAAGGTTTGTTGACTTACAATTGTTTTCAAGACCAAATAATCTTTCCACCCTCTATTAATCATTTTCTCAATCCTATAGTTCCAATTGAGCTTGTGATGAATAGAGATTGTGAGATACTTATAAGAAGACAGTTCCTCCAAGTTGTTGTCATAAACAAAATTAGCATTTGTGACCTTTTTGGATTTTATAATCATAACTTTCATTTTGTTGGTGTTAAAAGTCATGCCTATATTAGAGCACAAATCTTTGAGAATTCTCCATTGCTTATCAAGGTCAAAGGAACACATTTCCATAAGAAATATATCATCAGCATAGAGAAGGAGGAGGATGACTATACCAACTAAGGTAATTCCAACGCACCCTGCTTCTTTTAAACAAGGTCTTCTAACTTATCGATGTGTATGTCAAAAAGGGTAGCGGAGAGGGGTCATCCTTGCTTAACTCCAATATTACATTTGATTTCTTTCGACCACCCCTAAGGGATTTTTAATTTTGAAATCACACCCTTATCTCAACAACTCTCAACTCGAAAGTAACATTTAGCTCTTCTAGTTTGTTCCACAAGTTATTTCTAGGCATCGTACCAAAGGATTTCCTAAATTCCATAGAGTAATATAAAAGGTTGGATTTATTATCATGGCATTGCTCATCAATGATCCTAAGCTTACCAAGGTGGTCACTAATAGAGTGATGTCTTCTAAAACCCACCCCACCTTTAGCTTTCTTACCTTCATTTTCTATCGAGACGTTGATTTTATTTATTAAGATAATACCATAAAGCTTGGATAAGAGAGTGTTAATCATAATTATCCCACAACTAAAAATGATTTTTGACTACTTTTAAAAATTGGAACAATGAGGCTTTGAATCCAAGAATTAAGAAAACCGTATTTTACTTATAAATTGAAAGGTTTATAAATATAAGAAATAAAGACAACCCTACATATATATATAGGATTATTTCATTCTTTAATTTATATATTTTATAAAATATTTTAAAATAATAATATACTAACTTTTTATAAAAAATATAAATAAATAAAAATAAAACTTTGAATTCTGTCTATATAATTAAATGATATATTTCACTATTTTATAATAACAAAATGTTTTGAAAAAAATTTATAATAATTTTATTTTAGATATTTTTATTTCAAATTAAATTTAAATGTTATTTTTAAACCTTAGTTTGTATAATTAGATAGAGTTTTAAATTATATGGGTTGGTAATATTTTAATTAAATATATTAATTAAATAAAATATTTTAATATTTTTAATTATTAAATAAAAATATTTATTTAATAATATTTATATTTATTATTATAGAATATTTATATAATATAATATTTATTATTATATAATATTTATATTTTATATTTATTAAATAAAGTATTTTAATTAAATATATTTATATTTAAATAGAATGTAATATTTTTAATTATTAAAAATTAAAAATTAGTGTGGGAGTAGCTTTTGGTTTAAGAAACCGTGACATTCCAAGTCCATTTTGAACGGTTAAAATGAGATATTCAAAAGTGTGAATTCTATTGTAACAATGGTTAAGAAGGATTAAAAAGTTGGTTAAGAAGGATTAAAAAGGATATGGGAAACATAGAGATGTTATTGGGAAATTAACTAAAATATCTAGAAATGAAAAGCCTTGAGAAGGTAGATGATTTTTATGAAAGCATAAATATTTAAGCAAAGAATGAAAGTGGTTCTTTTTGAGGTGGATGTGCAATGCCTATAAAAATATTTGAACAAGTAAAATCCCGAGTCAAATAACTATAAGATAAATCTCATTATTTTGAATTGGAATAGTGAGCAGGTTTCAACGAAATCCACTATTTTTCTCTCATAAAGATTCAGTGGGATCCCTAGAGGTAACATTAATGGAATAAGATATTGTGGAGTAGAATTCAGAGCATAAAGGTCATCTAAATTTACCCTTTTGGGCATTTGACGCAAGTGAGAAGATACCTAGAGACATCATGGCTCATACTAATTATCTAGAATATTTTAATGTTTTGTAAATTTATCATATTACTAAGATCTAGCCAATATTTCATTTTGAGGGTTTGTGTTAAGAAAATTTCAAGTAGAGTTGGGCCAATATTTCTTAACACGACTTCTCTCAGAACCTTCTTTGGACCTCTTTTTTTATCATAAATTATGTACATAAATAGTGGATGATTCGATTATAATCCTAAGTTCTTTTTTATTAATACAAGTACATCTATTTTTATCGAAAAAGTTCATAAAAGAAAATACATTCAAATCTATAAAATAATAGATAAATAATTATAGCCCATCGGGTGTAGACCAATTGGCAATAAGGTGCATTGTTATGGCACTCAGTGTAACACCATGGGTACAAACCTCAAATATCCTATGCACATGTATAGGGGTATGTGGTAAGGCATGAGAATTGAACCCATGCCACACAAATAAGAGCCCTATCTCAATTTTCAATCACCTAGAAAAAAATTATAAATATGTTTTTAAAATAAAAATATAATAATTAAAAATAAATTATAAAAAATATACTAATTTAATTTAATATTTGTTAACAAATGGAATATGTGTATAGACTCTCATATATATATATATATCATTGATGTTGTGAGAGTTACTTAGGAAGTTTTGCATTTTATCAAAGCAAAAAATATAGAATCCCTTGTCTTGAAAATGGATCTTGTGATGGTTTATAATAAAGTCAATTGGGCTTATTTTAGATTGACACTATTATAGATTGGTCTTCTTCTCTTTGTGGTAAATTGGATCATGGCCTATGTAATTTCAACTAGCTTTGTTGTGCATATTAATATCTCTCCTATTAAGTTCTTCAGTAGTTCATGGTGTTTGAGACAGGGGTGCCCTCTATCCCCTCTGTTGGCTTTCCTGATGATTAATGGATTAAGTAGATTAATTTCTATGAGAAAATATGAAGGAAAATTATTTGGTTTAAAATTTCATCCACTTTATTTATCACCCAATTGTTATTTGTGGATGATGTAGTTGTTTGGAGTTGGTACCGTGGAGGACTAGTCTACATTTCCAAAGGTCATATCCTTATTCTGTGCTACCTTAAGGATGGATATTATCCCTTTTAATATGTTTTTCTCAAGAACAAAGTTAATATATGTGATATTATTGATCAAATTGCTACTTTCCTCCCCTTTCAAGTGTCATTAATGGATGAAGGTCCTTAACACTTAGGTTATTACTTACAACCAAACAATTACAAAATCAAAGACTCGATGTGGTTCGTTAAGAAGGTAAAGAAAAGGATAGGAAATTGGGCCTATAGGTACTTATGTTTGGGTGGTAGATTGACAATGGTCAAATCAATGTTAATTGGCATCCATGTTTACTAGTTTTCACTTGATCACGTTCTTCAATCCATTGTGCAGTTGATCAAAAAGAAAATGTTTAATTTCCTATGGTCTGGTTCTTTGAATAGGGAGAAAATTCTTCTTGTTAGATGGGAAAAGTTAGCAATACCAAAGGAATTTGGTGGTTGGGGCATTAAGAATTTCTATTGGTTCAGTACTACTCTTTGTATGAAAAGTATGTGGAGGGGAATTTTTGGTTCTAGGATTTGGTCTAAGGTTTTAAATTATAAACATATAAAAAACAATCTTGTGAGTTGGATTAGAAGATCATACAAAAATATTGGAAATGTGCCAAATTTTTGGAATGGGTTTGTTGTGTATTTTTCTTGGATTAGTAGGGTACTGGAATGGAAGGTTGGTAAAGGTTTTCAGGTTCTTCTTGGTGTTGATTCAATTATTTGGAGTGAAAAAAATTATTTTTGTCTCCATACATACTCATTAGACGAAATTTCAACTCAAAATGGGCCTTTTAACTTTGATTCAAATTCCATGTCATCATGTGTTAGCCAATGAAATTTATTTAAATTTGAAATACCGTATAGGTCTTAAACACTTTTTTAATATAAATTTGGGGATAGGTATCATTAAAAAAAACTACTTTTTTTCTTTGTATCTTCAACATATCTCCCCGTGTTTTTACTCAAATTTCGATCGGGAGAGCTCGTTGGATGCAGAATTAAATTTTGCATCCAACAAGTACCCACTTGGCATACTTTTGACCGACCCCAATACCCAAAAAAAAGAAATACCAGAAAAAATGTGATGATGATGTCATCATCACGTTTTTTCAGGTATTTCTAATTTTTGGGTAGCGGGGTCCGTCAAAAGTATGCCGAGTGGGTACTTGATGGATGTGAAATTTAATTCCGCATCCAACAAGCTCTCCCGATCGAAATTTGAGTAAAAACACGGGGAGATATGTCAAAAATACAAACAAAAAAATAGTTTTTTTCTTTTCTTCCTCCAAAATCAATAAATATTATTTTATTATTTTAACTATTATTTTATTAATTCTTTTTGGGAGGACAATTTTGAGTTGAAATTTCCTCTAATGAGATTTTCTTTCAAAGTTAGGTTTTCATACTTTGGTCCATATTAAAATACCTCTCTCGTTGACAGTTTCTAATTCATACTAGCTCATTGCATAAGTTTTTGGTCTCGACGACATTTAGGCTAAAGAATGGAACAAGTACATTTCTTGTTTGAACACAATAGGTATAAGACTCAAGGATATTGAAGATCAAATGGTTTGGTCCTCCAATCGAAATACAGGGTAGGTTTCTGTAAAAATTGTTTATTCTGAACTCTCCTTTTTTCTCTCAAATTCAATTTCCAAATGGTGGTACCAAATTTTTTTGAAGTAGAACATGACTTTGAAAATCAAATGTTTTTTTTTTCTTGCATGTGAGAACTGTATCCTTACATGGTATAACCTTCTTCATAGGGAATGGACTAGTCCTAACGTATGCATTCTTTGCAAGCAAGATAGTGAGTTAGTTAATCACATATATTTGTGTATAAAAGTATGGAAGAATGTTTCTAGTGATCTTAATCTTACACGGGAATGAGAATCTCTTTCTAAAGATTATAATCTTTAGAATTAGGTAAAGACTCAGGATGAACATAAAATGCTACCTATTTTCATTTGTTGGGATATCTGGAAGTCTATAAATTTCTAAACTTAATGTTTCAGCCAATATATTTTCATTTGTTGGGATATCTGGAAGTCTATAAATTTCTAAACTTAATGTTTCAGCCAATAGTGTGAGAATTTTAAGCTTATATAAAGAATATATTTCAATGGGAAACATAAGAAAGTTTGAAAGGAGACTAATGCTCTAGATTTAAAGTTTGCTATAGGATTTTTTTATGGGGCTGCATTGAATGGTATATATGGTGTAGGAATTTTTCTTCATATTAACAAAGAACACAATTTCAAACTATGGATGAATTGTGGATTAGACACAAATTCTAAATAAGATTTATTGGCTTTATAGACTCTTCTCAAATGTGTTTCTTCTATGGGAATTAACTCTTGTAGATTCTTGGTGACTCTTTAGTTATTGACAATTGGGAAAATATATTTTTTTATAGTCAAGTTCTCTCATTGACTCATTGGACTCATTGGTGCTCAAGGATTTATGATCTCTTGGACACTTTTTCAAATTACACTATAGATCGGGTATATATAGAGAACACAATGAGGTAGTTGGAAAAGTTTCCAAAGTTTCCCGTGGGAAAGTGGAGGGTGTTTTAGATATTGAAGAATATTTGGAAGGAAGTCTCTTCTTCAAAGACAATGTTTTATTTTTGAATTAGACCATTCGTTATCATTTATGGTAGCTAGTCCTTATGTTAAATGTTTGGTAAATTTCTAACTACGTTTTGGTACAACCAGTTGACTCTTTGGTGTACTTGGTTTATGGATGTTTGGTATCACTCTTTTTGTTGCAACTTTACTCGTTGTATTTGAAGAAATAATTCAAAATACATGGATGATTTTTGTACTCTTTGAATCTATAGAATAACAAGAGATGAAAATGAATTAACAAAATTCAAAAAAATGAAAATATTTAATATTTATTAATAATTATATATGTGTACAACATACATATGAATGTATTGTATACTATGTATGTATGTATTGTATATTATGTATGCATGTACATACATACATATATATGCATTGTTATTTTGTTTTTACATAATCATGATCCTCTCTTCCTTGGTTTAATTTCATATGGATCTACTCATTGTATTTTTTTTTGTACTTATAGAGATAGATTAAATTCACTCTAAACCTCAAACTATATATTATTTATGAAATATGAATTTCTTAATACCCAATAAATAAAAAAACATATTAAATTTAATTTAACATATACCAAAAATCTATATGAAAAAATAGTTTTATTATTATTATTTTGGTTTATATTTTAATAAAAAATATATTTAAATTTACAATTAAATTTTTTTTTATAAAAATAATTTTATCATTATTATTTTATTTATATTTTAATGAAAATATATTTAAATTTACTATTATTTTGTAAAATAGCAATCCACAATCAAATGATTCCCACTCTCTAATTTATTAATCCCTTAAAAATTATACAAATACTTGGATTTCAATGTGTAATGTGTAGCAATCCACACTCAAATGATTTCTACTCTAATTTATTAATCCCTCGATTATAATAAAGTGTAATGTGATTGCTAAATATTTGGAGTATTACAATTAGGAAAATAACTAAATATTTAACCTATTATAAAGATGAAAATTATTTTGTTTGAAAAAATAGTGTAAAAACTTGTGTTTAAGTTGA
Source organism: Pseudotsuga menziesii (assembly GCA_001517045.1). Taxonomy (NCBI): domain Eukaryota; kingdom Viridiplantae; phylum Streptophyta; class Pinopsida; order Pinales; family Pinaceae; genus Pseudotsuga; species Pseudotsuga menziesii. The sequence continues at coordinate 499,111 of LPNX010996859.1, read as the reverse complement.
CTAACTAAGAAAAAAAATGAGGAAATGGTAATTGACTTTAATGATTTGATGGTTAAGTAATGATATATTTGGTTTAAATTATAAAGAAAGACTTAGGAAATGGTAATTGACTTAAATAATTTGATCTTCAAGTAATGATATATTTGGCTTATTATAAAGAGGAAAATAAATTAAAGGTTCAAGAAAATAATGTCCAAACTTTTTTAATTTAGTTAATTTATTTTAGAATTCTTATTAAAAAAAGTAAAAAAGTGATAGTAATAGTTATTTTTTTGTCAATTTTCTTAAATATTTTTATATATTTTTTGTAAAACTTTGAAAAAAATAAAAAGTAACAATAAATAATTTAATGAAATGGACACAAGATTATTTAAATATTTATATAGAACTATTAAAAATGTAGAATTAGAGATACTCTCATAAATGATAATAATGGATGTCAAAAAATCATGAAACAAGAATATCCTTCCTCATTATATTGTACTTATTTTAAACTGAAATTAAGCAAAATTTAAATATTAAAAAAAATAATGATAATAGGTACTTATGATAGGGATATAAAGATCACATTTATGAGTCACACCTTGAATTTCAAGATACACGATGATAACATGAAATGGATTAAAATGATCAATTGAGAAAGGAAGATTTCACAAATGAATTATTGGCCATTACATACTTGATAGACAAGAAAGTGATAAATAGGTTGTGACAAAAACATAGTGAGAAAACAAATTTTATCACTGTGTAAGTAACCAAATTATTATTTACTAAAATAACACTAGAAAATGCATATACTTATTTTGAAAATAAGAAAAATTTGAAAATGAGATGCATTCAAGCTAAATTCTCATTCTCATTACCTAGTATTTGAAACACTAAGATGGAAAAATCTAAAGGGACAAGAATTTCCATGTTTACTTTTCAAACAAGGAGAAATTTAAAATAAGGTATATGTTAATTCTTTATTACCTAGCATTTCAAATAACAAGGGAAAAAAATGTTTATGTTTACTTTTGGAAAGAAGAAACTAATAAAAATGTATGTGATAATACATTTTCTTACATATGAATAAAAAGTGTATGTGATAATACATATCAAAAGTGTATGTGATATTACATTTCTTTAGATATGAAAAATTAAGATAGAAATATTTAATTTGGTGTGAACATATAAATTGTTTACATAGTTGGTTGAGTTTTTCAATAAAATAAATAAACATTGATATTAATGATAAATTTCACATCAAAGTTATAAATATTTGTTTTTATAATTTCTCTTTATATTTAATAAATCCAATAAAATCACATATAAATATATATAAAAAAATTACCATATTATAGCAATTTTACAAATTTCAACAACTTTAATCTTCACACTTATTTCTTAAAATTATGCAAATTCATAAACACTTAATAATACAAAATAAATTACCATTATAAATAAATAAAACCAAATCACTCAATAAGCATTACAAAAATTAGAAACCACATAAAAAGTCACTATTTCTCATTTGAGTAGAATTTATTTTATTTCTTATTAAAAAAAATTGGAAAATTTTTAAATAATTTTAAGATCAAAACTTTTAAGTGTAATATTTATCATTTAAAATTAATTAAGTTAATTATAAATTTATTCAAATTTATAAAAAAAACTATAACTTCTTATTTATATAAATATAAATTTATAAAATAAAGTAAATTAATTATTATTAAAAAATTATATTCATAAGTAACAATATTCTTTTATAAATCACATATTTATAATATTTTTGTTTATATATGTTTAATATTATTTTCTATTTTTATATAATAATTCTATCATAAATATATAACTAGTAAATATATAACTAGTAACAATTGTATTAATAAAATTAATATGTTTGAAATACATCGAGAACCATATATTTGAAACATATTAATGTCTAAATTATTTAGATCAAATAATTAATTTAATATAAAAAACATTTAATTTGTGGTTTTTAAGCTTATAGTTAAAGCTAAGCTCTTGGTTGTATCATTATTGGAATAGTTGTATCTAATAGTTAATTTAGATACAATTATGAGTTTAACTCCATGGGCCTAAAGGGTTTGGCATATGTGTTTGTCTATGAGTGTTGAAGATGAAAATCACTTTCTCTTAGAGTGACTAGCTTACACCCACATTAGATGTGAGTTTCATAACTTCCTAACTTGCCAAAACTATAGTGAGCTTAGAGAGCTTCTTAGCAAGCTTTTTGAGCACAAGAACAAGATTTTAAAGTAAACCAATTATTATCTTTCTTAGATGTGATAAACCAAAGTTGGTCTCATTGGAGGTTAATCATCATTAAAAGTCAATGTAAAGCTATTGCAGTTAATATAACAGCTCCTAGTTATCTAGACTCCTAGCTTCTATGGAGTTGGATTGCCACATGAGTTGCACATAACCATGCCACTAGGAATAGCTATCACATCAGTTTAGAGGAATTTATTAAGAATTCAGAGGAGCCTCTTACAGGAAGTGCACATTACTTCAACTCCCACTGTAAAATGTAGTTCGACTAACCTTGTGCACATTAACTCTACTTCCAACTACTAGATGGAGTTTCAATATCACATGGGCTACACATTACCATGCCATTAAATGCATTTATCAGGTGACTTATTTTAAATTTTTTTATAATTATCAATTATGAATTTTGAATTAAATATGAATGAAAAAAACATAAATAATAATCAAGTTAACATTCTAAGATATATACTCTTACAAGCATAACTATTAATTGTACTATTTAACATTCTAAGATATATACTAGTACCAGCATAACTATTAATTGTACTATTTAACATTCTAAGATATATCAGCATAACTATTAATTGTACTATTGATATAAAATAGCTCTTTTTGCTTTTTATTTACTTTACTTTTATATATATATAATCATACCTCAGTGTCGTTATTACGTGTGTGACATCTCTACACTCAAACTATACCATAGGCAAAAACATCTCTTTTTATATATAATCAAAATTGAATATTATTATTACCTGTGTGACATCTCTACAATCAAACTATACTCCGCGTTGATATGGTGAAGTAGGTAATCTCCTTACTTACTGACTGCTTTGATTGGATATGTTATTGGTCGCCAGTTCTACCAACTTTATTCGAGTAGTTAATTGGTCAGACGTTGTACTTGATCGTACAGGCAAATTAAAGCATAAGTGCAAGTGAATTTTGACACTTCAGTTACCAGAATATGGGAAATAGTTAATATTCTCAAACTGTGAGAAGGAAATAGGGAATCGAGTATGGCATTGGAATAAAAGTTTTAAATTAATAATAATTTGCCTTGCAGAGCCGAGCTTTCGTGGGACTGCAGTATTCAATTAGGAGACGCAGTTTAACTGCTTGGGGATCTCACTTAGTAGTTTACACAGAAGTAAGGTTGTGGGGTTTTGTCTGTCTTAAATCTTTACTGTGAATAATATGAATAATCTACCCTAAAGGATGAAAACAATTATCTTTGCACTAAGTTAAAGATGACTATTTGCTACTTAATTTGTAAATTGCCAGAAAATGTTTGGGCTATATAGATCAGTCTATGAAACACAAACATTTGAATGAAATCAATTACCTCCTAAAAGTATAAGGTTTCAATATGAACAAGAGTACTGTGTGGAAATGCGTTTTCATACTAGAAGGAATTGGATAAACAATAACAGAATTGGAGGCATAGGAATTATTATTTCCAAACCTGGAGAAGAGAGTCAGGCTGAGGCCTCCCGCTGGAACAATTAGTGTTTGCAGTCCCCACTCCGACTCGAGAGATGGCCACCTTGTATTACAGCGCATGTAGGTGTGATATGTTGCAGTGCCCAGCAAACAGAGCCGATCAGCATAACGACCCAACATTCTTCCGACTTCCTTCACAACGAGCCCAACAGGAGAATACCAATACCGATTCCTCGAATCCATTCTAAATTCCTCCCTCTCATGGTTTTCCAGCGTCCATGCCAGGTCTCCAACATACACAATACAATTACTTCCATGATCATGGAAGCTCTCAATAATTCTACTCAGCTCTGCAAGCTTCAGCTCAACGTCATCCCAAAACCCTGAAAATTGAGGGATAATAAACCGAACGGACTTCAAAGCTTCGGGTACATTTCCAGACTCAACGCGCACAATAAGCTCTCTCACAACACTCTCCGTATAAAGCTCTTCCTCGCCTACAACAACAATGTTTTTCCTCTTCTCACCCAGCACTAATGCCTGGATCAGAAACTCGATATCCTTGTTTCTGGTTCCCTGAGAGTACAAGAATTCTGAGTTAACCATAACAGGTTTTTGCCTCAGAAAGCACAAATCTGATGGCGTTTTTGGTTCTTGCTGTTGTTGACGGTGGAAAAATGTATAATTCCTCCGGTCTTCATCGGTGTTAGGTCTGATGATATTCTGTGGTTCTGAAGAAGATGAAACAGTGAATGGGAGTCCGCTGGAATTAGTCCCCGCCATGGTGAGCGTTAGGGTCTCGGCCTCTACGTTGTTTTTAACATGGGCACTGTAAAAGCCGGCCTCCCGCATGACTCTGCTAACGCTGGGGTCATCGAGAATAGATATGATAAGCTGCTCCATCTCGACCTTAACGCCCAGCAGGGGCTGATGCTGTTGCTGCTCTATACATCCTCTACGCTGGTGCGCCTGCGCTCTCTTCAAAGCCGCGACGAGCGCGTTGGACAGCGAAGCCGGCTGCCCTTGAACGGCCGCTGGTAGTCGGTTCAGCGCAACGTTGAAGCACAGCTCCAGTGCGCGGCATTGCAGAGAAGAGGCCGAGGACGAGACCCCGCCGGGATGGGTAGCGCCATCACGGGACTGCAAACAGGCGCGGCGTAGGAGACTTGAATCCGTGGTGAGCAACGTCGCTGCAACGTGAAGGGGAGTGGCCTGTGCGTGGCCCCGTCTCCGAGCTAACGCCACCGCGTTTCTCACCACGGTTGCAGCCTGAGCTGTAAGTGTTTGGTGCATCGAACAGCCCCCGGTTCTCATCTCTCAGAACCTAAGATCTTCAACAGATATGTTATTATATCTATATATATTTCTCTCGAACGCTTTCCAGTCCTGAATACTATATACTGATACAGGACTACCAAACCCAAACTCCAGACAGATCCTTTTTCTGAAAGTTCGCCACTTTCTCTATCCTGCCCCTGACTATGTTAATTAGGGCAAATCCATTTTAACCCCGAATGTGTTAAACGGAGAGATTGATAAAGAAACTCTAGTGTTATGGGCTGAGATTTATGAAGGAACTTGAGGTGCAAATATCAATTCTTGCCGACTCCACTCCAGTTCCTTCATAATGAAAGCACAGCGCTCCGTCGAGCGGTCATCTAGCCGTAGGTTTCCTGGAGATTACCACCATTGGCTTAGGTATGAATCACAGTGCACCAGGAAGAAATATGTTTCAGGACTTTCCATCGACTCTGGCCGACTTAAAAATTGGGTAAATGCAACAAACAGAACACTGAACAAAGTTTGTAAGGCACTTTCTCAGACTTCAGCAATTTTTCAGATCTCTGTTCTTGACCTTGAAAGAAAGTAACAAAAAACCTCAGATTTGTTATTCGTGGGAGGTATACAAGAGCTCTATATGCCAATATCAATTTGCATCCAGAAGAAGGACTCTACACGCCAATATCAATTTGCACAATTTGCACCAACATGCTGAACTCTTGTAACATTTACTTTGGCCAAATGCTCGCACTTTCTCAACGGAATTACAGGCAAGTCTGCCCCCAATCAGATACCTGCTTTTCCTCTAATGGCGTACTGGTGGATGATCCATGGGCACCGACTCTGGAAGCGTTCTTTCAAAGTGGGTGTCATCTTCATAGTAAAAGAAAAACGACCACATCAGCCGAGTCCAATGCCCAATAGAACGGACGGTGATGGCTGCTTCTACATTTGTCTGGCTGGTGATCAAATTTGTCTGGCTTTCCAGTCGTGCCTCCTGGGACCGCCAGTACCAACCACTAACAAATACACGATACACGGACCCCGCTAATCCATTGCTTTGCTCAATCTTCACAATCACTTTTTCTTCTCCGCTTCCCCTCCTTGCATTCGTAATCCTGCTTTTATCAGATATCGTGGGAGAGACTTCATTTTGCTCAAACAATGTTCTGTTCTGCGCTTATTCCTGTATTTTTGCTAATTCCGAGGGCGAAAGTGTTCAGTGGTATATTTCTATCGTTTATAACATCGAGATTATCGAACCCTAAAGCCATTAGTGATTTTCCATAACTAAAACAAATATATATGTATATGTATGTGTATGTGTATGTGTGGGGAAATATTATATATATTACTAATCAGGAACTTGTATTTTTGTGCACAGTGGAGCTAGAAACTTGTATTTTTGTATATAGAGGAGCTAGAGTCAGAATAGATCATAAGTCTAAGTATTTGTAACAGTAAACTTGAGCGGGGCCAGTCTTAGTTTGAATGTGAGAAGGATGTGTTCAGCTGCAAATAGAACTGCAGTAAACTTGAGCCTGGGCCAGCCTTAGTTTGAATGTGAGAACGATCTGTCCAGTCACAATTAAAACTGTCATTGAGCCGGGGCCAGCCTTAGTTTGAATGTTCAGTTGCAAATAGAACTGCAGTAAACTTGAGCCTGGGCCAGCCTTAGTTTGAATGGTGAGAATGATCTGTCCAGCCACAATTAAAACTGTCATTGAGCCGGGGCCAGCCTTAGTTTGAATGTGAGAACTGTCCAGCCACAAGTAACACTATCACTGCGGTTGCACAAGGCATTAAAGAACGCTATCACTTCCCACAAGATAATACACCTCCTACAAGTCTAGCTCCCTGGAAAAATTATATATATAATATATGGGGAGAAAAAATTATATATATAATATTTGTGGAAAAATTCTCACATAGAATGTTGTCCTGATTTGGGCTACCGTGGGACATTAGATTTGAACCTAAAGTGTTCAGTGGTATATTTCAATTAGTTTATACATTATGAATAAACGCAAATATACTTAAAACTGAGAGCATTTATTAATTGGATTTATATGTCCAACCCTTATTTTATTTATAGTTGTTGGGCAACGAAGTGATTGGCAATATACATAGCTTTCAATTTTAAAAACTAAATATGGGTAGAAGTTGCTTTTGGATTGATGATTGCCTCGAATGTGGGAGTGCATTTTTTAAACTAAATAAATAAATTTTGTGGGAGTGCATTTCATGATACTAAATAAATAATTCGTTTTAGGATATGATTCCAAGTGGTAAGATATTTTTGTTAAGTGAAACACTATAGTACGATTAGGTTGATGGGATTTAAATAAAGTAAAACTCCTTGCGTGGAAAATTTTGAAGAGGATTGAGGTAGAACATGTTAAAGAATATGCATGGTGCTAGACAAAATTACATAGGACTGTGTTTGAAATAGTAATAAGATTGTTTATTTATAAGATTTATATTGTGGTGGGAGGAAGGTATTACACTCTTTATTTGGAAAGTGGGCAGGGAATGAGAATATTTATGTTTATGCGAAAATGTACATTTATGTATTGCTCTCAGAATAATATAATATGATAAAAAGTAAGATTTTTTTTATTAAAATATTATTATTATGATTATAATTTATAAAAAGTTTAATTTATACAAATATTATTATGATTATTATTTATAAAAATATTATTATTATTTTTAAAATATTTTAAAATGTTAATATTAAATTTATGAATATAGTTATATTTATAAAAAGTTTTTTATTTTTTAGTTTTTTTGCATAACATTCAAGTTTTTCTTATAATTTAGTAAGTATTTTCTTGAGAAGACTTAGATTTTGGGATTAAGTTCTTCGGTAATAGAAAAGATAAAGACATTGAAGGATACCAATAAAAAATATTAAAAATGAGCTTAGTTCCTCAACCCTTACATTCATAATCTCTTTAATCTAGTAGTCAAGCGTGGCTTCCCTAAGCCTTGGACTCAGAGCCTTATAGTTCCTATTTTTAAAAGCAGACATAGCTAACCCCTCTAATTATCGAATCATTATGGTTGTCCCTCTTTTAGCCAACCTATACGATATTATTATGGAAAATACGATTAGTATATAGCTAGAAAGCGAAGGAAAGTGGGCTAAAGGACAGGAAGGCTTTAGGAGGCATCACTCAAGCACGGATCACCTTGTTATGCTTAGGATTATTGTAGAGGAGTGTTGTAATAATAAATCCAACCTTTTTTTGTTGTTTAGCAAGACTTTAGAAAATATTTTGATATGGTTCCTAGAAAGAACATATGGAATAGAATAGAAGAGTCAAAGGTTCCTTTTGAGCTGAGGGCTGCAACTATAAGGTTATATGAGAATGTCATTGTCAAATTCAAAAACAATGAGGGATTGTCGTAGGATATTAACTGTAATATTTGAGTTAAGCAAGGGTGCCCCTCCCCCCTATCCTTTTCGACATCTACATTGATAAGCTAGACAGTTATTTAGAAGAAGCCAATTGTGCTAGCACGCCTTTAGTAGGAATAGGCACCATGCTTCTTCTCTAAGCTAATGATATTGTTTTTATGGCAAGGTGTCCCTACAATCTTGAGAAGCAATTAAGAATTCTCAAGTATTTTTGCACCAATATGGGTATGGTCACTAACACCAATAAAACAAAAAACATGATTATCAAATCAAATAAGGGTACTTATGACAATTTTGTATATGACAATTTAATCCTTGAGGAAGTCACTTCTTATAAATATCTAGGAATTGACTTCCATCACAAGCTCAACTGGAACTATAACATCCGGAAGAGGATTAATAGAGGATGGAAATCTTACTTCAGTCTTTATGACAACTGTAAATCGACAAAACTTGTGACGTGGGATAGAAATAAATTCCTCTTTAAAATGCTTGTCACTTTCGTTATCTTATATAGATGTGAAGCTTGGGAATGCAACATTTCCAGAGAGTCTTGGAGAAGAATTTATCAAATATAGGAGCGATTTATTACTTATAATCTTAAAATTAAGAGAAATACTCCCTATCGTATTCTCCTCTTAGAAGCAGGGCTCCCCTCATTAAAATCATGGTTATGATTAGATATCTAATGTACAAAACAAATTAAATAATATAGGAGACCAACGGGTTCCTAAAATTACTCTTGAGTCCAACCAAAACCACCTTCGCCTCAAGCGCGGATGGCTTAAAGATGCCACGACTTGGTTAAATTATTGGGGGATTAACAAAACTGCCACTTTTCAAACCATCTATAACATTAAATATTATTACCTATACATTCAAAGATAAAATATGGTGCAAGGAAGATTTAGAAGCTAAAATAAGATTTGTTGTTTTAAAGAGATCGTCTGAACCCTAATCTTCAGGATAAAAAATATATTTCTATCTTAACGAGCTCAAAGAAAAAAATTAATATCGTTAATATCATAACAAACTCTTATGATCTTCGTAGTGAAATAGGGCAACAAACTCTTATGATCTTCGTAGTGAAATAGGGCGATGGACAACCACTAAAATGCTGTGGGAAAAAAAAGGATTTCCATCTTTGAGAGTTTATGAGTGTTGCAGATGAAAATCACTTTCTCCTAGAATTCCTTGCTTACAATTAGATTAGGTCTTAGTTCCAAAATATTTGCTCCAACATTGACCTTTCTAACCTTCTAGTTCCTCAAAACTATGGCGAGTTAAGGGCCCTCCTTAAGCTTTTTGATTACATAGGAATTTAATATTTTAAAACAAATCAAATAATTCATGCCCTCTTTTCCCTTAGATAGACCAAACTTAGACTCATTGAAAATTAAATACCATCATCATCATTAATAATTATATAAGGGAAAAATATTTTTTAATCAATAATAATATAATATAAAATTAATTTTTAATAAAATGAATTTTAAAATTCCATGTGTTAAATAAAAAAATTGCAAAATGTATAATAGAAATGGTTTGGATAATAATTTAAATATTAAATATTAATAAACTTATATTTACAAATTGATATAGTTTAGATAATAGTTGAAATATTAAAATAATTAATAAAGATATTTTTACCGTCAAGTTTAATTTTCTTCTACCTAAAGTTTGAAATAAGTTTTGTACTAAGAACTAAAAGTAATACCACATTATTACGATATAGTAACATATTTTTTAATATAATCACCTCTCCGTGAAGAAGAGCTCTAATGCTTACAAGTTAAGCAGTTAAAAATTTAAAATTATTAACATTATTTTAAATGATCATTTCACTTTATCACGTTTTCTATTCTAACAAGTTATTTTAACAAAATATTGAAGTTTGATAGGAAAGCAAACAATTTTTCTAAAGAATATCAAAGTGCCTTATAAACAAACAAGTCTAGTCATTTAACTTGTAGTTGGTGAACATTAATCGGAGATGAAGTTACAATTTAAGCGGTATTTCATAGGAAGAGAAACATGCAAGACACTATGTCAAACAACCCAAATTCAAAGACTTTAGACTAGCAGAAAAAGAAACACTCAAACGTGTATACCCCAAGTTGCGAGCCCCTTTATGTAACTAATTATTACAAACAATGAACCTTTGTAATTGACATTCTTATGTGTTTGGTCTGTTTATTGAACTATATTGATTATATTCTTTTTCTATGAGGGTTGATCAATGAATGAGAAGTCCTGGTATCTTCACAGAAAGAACTAAGATTTAAAAAAAAAAAAAATTAAAGAAGTCAAATAGAAAAAAGAATAAAACTGAAATATGAATAAATACAGAAATTGAATAAAGAAAATAATAAAAGAATAAAATAAGGAAATGAAGAGACTCTTCTAGAATTGTAACTCCTACTTACCTGGCATCACCTAAGGAATTAACTAAGAATAGTAAACACATCCTCTACAAAATAAGTGGAAAAAATGCCAAGGGGTTAATCCTCTTAGAGTAAGAAAAGAAGAGCAACACACATCTGAAAATAGAAATATAAGAGAGAGAGATGAAATATGAAAGAAATAAGTTTTAATGAAGAGAAATAGGAACAATTGAAGGGGAGAAGCTAGCCAATGGTATCTGCTTGCAGATGACCAAAACTGAGTCTAGTCCTCGCTGAAAATATCTATGGCCATAGAGTGTGTAAGCACTAAGGCGTAGTGTACCAGTTGGTAGGGAACAACCTGGTACTGAAAACAACAGTAGTGTATATATAGAGTGAGGGTATTGGGTGATGGTTAGTACTAGTATTGGCTATATATGATGGAGTACTGGATGGTTGTATGGTAGTGGGGCTTCTTGGATTGAACCACTGATACTAGAAAAATGATTTGGATGAGTTGAGAACCTAAGTTGAAAAGCAGATCTGCTAAACAAAAAGGAAATCTAAAAAATAATAATTCCTAACATATAGCTCAGGACTTGGCTTGGGGGTGATTATGGGGAAAATAAGTCTGGATCTTCCTATGTATCTATGTTTGAGTGGATTGGGGAAATCCCCAAAGAAACTGCATATAGATCAACAATACCTAGAACATATGAGTTCCTGACTCTAGCTCCTGTAAATATGAATTTTGTTTTTTATGTTTATATTGATGGTATGTGGTTATGCATGTATCTATGTGTAAATCTAAAGTATGATCTAGAGTTAAATGTGAAATTGCAATGGTTGTTGATATGATGATGTTATGCATGCACCTATGATTAGATATGTGGATTATTAATATGAAATTTCAGTGACTAATGATATGCTGTAGTGGTGATATAAACTTATGCATGCCTATGAAAACAGTAACATAAATACTACTAATTCTAAGCTATAGTTGTAGGAAATAAAAGATTAATATCTGACTATTATCGTTATGATCTGGCTATTATTCTGTTATATTGAAGTATTATATTGTTAAGTGATTAATCCTAACTGTTGCATTTGCCAACATAGTCTAGTAAAATTGTATTAGAAGCTTGTATGGTTAATCTTATATGTTGCATTGAGAAAAAAACTCTAGTACAACTGGTTGATTGTTTATTATCTTAGCAACGGCATTAAGAAGGTTATCTAATTACCATATTTTTAAAATTAATGTAAGTCGCTAACTATGGAATTGGGCCACATTATCTACTTGTAGGACATAATGAAAATAAGATTAAAAGGCAAACTAGTGACATGCATGCATAGTTGTATTACATCTCTTTAAATTCTAAATGAATAGATGATTCAAAGGAACCATGATCAAATATATCTATGAGAAAGAATAGTTGAATATTAAAGAGACTAAAACTGCATACATGTTATCTAGCCTAGGCTACATGCCTACAGTTCCCAATCCACTCCACTACCTTAGGATGGGTAAACCCTTCGACCTCCTCAACTCGCGCGTTAGATCGAACAATATAATCTTGGGTTTTGTCCCCCAAGGAACTCAAGATTTTCAAGAAGAACAAAACCCAACAGAGAACCTCAATAGGAGTTATAAAAAAAGGAAAAATCCTAAACATATGATATCTAACCCATATATGAATATAATTAAATGGAATAATATTATTATAATAAATGAACTAAGACGACCCGAGTGGGAAAAAAGGCCTGTCAACAATAATAATTAACAGTCCATTAAAAAATCCTTAAGATCCTAAGAATATGTCATGACAATCTATCAATTAAATCTATGACTAAAAGAATCTGAGGAGATAAAATAGCCAATTCTTCAATTTACATAAGAAAAAACAGTAGTGGTATGGGATCCATACTTGGCGAGCAGCTCCTTATAGAGAAGCCATGACCTACATAGATATATCTTATCAGTTTGGGACAGAAACACATAATCTTAATAAATAATGTACAAAGGGTATATGAGATACATCAATTACCTTAGATCCAGGGGCTTCCCTCTCGACTCTACCTACACACAACATACATAATGGAGTAAGTAACAAATCAAAATAATGTAGGATAATGACTATAAAAGAGTAATAAATAACAATATACTATTTAACAAATAATGCATGGAGAATAAAATATATGTGAAGGTATATGAATAATCTATAATGCTAGTTTTTCCTCATGTCCCAATCCAAATAAGACTACTTGCAAATAATGTTTCACCAAACTACTAGTTCCCTAGGTTGACATGGAAACATAAATGTTGTAATAAGAGGGCTATAGGACCCAAAAGGACTTTAGTTTAGTATATTCACAGTAAAATGGGTCACATCAATAATAAATGCTAATAAATAAGGTGGCATTGCTTTATGAAGACACTTGGAAGTTTGTGGATCCTTTGGGTGACTAGGTTCCCCACACGCTTGGCATGGCCTTTATCCAAATTCGAACCCAAAGGGAATGTAACATTTTGGAGGTTGATTTTTTTTCACATAACGTAGCATGAGCCACGGAATTAGAATTAGGAGAGGAGAGTAACTCCCATGGAAGAGGAAGAGATTAGGACGACATGGTGTGCCACTTGGAAGGAAATTCCATGCACTTTATGACAACAAATTATGAAGCATTCTATGACAAATATGACAAATTTAGACTTAATTGCAGACCTATCACAAATATGACATGAAAGGGATAAAAATATCCACCAAGAGGGAACATTTTGAAGTTATAGGCAGACATTCTAATTGGGGAAATAATTGGAGCATGAAGAAAGAAGACAAGTGTCATATGAGTTACTAAACCATTAAGATGAGTCGGAGGAAGCCTAGACAAGTGTCATATGAGTTACTAAACCATTAATATGAGTTGGAGGAATCCCATGGAGGGCTAAAAATATCCACCAAGAGGGTACATTTTGGAGTTAGATGTAGACATTCGAATTGGAGAAAGAATTGGAGCATGAAGAAAGAAGACAAGTGTCATATGAGTTACTAAACCATTAAGATGAGTTGGAGGAAACCCATGGAGGGAAATTAAAACTTAGGAGGCATAATGAAGTTAATAAAAAAAATTTCATGAGGAATTAGAATAGATTTTGATCATTTTTTATTTGGCCTTTGGCATTTTGGAGAGCTTTTTCTTGTCCATTGCACGGTGGGTGTTTACTCTCCCTACTAGAACCAATTTCGAGGGAGTTGGATTCCTTTCCAAATTAGTTTATGGAAATGAAATTCAGAACTCTCAATAGATATTATTTATGTTTTTTATTTGCAGGTTGAAGTTCCATATATCTCGATTTCTCATCTATCTCCCTATTCTCTCATTCCTTCTTCTCCATCCCCCCATACTCTCGTGTGATGGCGCACTTGTTGGAGTGGTGCTTGTGCTTTGTTGAATCTATTTTATCCCAATATTGAGTATGTAATGTATGTATATTTACTCTTATGTACATATTCTCTGTAATTCTAAATATAATAAATCCATGTGTGAAAGGCTTGTATTCCCATGCTCTTGAATAACTAGTTTTCATGAATTTGGCCTCCATCTTGAAAGAGTTTTATATCATATTTGTACGATGGTTTTTCTATGATTTTAATGATGTTTTGGAAGTAATAAATTGTGTATCACTCTATTATTTCTTGAACATATTCTATTTATCTCTAAATCCAATAAATTCATGTGTGAAAAGCTTGCATTCTCATGCCATTTAATCACTAGTTTTCATGAATTTGGCTTCAATCTTGAAGGAGTTTTATATCATATTTGTATGAGGTTTATTCTCTGAGTTTGATGATGTTTGGGAATCCATATATTATTTATTGATTTGAGATTTCATCCTCATATTCTCTGTGTTATAGCCTGATTTTGTTTTCTATTTTTGAACCACTTGCTTGTCTTAAAAATATGATTTTTCTTATTGTTTTTAAGTTTTGACCTTGGTTTCTTTTAAAATATTTTGATTTTAGCCTTAGGTTTATAGTTGATTTTACAGCTTTTCTTTTTAATTTTTGCTTGATTTAATTAATTTCATGGTTTTTATGGGATTATCGGATGCATATATTTCTAAAGGGTTCTAAAGAAATAGCATATGACATTACTTAAAGTTATTTACCAAAAAAATAGCACTTAGTTTGGAGTTTTGGTTAAAAAATCACAAAACAGGGATTCCTGTAGCGTTAGCCAGAAAAAGTTACACTAGCGCGCTACAAGAAAATCGTTTTTGCCAAAATAGTCATTTTTCAGTCCGATTTTTTGGGGGTTTCGTCCCTAAGGTGTTAACTACATTAGTTATCACATTTGATACGTGTTTTGCCAAGTTTATCATTGAAACAGGTGTCTGGCCATCATGTGAGGGAGATCTGGCAATTGTATGCAAATTAATGGCAAATCATGCCAGACAGTGGAATGAGGCGAGATTGATGGGAAAGAGGTTCTTGAATTAAGCATTACAAAGCTGGTGGAGACGTTGGGTGGAGACACATTGTTAAAAAATCAAAAATTGGCAGTTGAAGGAAGAAATTAGGGTTTCACAGCGTGACAGTTGGAGGCGAGCTGAAGACTTGAAGACACCTGGAGCATTCAATTCAACATTCAACTAGCCCAAGAATAAATTTTTAACACCTGCAGCAAGCTGGGAGTGAGATGGTATGAAATAAAAATAAATGCAAGATGGGAGGATTCTGAAAATACTGATTTTGGCACACCTGCTCGTGTGGTGCAATATGATATGCTAGATTCAGGTTCAGAAGACAGAGTAGCAGTCTGGCAGATCAATGACGAAGATCATAGTTTTTGCACTCATCCTTTTCAAATCAAATATGCACGAGAGGATGTTTACTTGTCAGTGATGGTTGCCTTCAGTTTAGATGTAATAGTACCGGAGAAGCTTTTGACATCTGGAGTCATATTAAAGTTTGAACTGTTATATGCCTCATTCCATGGAGCGTTTTTGGTGGGTCAGAATCCTCTGAGATTTTCTCCTGCTTCCATTCATGAAGTCCGTGTCCCTCCCAAGGCTCTTCTGGGTTTGCACTCCTACTGTCCCCTTCACTTCGATGCATTACATATGGTATTGGTTGATTTAAGTGTACACATTGTTCTTTACAAAGCTCTCATGGCTTCGTCTTCAAGTGATGATGATTGATTAGAGCACGGTCTGAGGGGCTCTGCCACAATGAGTAACCAGGCAATGAGCTATTTGGAATCAGGAGTTGATGCCAAGGATATTGCCCTATGGAAAGCACTGTGTGCTTCACTAGATATTCTTATCAATGAGATATAGAGCATTGCTAGGGGAAACAATCGAAGAATTGATGGTCTGGAAAATATAGAAGAGATAACAATAAAATCTATTGCAAGAAAACTTGGTAAGAGACCTAAGCCAGAAACCAATTATCTCAGGAATAACGAACTGCTTGGAAAGGAGAAGCCAGGTTCAGAAGAATTAACAAATGTGTCAACAGAAGGCTCTCAGCAAGATACTGGATCATTTGATGGCGATGAAGAGGGCTTTTGGCAAATGTTATCTAAGGCAGATATGCCAGAAGCATTTAAGGCATTGGGAAATCAGCTATCATATATTTGGAGCTCATTTTTAAAATTCCATAGGGAACATAGGATAGAAATATTTGAATATTTGCGTTGTCTGTGGGCTGAAGACCGAAGTACTGAGTGGTCAATATGGTTAGTACATTCAATGGAGCTTCAACACAATGAGACATCTAATGAATATTCTGAGAGTGGTTCCCACTACTTCCATTTTGCTAAAGAATCACTTACAAGAAACTCAAATGGAGATCCAGCATTAGTTGCAGCTTCCTGTGTTGATCTGCATCGGAAGAGCATTGAGCGAATGAAGATAAATAGCCGTTCTCTTCAAGATTTGCAAATATTTGGTAGTCTATCTCAGATTCCAGTCATTTATGTTGAAAAACATATGATCCAGTGCCAGAGATCTTGTGTTGTTGAAGATGTCGCCTCTTTGGGCCTTGATGGACCCTTGAAAAAACCAAAAGCTACCATTATGCCAAATGCAACAATAAATAGTTTTCCCCCAAAGACAACCAATCATCTTCTGGTGAGAATAGCACTGAGGGTGGTAGTCTTTGTCCATGGATTTCAGGGTCATCATCTAGATTTACGGCTAGTCCGGAACCAATGGCTCTTGATTGATCCAGGTGCAAAATTTCTTATGTCAAGGATCAATGAAGGTAAAACAACCGGTGATTTTAAAGAACTAGGGGAAAGATTGGCAGATGAAGTTTCATCCTTTTTAAATATTAAATTCAGTTCAGCTTCAGAAATTTCAGAAAAGTCTCAATGAGAA
Organism: Pseudotsuga menziesii; assembly: GCA_001517045.1. NCBI lineage: Eukaryota > Viridiplantae > Streptophyta > Pinopsida > Pinales > Pinaceae > Pseudotsuga > Pseudotsuga menziesii. The sequence continues at coordinate 481,920 of LPNX010996859.1, read as the reverse complement.
ACCAAAGGAAAAGGACGGCCTCCTCCTATCTGCACAGTCAATTAGTGAAGCAAATGATGACAGGATGTCCACTCTGTCATCTAGCCTTGCTTATGAGAATGATATCTCTGATGTGGTTGGCCATGGAACCACTGCTTCAGTGGGCTGAAAAGAAAATACCAGCTCATGCTCATAGAAACATCCCTCTTTTTCTTTTGGCCACAGCAGGGATTCGCAGGCTACCAACTTCAGATTCAGAATGGATCCTAGAAAAGGCATGGTCAATTCTAGAAGAATCTCCATTTATGTGTCGAAGAAACTGTGTTAGGATAATTACCGAAGTAGAAGAGGCTTACTTTGGATGGGTAGCTCTTAATTATATGAAGAGAATATTGCAGAATATACCAATGCTGGAGACTTTTGGTGCACTTGACTTAGGGGGTTGCTCATTACAGGTCACATTTGAATCTAAAGAATCAATACAAAATGGCTTGAATTTGAGTATTGGAACAATGGAACGAGTATTGGAACAATGGAACGCCATCTAAATGCATATTCTCTTACAGGTTATGGCCTAAATGATGCCTTTGAAAAGTCAATTGTACTTCTACTCAGAAAAAATTCAAGAACTGGCAGTGAGAAGTTCTCTGGTGATCAGTTACACCTCAATCATCCTTGCTTACATGCTGGTTATAGACAGCAATATTCATGTTCTCAGTGTTCTTTATTACTCCAGGATGGAAGTCCTTTGGTTGGTGGAAGGGACATAAGTAAAGAATATTCTTGAGTAGCAGTTGAGTTGATTAGTGTGCTCAACTGGGAAGAATGTGAAGCTCTAGCAAAGTCAACTGTAAATTCCTCTGATTGGTCACATTCAAGTGCAAGGACAGACTGCAAGCAAAATCCTTGTGCTATTAATAATAATCAGCCACAACCTCAAGGGCACTTCTATGCTATGTCAGGGTTCTTTGTTGTATTCAAGTTTTTTAATCTATCTTCTACTGCTTCAGATCAGGACAGACATGATAAATATTAATGGCATGTAATTCAAAGGCAGTTATCATAATACAAACAACAACAAGCCAGTTTGATGGAAATGCAGCAGGAATTGATAAGGAAACCGAGCTTGTTCAGGATGATGCACCAGCAGAGACATTTGTTTCTGAAAATATTGTACCTACAGAAGAAATGTCAGATGAAAAAGAGGATATTGAAATGCAAAGATTATTGAGAATTCTGCTCTTTTTTTCCTGTTTTGTGTTATTGAAATTGAATGCATACCACGAGCTTATGGAGATGAATTTTAGAAAAAAAAAAGATTTTTTTGTTCATAAGATACCCATTCACAAAAACCTCTCTTAGTTTTGCAACAGCTATCAAGGTTTGAAAGATTCAGTTTAATATTTGCAGCCTATTTTTCAGGGTTTTTAAATATTTAATATTTTCCTGTTTTAGTGTTCTTCTTGCGGGGCATATTCTGATTTATTGGAGATTAATTTTTAAAAACCAAGAGAGGTTTTTGTCCATCATGGAACCATTCACAAAAACCTCTCTCAGTTTTTACACAGGTGTCACGAATGGAGAGATATGGAAGCTTGTTTTACACCTATTTTTCAGAAATTCGCCATATTTGCCAGGAATCCGATTTTGCTATTTTTAGTTAATTAGTTGAAGTTAGTTAATGTAACTGCTGGGTAGTTTCAATTTCGACGTAATGAAGGAAAGATAGAACTACTTCTTTGTAATTATAAAAGAGGGACAAGGGTACAGAAGAGGGGTTCTACTTTTTAGCTGGCTAGAGGAGGTCTCCTGACTTGTTGATAAGCTAAGTATATGACTCTCATGTGTATTTGAGGAACTGATTATGAAATATATGCTCCATTTTACCCTTCAATCTATGTTTTGGCTTCATTTCTAGCTTGTTTAGCTACACAATTGGTAAATTCATTGCTGGTTTATGGTTTCTATGCTTGTAGTGCTTGCCTGTTGTGGATGAACTTCAATGTTATTTTCTGTTGGATACATGGTTATTATATTATGCATCTCAGTTCTTATTTACTTGTGATTTAGTCCCTATTTGGCTTATGAATGTATTCCCTTTTGTCACCAAACTCCACAACTAGAAAAACCTTTCAAAAACCCTAAAAACCTAGTTTGTTTGATTGAATATTTGAGATTGTGTTGGCTTGTTTCTTTGTAGTCTGGAAACAATTTCTGGCACAAACATATTTGGCACCATTGTCGGGGAACGAAGTTGAAAACAGATTTTTCCCTAGGATACTTATCATTTCACTGGTTTTAAGAGGTGAACTTAAACCAGCATATCCTTAAGACTACTTTTCACCAGTTTGTCACAGTGGCTACTAGGGGAGTTGGAACTAGAAACAGACCTATTTCACCATTGGAGTTGGGTGTTACAGATCCTGAACAGATACTGAAAATAGCTAGAAGAATTAGAAGGTTTCAGTCATCCCCAGCTTTATGCATCCCTAATTAATCTGAACTACTGTCACCCCTTCCTCTTTCTGAGGAGAAAAAAACAAAATCTGTCTTAACAAATTGATTAGCGACTCCACTATTTCAAGATGCAGAGGCCGATGTCCATGGAAGCTATTCTGGCTAGAAGGTTTGCACCTTTCAATTTTTCTAATATTCCAGGTTTTCCAAATTCAGTACCTACTATGGATGTTTGGGGAGATTGTCTTCCACGGTTTAGAGAAAGCAAAGAGGATAATCCTTCAGATCACCTCATCAGATTTCATCAATGTATGGTCCAGTTAAATATACAGCATGAAGATGTGCTCATGAAGATGTGCTCTTGAATATGTTCATTTATTCACTTGAGCAAGATGCACGAGATTGGTATTTTTCTCTTCCCGCTTCTTGCATTTCCTCACTAAAAGAATTCCACACATGTTTTTGGAAACATTGTAAGTATGTGTTCTCAGCTGAACTCTTTTTTAATGATTGTTGTGAGCAGGCTGATGTTTATAATACAATTTCTGATTCAAAAAATCATGATGATGAGTACAATCAAGGGTTCAAAACATGTCATGAAGAAGTTGAAGTTTCAGAATTTGTTGAAGATGAAGAGGTAACATTTTCAGATACTGCTGTCAAGGAAGAATTCCATGATCATTACAATAATCAAGTTGTTGTTTTAGGTCAGGTTGAGGATTATTCAAGTGATGAGATCAGTAGAGATAGTTTGGAATATTCTCATAATGATTTCAACAGTCTTAATAACCATTTGAGTGCTAATCCTTTTGAAGATCAATCTCTAGTTCAACAAACTGTTGGAAATCATTGTTGTGTTAAAGATCGGTTTTGTATTGAAGGAAAAGACGAACCTTTAGCATCATCATTCGAAATTTCTCAGAATGCTCCTTGTTATGATGAAGAGATTAGGGTTCCAAGACAAGAATTCTGTGATGAATTACATTCTATTCCTTTTGGTTTTGATACTAAAATCGATGAAGGCCAGGCTGTTCACATTTTTTCAGAAGTTACTTATATTCATGGTTATGATAAATTTGTTGTTCAAAATCATTATGAAGATGCTCTCATTTTTAATAAATATGATGATGAAATTGAAAAGAAAGACCCAGAAATCTGTGAGGTGTGTGATATGTCACAATCTGATCAATAGATTCAAGAATGTATTCAGTCTATTATCCTTGAACAGCAAAAGCCAATGCATGATAGTCATTCATTTGAAGACAGTGTGGAAAAGGAGGTTCAAAGTGTTGACATTATTGATGATACTATCCAAAAAATTATGGAGAAAGTTCAGGCTGATCCTGATGTCCTTTTTCGCCAATGCCTACTTGATATTGATGGAACAAAATATTCTTATGGACAGCCTATCTTTTTCATAGAACGGGAAGAGGTAACTTATGGAAATTTTTATGATCCAGTAGCAGATTATTTAGAGTCAATACTAAGTTATAAATCTGTTATTTTAGAGACACCATTTAATGAAAGTGAGTATAAGTTGTTGGATCTTTGCTCTTCATGTTTTCCAATATTTCTGATTATATATATATTTGGAGTTGGAAACAAGTTTTGGTGGGTTGATGAAATTTTTTCTTGGTTACATTGGAAATGGGATTACAATTTGATTCAGTAAATGGAAGGTTCCTCAAAGAAAGAGATTTGATTTTCATTGTATATATCAGTGTGTAAAGGATTGAATAAAGACTCCATAGCCCAATGGATGTTTTGTAGAAAAGCAGGCAGTTTTGGTTACAGAAGGCACTAGTCTACAAGTTCTTGAAGCCTCACAGGGAGGACTTCAAATAATTGTGGGGTGATATCTCTTGTAGATGAGAAGATCGATCCCTTGATGGTGATCAAATACTATAAAAACAATTTATTTACAAACTAACCCTATCTCTCTCTACTATAGAGGGCCAACAAAAACATAAACATGTATACCAAAACCCAAGCAATGATATCGATGCAAACAGTTTAGCTATGCTATTGTTACCTTGTGTATTAGGACCAACATGGAGGTCATATAGACTTACCATGTGTTTGGGAAGGGTCATTGCTCTCGAACAGGAGTGTGTATACCATCGTGATCGGTATAGAGGGAGACTCTCTTTCCATGGTCGACCTCCCACATGATCCTCTGATCCTTAGAACCCTATGCTTGAATGATGAAGTGACTAAGCCACTTGGGTGTGGCCATGGTTTGGCCTTCCTCCTGGAATCCAAACATATTTTTATACCTCTACGTGAAGTGGGAAGAGGGTTGAGCTTATGGATGACCTCCATAAAAGATTATAAAGACTGTTGTTTCCCTATTTGAAACATGAGATTCTGTGAAGGTGGCCATAAATCCAAGAAATGATGGTAGGATTGGAAGGAATGTCTTCTATGTATTAAAGTGGTAATTTCGTTGACAATAAATCAAAATTACACTATGAATCATGCATAGGATAGGTTTTGTTATCATGGTCGCGGTCGAGTTTGGAATCCTCCCTCCATGGGATCTAATGTGGATGCTAGCATGGAAGGAATCAACTAGTTTTGTGGGCATGTGGGTTCAACCACCCCCTTGATTTTCGACATGGTTCTTTGGTAAGGTATTACCATGCTTCATGGAAGCATTAGGGCCAAAACATTAAGCCCAGTACATGCTAGGTGTGGGCTAATACTTACATTATATTAATTAGTTGTTATGAGATATCATAAGCTAACATATAAATAAATATTTATATTCATATACATGTGCATGTGTAAATACTACGTGTAATGCTAATGTTAGGTTATTAGCATGGTTTTTCAAGAGATGTGGCATGACCACAATGTTAATAATGGAATATATTATGTGTTTGTGTGGGTGTGTGTGTGTGTGGGTGTGTGTGTATCAATTATGAATAATAACCTATGTGACAGGCATAAAGGACCTTGTGTCTTGGATGACCTATATGCAAAAGTCTAATATAGACTATGGTTAGTTTACAGATATACATGTGCATATAGATAAGATGGAAATATTCTCGAATATTTGTTCATTAGGAGCAGTGACATGGAAAATGTGTAATGATTTAGTAACAATAATAATATGAAGATGAATATTAATATATAAAAAAAATTATTAAGTAGGATGGGTACATGACAAAGTAGAATAAGAATCAAGGTTGAAGAGCTTGGACCTTATGGACTCAGCTACCTCACTTAAATATATGCATACATATATCATTTTGGTGTATAACTGACAAACTATTTGACTTTCGGGAAGAAAGAAGAAGACATGTTGAGAAGTAAACAAGTAACTCAGAGAGCTATAAACATCTAAACAAAATGAGTGTTGAACCTAGTCAATATGGGGTGGGAGAAGGAACCCCACCTGAAGAAAATATATGGGTTGAGATGAAATCGGTCCATAGAGTAGAAAAACCTGAAGTAATGTTGGACAATAATAATATTACATAAAGAATTACATAGATTCAAAGATAAAAATGTAAAGGCCTTGAAATAATAGTATGAGATCAATGCCATCTTGATACAAAACTTAACTAAAATAAGAAATATTGTGCAACCTTCTCTTACCTTCCATAATGGAGGCAAGAGAGAGAGATGAAAGAAAGGTTCTCATCGTAAGGAACTAAGATCCAAACCTCCACCATAGGAAAATGGTAAAGCACCAAGCAACAAGGAGACTGTGTCATGCAATTCAGAAAATGGAAGTATAGTGAAATCACCTCTTAAGAAGAAGCAAAAACAAAAAATACCCAACGAAATTCAGGGGGGGTTAAAAAATATCAAACCACCTACCTTCAATGGCATAGGGAAGACAAGTGAAGAAGCTAAGTCTTGGCTATCGGGAATGAAAATTTACTTTCAGATATACAACTTTGATGGGAACATGAAATCTTGATTTGTTGTGTACAACCTCACCACCAAAGCATCTTTTTGGTGGAAGGATGTGAAAACTACAAAGCATCTCAAGGAGAAGGACCTTGAGTGGATGGAATTCAAGGAATGATTATGGAAAAATTACTTGTCGAAGAGATTCTATGACAAGAAAATAAAATAATTTCACAAACTCAAGATGGACAATGAACGTGGAGGGATTGACTAGTAAGTTTGTAGAATTAATGCGTTATGTTCCCTATATCAATGGAGATAAATTTAAGGTACAGTGATTCTTGATTTTTCTACCCAGAAAATTTTGAGACAGAATAGTGAACTTGAATATCCTAAAGACTTGGAAGAGAACTTCCATAAGGAAATCCTTTGTTATGAGCAAAGTCAACATAGAGATGAGAACCAACCAAGTCTACAGGATAAGAAAATACAGAATACTTACAAATGAAAGAAGGGATTTAAACCCCCTGCCATCATAAACTAGAAAAAATGATTTCAGCACAAAATATTTTTGGTAAGAATAAGTTACAACAAGCTACTCCTACCTAGAGTGGAAACTAGCCTAGTGGAACCATTGGAAGGAAACCAAAAGGGGATAAAAGTGAACCTATTTGATGTTGGGGTTGGGAAAAATCATTGACAGGTGAACTTCCCTCATAATAACATTGTTCATAATTTACAAGAAGTTACTACAATAAATGATCTGGCTAGAGTTCCAAGGATATGTGCAACCTCGAACAACTGAGAGGATGAACATTAATCGTCGATCATGGAAGTGGGAGGTAATTTTTTTATAAATCCATTTACATCCTCCTTGACCTTGGATCTTGTAAAATATATGTTACCCCTAGAATTATTATCCAATGTATGTTGCAGAAAAACAAATTCCAATAGGCATGTCTAGTCCAGCTGGACATAGGAATAAAGAAGAAAGTTTCTAAATATGTGAAAGATAGTGTCTTCAAACTCGATGGAATGAAAACAAAAACAAACCTGAATATCTTGTAATTGGGATTCTACAATCTAATCATAGAAATGGGATGGTTAGAGAAGTATAAGATGGTCCTTTAATGTTACACTAAGGCAACCACTTGTGAAGATGAAAAGAGAAATACTAGGACTATCCATGGAATACCTCGTAGGGTATCAGTGAGCCAAATCTTCTCCTTTCAATTAAAAAGGAGTGCACATAAGGTATGTAATTTGTATGCAGTACAACTAGCATATGTTGAGAAGAATAATGAAGCTAAGTTGGAAGGTTTTTTCGGTATTGATGGAATTTCAGGATGTGTTCCCTAAAGAAGTACTTGGATTGCCTCCTAAGAGGGATCTAGACTTCACTATTGACCTAGTACTTGGAGCAGTGCCTATAACAAAGGAACCTTATCGAATGAGCACCCTAGAACTAGTAGAGATGAAATTGCAATTGCAAGAGCAATTAAAAAAATATATATCAAACTGAGTGTTTACCTGTGGGGAGATCTAGTTATATTTGTTAGAAAGAAGTATGGAACCTTGATATTATGTATTGACTACCGACAATTGAACACGGTAACTATAAAGAACAAATATCCTCTTCCATGAATAGATGATTTATTTGATCAAGTTCAAGGGGTGAAAGTTTTCTCTAAAATTGATTTGAGATTTGGATATCACCAGATTTGGATAGGATATCAAGACATTCATAAAATTTCTTTTAGAACATGATATGGACACTATGAGTTTATGGCGGTGCCTTTCGGCCTCTCCAATGCACTTGTTGCATTCATGTGCCTCGTGAACAACATTTCAGTAAGTATCTAGATTTTGTTTTTCTTGTATTCATAGATGACATCCTTATTTATTCAAAGACAAAGGAGGAGCACAAGGAACATCTAAGAATAGTTTACAAATCTTGCGAGAACACCAACTTTATGCAAAGTTTAGTAAGTGTAATTTATTTCATGAACATATTCAGTATTTGAGACATGTAATATCATAGCACATGGGGTTACAGTGGAACCGGATAAGATTAGAGCACAAGTAAAGGAGAAGGACATGGTAAGGACCCTCCTAAATTCCCACCATATTCACCATCTATTTTTTTATGGTTCTTTTAATTCTCCAACTGGAAATCAAAAATTTTATTTTAATATGCCTCAGTTAAAGCTTGATATTAAGTTTGAATTACCTATTTACAATGGAGAACTTAATGTTGAGAAACTGGAAAATTGGGTTCGTCAAATAGAATTTATTGTAGGATTAAAAAAATCACTGAAGATAGCATCAAAATTCAGTTAGCATCTCTCTATCTTGGAGGGACCGCTCTCATATGGTGGGAGAGAAGAACATAAGAGGATATTGCCACAGAAGGTAAAATTATTTCCTCCTGGTATGATTTTACTTCAACATTAAAGAAGCAGTTCTATCTGTTGGGCTATATGAATCAAGCCATGATGGATTGGCAGAATTTGAGGCAAGGTAAGCGACAAAGTGTGCAGGAGTACACACAAGAATTCATAAAAAGAGATTTGGTACTTTGTATACATATTTACAATCAAGAAACTCTTATCAAGTATATAGGAGGATTACATAGTTATTTGTATCATATGATACTTATGTTTACTAACCTTGATGAGGTATGTGTTCAAGCGATTCACATGGAGTCTAAGGGGAATAATACAAAAGACAAATTTTCCAACCTTCCAAAACAGATGGATAATACAGTGAATATAGAAAGGGAAAAAAATGTGTGCACACATTGCCAAAAAAAGGGTCACGATGCATCCAAATGTTGGAAACATCACGCAGAACTCAAGCCTGAGAAGTTTCAGAATAAGGAAAACAAGAATACCATTGTTGCATCCTTCCAACATGATTTGGGATATAATTATGGGGATGAAACTAAGATTGTTGCTCCGGGAATTCAAAGTAAAAATCCTTCTACTTATATTTCAAATCATGAACCTTTTGTTTATGAAAGAAAGATAAGTGAGCTATTTTATATTAGGGTAATCTCTAAACATACAAAGATTGATACTCTTTTTTATAGTGGATAACAAGAAAATCTCATTTCAAAAGAGATAGTTAAAAAAATCATTTGGAAACTAAGCTACACCCTAATCCATATCCCATTGGATGTTTATGTGATAATGCACAACTTCAAGTTACAAAACATGGTAGACTTAAATTTTCTATTACTTTTGGATTTGTTTATGAAGTTGATATGGACGTGGTCTAGTTGGATATATGTGGTATTGTGTTTGTTAAATTTAGTGAACAATGGATCTTCAGGCCTAAATGAAAACAATCTAAAAGGAAGGCTACAGGAGAATTAACAAATCAATGTAAAATTGATCAATTGATTCATGGAAGAAATTTCACACAAATCAGACAAGAATTGGTCAAAATATCATTACATTAATTATCATTGACGTGTATGTAATTCAAATAGGAATACAATAGGAATAATTCGAATACTTTTGGGAGTATTTGAATTCACCAACTCAAACTGAATCATGCACTAACTCAGTCTGAGAAAAATCAACACTAGAGCTCACTAGTGCAACTCCGGATAACTAAATCAGTCTACAATCGGTTAACTAATGAGGGTAGGTAAACAAAGGTGACCAAGTTCCCTTGAATCATGCAAAATGGTGCTAGGATAACTGATTGTGATCTAACTGATGTTAACTAGAGCATAACTAAACATAATTGATTACCTACCAAGGTCAACTGATGGAGACTACTGGTGGCACTCAGAGTTGGTTCCTAAATTATAGGGATTGGTCCCTGGGGAACCTAAACTCATGCATGAAGGCACAATAAGTGGTAGGTGGATCCTAGGTGTCTCCTTCATACATTAGTGAAGTGATGATGACCTCCTAAATTAGTAAAATAGACCAAATAGACTATGTGGGAAAAGGGGGGATTAATTAATCCTAACAGCCCCTCTTAATTCTAAATTTGGAAAACCTGGGCGTTATCAACTAGGAAAAAGGTCACACATATAATATAATTGAAATAAAAATGACTCCCTCATAAATAAGGAAATGGGGAAAAACTCATGGGAAAACCACCCCCTCAAAATAATAGGAAAAACAGGAACAATAGATGAGTCAAGCATTTACACCAAGAAGAGATCTGAGGTAAACAAATCTCTTTTTAATGAAGGACTTGGTAAAAATATATGCAATCTACTCCTTTGTAGGGCAGTAATGTAGTGTGATAGCCTTAATATGCACTAGTTCCTAAATTTAGTGCATGTGTATTTCAATATGCTTTGTTTGTTGCTTCTGAACTAGATCACTAGATATCTTGATGGTACTCTGGTTGTCACAATAGATGTCTACTGAAGGAGAAGTGTGGATTCCAGACTCTGTCAAATTACCATGCAACCAAACTTCCTGAATATTTGCATTCACAACTCCCCTATACTTTGCTTCTACTGAAGAGAGTGCAAGAGCTGCTTGCTTCTTACTTCACCAATAGATTGGTTCAGTCGATCCCGACATGAACACAAAACATGATGTATATTTCCTATCATTTCCGTATCCATCCCAGTATGAATCAGTATATCTAATCATATCTAAATGAACATCAGCTGAATAATGGATCCCAAAATCTCTCGTACCTTGCACATAGTGAAAGATGTGCTTTGTTTCCTTCTAGTGCAACTCATGTGGCTCCTACATGTATCTGGCAGCAACACTCACAGCATAGGAAAAATTTGGTATCGAATGGGTGAGGTATAGTAAGCTCCCAATGATTTGTTTGTAGAGTGTCTTGTCAATCAATGGTGTGGAACCACCTTCTTCCAGCCTAATGCCAAATAGGAAGGGAAAGGGTGTTGCTTTATAGTATTCGATGTGGAATCTTTTAAGAAAATATCCAATATATCTAGACTATGTAATCATGATTCTTGAATTATTTTGATTTACTTCAAGACCAATGAACTTCCTCAACAGTCCTAGATATATCATGGAAAATGCTTCACTCAAAGCTAACTTAATGACTCTCGATCCAGCAATAGAGCTACTAGTAATGAGCAAGTCATCCACATATAGGAAAATCAACAATAATGAGGCCCTTCTCGGTTGCATGTAGACATTGCATCCATATCTGCATTTATCAAAGTTCTGTGACATGGGAAAGGCATCCATCTTGGCATACCATGCCCTTGGGGCTTGCTTGATCCCATAGAGAGATTTCCTTGGTTTGCAGAATAAGGATGAATCTTCAATGTACCCCTCAGGTTGTCTCATATACATCTACTCTTCTAAGTCACCATCGAGGAAGGCACTCTTCACATCCATGTGATGTACCTCCCACCTCTTCGAAGCTGCAATTGTTAAAACTAGTCTTATAGAGTCCATTATTGACATAGGAGCGAATGTCTCATTGTAGTCCAGCCCATGGAATTGTGAGTACCCCTTTTCCACCAACCAAGCCTTGTACTTGGTTTTGGTTCCATCAGCTTCTAGTTTGGTATTATATATTCATTTGCACTAAACTAAATTACTCCTAGAAGGAAAATTGACAAGCTCCCATGTCTTGTTGTCTTGTAGCAAACCATACTCATCATCCATAGCTACCTGCCATCTTGGATCATGGAAAGCCTCTTTGAATGGCTAAGGATATGAACCCATAATCATGAAACACCTCTCTGGGAGAAGTGGATCTGAATGGGAAAGTGCAACATGTTCATTCTGATACCAGGACCTTATTCTTCTTCTGTCATTTGGATCCCAAACAATATTCCCAACTGCTTCAATGGGATTTTGGGCCCATTTAGGCTTCTAATTTGGAATAGTTGTAGGATTTGGATCTGTATATTCTTGGGATTCAACCTCAATAACATATTCATTATTACATGACCGTCATCTTCTGAATCTTAAAAATAAGTCATAATATCATCATCTTTAAATGGAAATGAAAGAGAGTTCATACCTTCTTTTGCTTTTGCTTGTTGTGGATCATGCTCCTGATTTTATTCAAATTGAAAATTGTTCTCTATGAAGCAATTTTTGGTTGCAAGGTCCATCAATTTGTATGCCTTAGCATCATAAGCATATCCCAACAGTATGCATTCACTACTCTAGTCTTGGAAGACTTTCTTCTTGTCAGTAGGAATTACGGCCCAAGCCTTGGAGCCAAAAACTCTCAGATGTGAGACATTGGGCTTATGTCCCATCAATGCTTAGAAAGGTGTGGCCCCAATCACTAATTTGTGAGGAACCATATTCTGGATATACAAATCATAATTGACAATATCATCCCATATATAAGGAGGAAGGTTTCTTGCTTATAGAAGGAATGTATCCATATCTTTCAAGGATCTGTTATTCCTCTCAGCTACACCATTTTGATGTGGCATGTATGGGACTGAGTGTTGCATTCGAATGCCTGATGATGCACATAGTTGTTGGAATTCTCCTTTTACATACTCACTTACATTGTCAAATCTAAGTGACTTGATCTTCTTTTTGAGAGTGTTCTCAGGTACGAATTTGAAGGCTTTTAAGGTCTCAAATACCTCATACTTTTGCTTCAGAAATCATACCCAAAAATACTTTGAAAAATAATCAATGAAGGTAAGAAAATATATGGATGCATTCATAGATGTTGTAGGAATCAATCCAGAGACATCACCGTGTATTAGATCTAATATGGAGGAAACTCTTGTTGCCTTCCCAACCTCATATATTTTCTATGGATGCTTCCCTACCAAGCAACCAGTGCACACTCCTTTAGAATATTTGATGAGAAGAAATACCTCAACCAAATTTTCATTATGCAACTGCTGGAGATACTTGAAGTTCAGGTGGCCAAATATTTCATGCTACAACTTTCTTGTGTTATTGGAATGAGTCAATAAGGCACTCGGATATGAAGTAGGAAGGAAATGGGAAAATTCATATGCCTTGAAGGCATGATTAGCAAATCCTTTCTCTATCAGCTTTATAGTAGAGACTTTAGAGATCTCCACTGTGTCAGAATCAAATGTGACTCTCTTGAAAGATCCATTATGTGTCATATGTTAAGATTAATTAATCCTCCTTTGTCCAATATAGTCTATTTTGTCAATTTTCCTAACTTAAGGGGTAGTTATTACTGTACTAGAGTGTGAGGAACACATATAGAAGTTATATGCTACTTAATGTATGTGCATGCATGAATTTATGTTCCTCTGTGATTGATCCCTACATTATAGGAGACCACTCTGAGTGCCACCATCAGCCTCCATCGGCTAGTTATGGTTGGTAAGCGTATATGCTGAGTTAACCTCTAGTTATAATAAGTTATATCACTTTCAGTTAGCCTAATGATAGTTTTGCATGAATGCAGGGAGAGTGGCACCTTTTTCAACCTACCTCATCAGTTAACTAATTGTAGACTAATTTAGACATCTGGTGTTAGACTAGTGAGCTTCGGTAGTGATTTAGGCACACCTAGTTATCTATTCAGTTCTCTCTAGTTAATTAGTCAATCAACTTGAGCTGGTAGATTTGAATCCTATCCACATGATTCGATTTCTATTTATTGTATAATCATTGTATCATTGATAAATGAATGAATATTAATGTTGTGATTATCTGATCAATTATTGTACGATTTAATCTAAAATTTGTGGCATGAATTTCATGTTCAGTGTACATATTCTTTGATTATTCCACCGCATAACTCCCTTCGTACAACTTTCATATTTTTCTGTAGGTCAATGGTTCACAAATTTAACATGGTATCAGATCCTTGTTCAACCTAGCAACAAGTATTTTTTGATCTCCATTATGCACCAGAAGTAGTTGAGTTTCCACATAAATCATGCAATATTTTCCTTCCTAACTCTGAATTTGTCTAGAGAAGTATCTGCAGGTATGACAGACTCTAATAAACTGCACATGTTGAGGTGGAAAGGCTCATACTGACATATGATTGCGAATCAAATTGGTCTTCCAGTGGTACTTACAGGTACCTACGTAGCTTCTTGAGGAATTGACTGATCAGCATACAGAAAGATGGATTATTCATCTGTCATACCCCAAACCCTTACACCCTTCAACTATGTTGATTAGAGGGAAGATATGTAGGTATCCTTGTGCAAGCTTGGCCTGTTTAGGATGAAAATGGGAAGAGAAACTGATCCCCAACAGTATGTTGAAAAGAACAAGTTTTTGAATCAACTTGATGGAGCTTTTGGCTTCATGTGCACTCACATCTCTTGGGATCTTTTTTTCAACCTTGAGGGCTAAGGACTCTAAAGGAATCTTGGGATAAAATTGAATATTTCTTTGGAAAACAATATGAGCTTCAAGGGAACATATTGGAGAATGAGCTCATTGCACTACAACCCAGCAGTTTCAAAACTATTCAACAATTCTTCACAAAATACAAGCCACCAGTACTGCAATGAAAACATTGTGGATTAGAGAGGAAAGATTAGCATCTTGTGTTGTCAGTGTTGAGCAAGCTTGCCTCAGAATAATCAATCTTTGTCTCTACATTCCATTACAGAAGAGCTTCCATCCCTAATTGAAAGATGCCTTCTCTAGATTCTTTTGTTGAGTCCTTAATACAAGAGCAAGATAAATTGGTTCAAATGGGAGTGATTCAAACCTCCAAGAATCAAGAACTCTTAGTGATAGACTAAAACAATGCGCAAGAAAGAGGGAATCACAAAGGGAGGGATACCAAAAACATTGATTCGAATCCAAAGGAGAATCATAAATATTCTGATGGAGTCTCGAGTTCCAAGAAAAAGAAGAAATTTGAGAAGACTAAGTGTCCATAATGTATGAGAGGCCTTCATCCAGAGATCCGGTGCATGAAGAAAACCATCGACCAGTTGTCAACACTCCTTGAAAAGAACAATATTTCCCTTCCACAAGGAGCAAAGAAGTCTGATGCCAGACAACCGACAGAAGATCATGAGAGGTTCCATGCCTTGAAGGAATCTTCACTCAGTTGAAGGATTATTTGATATATTTTGGAGCATCCAACCACATGGTTGCCTCCATGGAATCCTTCACTACTTTGAATCTCTCAGGAGGACCTAAATTCATATGGGAGATGACTCTCAAATACCAGATGTTGGGAGAGGTTCTATTAAAATCCAACATGGTGAGTTCAAGAATGTACTCTATGCGCCCTCTCTTGTATAAAATATGTTGTATGTTTATTAGATGACTCATACAAGCTCTCCTAAGAGATTTACATTCGACTCTGACACAATAGATATCACTGAATCATCTATTGGAAATCTCATAGAAAAAGGGTTTGCTAATCATGTCTTCAAGGCATATGAGTTCTCCCATTTCCTACTTGTTTCACATCCAACAACTTTATTGACTCGTGCTAATAACACAAGAAAGTTGTGGCATGAGAGATTTGGGCATCTCAATTTCAAATATATCCAGTAACTTCACAATGACAAAATGGTTGAGGGATTTCCACTCCTCCAAAGATCAGATGGAGTATATCTTGGTTTCTTGGTAGGTAAGCATCCAGAGAAAAGATATGAAGTTGGGAAGGTAACTAGAGTTTCCTCTACAGTTGATCTGATAGAAAGTGATGTCTCGGGACCAATTCCTACAATAAAAATCAATGTGTTAGCACTCGTGATAAATTTTGAGTAGGCGTTGGCGACTATAAGATAGAAGGAAGGGGTATAGGCATAGATTTCTAGGCTTGACAACCTCGAGAATGGGTCACCATAGGACATGCAGCGCGAAGCAGCAGAGGTTGAGGATTTCACAGCGAATGAGGCGTGCAGAGAACTAAGCTATGGAGGCATGTGAAATCCGTGGCTCACCTTGCTTCCCAGGGACCATCATCACAACCTATTAGACCTACGAAAGCTAAGCACCCTCACAATAGGATATGCAGGAAACATAAATATGCGTCGGGGTCATGACATCTAGCTCACACAATTTAAACCACCAGCATCTCCTGATCAAAAATATCTACGGTGGAGGACCTTTTTCTCCGCCCCAACTTGCACGTAAAATAAGGTAGAGGATGGTCGGGAAGTGGGAGGGCGATATCATAGGAAGCAAATCAACATCCCTAGCGTTCTTCATGGTAGGAAGGTGCACGACGGACAAGGGGAGGAAGGCATGTGAAACCTAGTGGAGCCCCTTACTTTCAACGGCGTAGATTCAACAAAACGATTAACCAACGGCTTTGATCTACGTCGCGATAGGGACATGCACAGAGGTTAGTCATCAGGTGAAGCATGAAGTGTGGTAGGGCCCACCTAGTCATGATGGGACAAGTGGCAATTTGGCCCAAAATCAGGTCCTGAGGTCCTCGCAGTTCACTACCTGACACGCGTAATAAATATGGTTGTCAAAATTATTAGTTGATAGAGGACGCCACGATCGTACACGACGTATTCCAAGGGAGTAAAGCGTTGAAATCCAGGCCAGCTAATGGATCAACGAAGTGACAGACATCAAATCCACCCTCGATGAGATCTCCTTAGGGCGATTATGAGTGAGGTTGGAGGTCTCTTTGGAAAATGGTGGAGGTCAGAGCCTTATGGGTGGTGAAGTCGGAGTCTCCACGTAAGTAGTCTGAGAAAAGGCCCACATGACCATTCGTGTGTCATAATAACACTCAACGATGGTGCATGTGAGGGGTTGACGAACCTTTACCAAGCTCCTTCATCCAGCTCGTTATAATGCTACCATCCGGTCTTTGCCAGAATTTATTAATCGAGCAAGTATTTATGGGAAATCAAGGGGGCATAATTTTGTTCTGGTGGAAGCCCAAGGACCCTGCAACTAGACTTGTTGTTGTCAACTTGGCTCAATCCATCTCATCTTGTTGGGAACACAGAGAAACTAAATATTTCGGGTATCATGTTATGAGGAAACTGGGTATTTTTAGTTTGGGGATGAAGTAAGGTCCATAGTCTATATTTGCTTGCTTCAATACCATTTTGTTTATTGATTCCCCTTACTAAGCGGGTTCAACAAGTGTAGAAAAAAATAGTACTTATGGAGAAGCTATAAATCCAGGATGACCCATCTGTTTGAGGATCCTATGGTTCATTGTTCCCTACCAGCTGCTGGGCGTGGTGGGGGACTTAAATTACTTCCAGACCATTTCGCGGCAGTAGTTCCAGCTATCGGGGTAGAGATGTTCATCGTATTAGGAGAATCCTCCAGCACCAAGGAGGATGACAGAAGGATGTTCATCACATTAAAACGACCTTCTGAGGCTGGTGAGGACAATGCGCTCTTATATAAATACAACATCCCCGTGGAAGCAGTGCCTGGGATCTCCAACCAGAGGGGTGTCCTGCCAAGGCCTCTGAACGTGGTTGCTATCTCCATGGTCAAAACATATGGTGTCCATCGCTAGAAGCAACTGGTTGGAGCGAATGCTCGGATGGGAGAAGGGTGTATCTAGCACCTCTATCATCGCTTTTGTGAATTCCACTTGCTAATTTTAGCTGGGAAGCGATGAACTCAAGGATTTGTCGTGTCGTTAAGAAGACCATGATCCATGGGAGGAGAGAAGCACAAGAATGACAAGCCATCGAAGGCTTGGTAGGGTCAAAAATATTGCGGTCCACCTTGGCCCCCCCGTAAAGTGAAAGTGTCACCCAGGGCCAAAAATGGCCTATTGCAGAGAGAACATATAACTCCGTGCAGGATCAACACACTAATAAAGTAGGTCATCAACCGCGAAGTAAACATGAAGTTCAGGAGCATAGGGCGTTACGAGACCATTTCAGTCGATATGGCAAGGGAGTGCGTGCCAATAGGATTTAAAGTCATCAAGTGCTGATACATTGCCATCAATGCAAGAAAGCATGTATCCATGAGTCGCAGTGTCATTCCGACCAATGTGTGTGTCATAGCCTATTGCCTATTTCAGTAATGAAACCATGGCGAATCTGCCACCTAATGCAGTCTGTTAGGATTTTGATATGATTATTCTTTGATACCATGTTTCGAGATGTATCCCTGGGGTTAGTCCTCATTATAAATAGAGCCTCCTCAGAGGAGGATAGGGGTTGGACTAATTTTCATTTTTGAGGCCTCAGTGTCGGTTTTGTAGTTCTGTAAACAATTTTTGGGAGCTTCAATGAATATATTTTTCTGTGGTTATGAGATTCATCACGATGTTGATGTTTAGTATGTGTTTCCTATTTATTTCATTTACATCTGTGTTATTCCTTCCAATACATTTCTAGATTAGTATGCAGGAATTCGCCCTCTGTTATGCCCTCCTGCATTAGAAATTGTGTTCGTAATGTGATTGTAATAGCTGCAACAGAATTCATCCATTGATAGGTGTTATGTTTTAGTTGTTTCCCTTTATTATTTTCCACTAAAGGTGTGCTCATAGATTCATCCTTGATAGATGCTTATGTTCTTCACTGGGCTCTTTCCTTGTTTCTGCCTGCCATCGCTATAAATCTACTTGACTGAATTTTGCACTTACTTTGACTCATGATACATAAGAGAAATCCATTTTCATTATAATGTTCTAATGGCCTTAAATGTTTTCAGGCTGTGACTCCATCGCCCAATGGTTTTGATTTTGGTTGTCTTTCCACCCTTTTATTTGTAACTATCCATGTTACTAGCAGAAATCTAGTCTTTTGAGTGCTCTTTAAAGCTAAATGTATATGTGAATGTTATTGTGACAAGAGAGAGCCCTCTCTGACTGCCTTGGCTAGAGGGCAGTCTAAAGCTGGTTTGAAATGGTTACCCCTGTGACTTCCTACAACAACCATAGGAAAATTACAGGGTTCTAACATCTTGGCCCCTTTGTTGGGGAGCGAATGAGCAAATCATCTTTTGGAAAAATGGCATTGCTCAGTTCTATGACCTGGTTGAGCAGCTGGTCCTAGACACATTTGTTGCTTGTATATGCTCTGGTGACTCCACTCAATGCCTTTGAAGGTGACTCCACTGGGAACACCAAACACCCAGAAGCTACCAATATTTTCAAAGGTTCCATGGCGACTCCACTTAAAAAGAACCCAGTCTCCATAATGTTCTATGGTAGCTCCATTGGTGAAGGCTTGCAAAGCTTAAAGAGCTAATTCAGTTTCTTCATCATCAAGATGAATTCTATGTCTGCAAGGTATGCCCCTATAAATCGTGCCCACATTCCTGGTTTTCCAAATCAAATACCTAATGTGGATTGGAAAACATGTCTTCCAAAGTTCAAAAATCTAAAGAATGAGGATGTTGCCCTTCATTTGGTTAGATTTCATATGCATGTATATAAACTGGGGGTGAAATTGCATAAGGAATCTTTAATGAAAATGTTCATGGTTAGTTTGGAAGGGAAGGTGCAGTCATGGTATGAGAGATTACCATCAGAAATTTTATATTCCCTTACCGATTTTCATTCAATATTATATGAACATTTTAAATATCAATATCCTTCCTTGATGCTTGTTGAAGATTTTTTCCTGCATGTTAAAGGCTTCATTAAAAATTTGGAAAACATGTATGGAAATGATGAGTTTATAGATGAACAGTTGTTAGAAATTTAACAGGAAAACCCATTTCAAAAAAAAGAAATACAAATTTCCTTGACATTCAAGAAAAGTACGAGCAGTTGATAGTATCTTCCGTGGCTGAAAAAGGCATGACCCAAAACTATGATTCAGCCAATTAATTTTCTTTTGCTGAGATAGATGATAATTTGTAGTAGTCTTGTAAATCTTTGGGGAACCAAGAAAGAAGTTGGGATTGTAAATCAAATCCTCCCTCACATCTTCCAACTCCTAAAAATTTGCTTCATGAAGAATGTCTTCATCCTGTTCCAAGTTCTGTTAGTGAAAGTCTTAGCCCAGCTATATATGATGAGCAGGAAGGTAGTGTATAGGAAGAAGGTCATGCCCATTTTCCTTATGAAAAATATAATCAACATGCTGATAATTATGTTAATGATATTTTTTCCAGCATGCCTACATATGATGAATATGAGGATGACCACTTGGATAATGCACCTGAATTTCTTGAAGAAAATGAGGATCCTAAATGGGATGTCTCCTCTTGTTCTTCCAATTCAGAACTTTTATATCAATAAGAGTTTATTTCGCCTGACTTTATTGAATATAATCTCTGGAAAATGCATGAAAAGAGTTAGGTTTCAAATTCTGAAATTTTGGATGAAGAAGGTAAGGACTCATGTGCAGATTGTCATGAACGCATTTTTCAAGGTCCCTTTGAAGATCAGTTTGACAGTGGGTAGGTGGAATTACATTTTGAGTATCCTTATTGGGACAAACAAATGACAAAAAAATTTGGAGACTACCATGGATTGTACAATCCAGTGGCTGATTATATGGAGCGGCCTGGTCATGGAAAACAAATAATAGAAAATTCTGCAGGTTTTCATGACCCAGTGGAAAAATACCTGGAGAAGCTTTGTGGTGGTAATGGCTGGTTATGTCTTTACAGTAAGAATCAAATCTTTCCTCATAACCTATTGCCATTAGTTCCTTCATTTCTGGTCAAGCATGATGGAGGAACTCAATCATTTGATCACTTGCTTGATTGGCTTCATTGGAAGTAAAAAATTACTTGATTGAGCATTATTGTTTAGTAAGTAGAGTAGGTAGGTAGATAAGAATAAGCTTGACATGGCGATCATTTCTTTCAGCAGTTTTCAGTTTTGTTTTAGGGTTAGTTCAGTTTTGGCTTTCAAAGCATGTTAGGGATTTCATAAAACTTTGGGAGCCGCCCAATAGATTTGGAACGTGGTCTACATAGTTCTTTGCTACCTCACAGGGAGGATAGCATCCTCGATTTGGAGCCGCTGTTAGCACTTGTACTAAATTGTATTCTTGCAGAAATTGGTTTTTTTGATCTGGCAGGTTTGTGAGAGAAAGGGATCTCATTGGTCATTTGGGAAAAAAGAAAGGCATCCTAGTGAATTAAAAGGACTTTATTCATTTTTTAAATAAAATATGAGCATTGGTTTTATATTTAAATTTAGCCTCATAGTCGAATTTTTATGTTTTTTGCCAATGTTTCATATTTTATTAAATTGTCTAATGAGGTATGGATAAAAATATGGTCGCATAAGGCCACGCACCTACCACATCAACAACAGTACAAGTTAGCAATCCTTCAAGCGTCCAGCTCACACAAGGAGTGTTATCCTTTCTTGTTCCTTGACCCATATTCAAACTAGCGGGGTATATAAACAATAAAGATGCAAGTTCTCAAGTGCATGTGGGATATTACCACAAAATAGTTTTAACAATGTACGTGAACCATTCACAAGTCAACCACACAAGGGAATTTTCGTGTGGCAAAAATGCATGGGTAAACTAAAATTCATGTCCTTGTGAAAAGGCATTAACCCATAGACCAAATCAACGGTCAAATCGATGGTGAAACAAATCAATGGCGGTGGATGATTTTCGCACCACCAACAAGCACGGAAGCGACCAAAGTCCTGTGGCTGTGAAATCAAGTATGATCCCTTTGATCAGATGGCTCAGATCTTTCTTGATCTAAATCAACGGTCCGCATCATTTTCACAGGGGGGGAAGTGTATGAGGTTTAAGTCGTGAAGGCTCAGTGAAATTTCATACATTTCACCAGGGCCACGTTTTTCTGTGAAATGAATGTTTTAGTCATTATCTTCTGTGACCTGTTTTTGCCAAACCAAGAAGAATTTCAGGAAACTGAGATTGGTTTTTCTTCATAACATTTCTATCTATAATAACCTCTCTCATTTTTTACACAGGTGATATGGTTTGGCAGAATCGAAGTCATATTCAAAGGTCAATTTTCCATAATTTCGCAATTTCGTCTAAGTGATCTAACTCAAAAGAAGATCCCCGAGAGCTGGAGGGGAATCTGACCAAATGGAAACATGGGTTTTTTGGTAACATGGTCAATTAAAAAAAATTCTCTCCAATTTCACACAAGTATCACCATTTGAGATATGTAGTTGGATCTATGAAACCTATTTTTAGTCATCTGTTTCTTAGAAAGGGGTAAAATGGTGAAGAATTGGGGGCAGTTGTATCAGGATGAGTACTTGTAATGAAGAGAGGATCATTTTCCCCTATTGAAGAGAGATCCAAAGCCAAGCCAACACCAGACCATTCAGAGTGCCCCGAAACATCACTTTCAACCAGCAAGCCTAAGTCCTGGATGCCACATTTCCATTTTGATCTAGCACGCTTTATTTTTCTTTTTCCTGTTTTATATATGTAAATCATAGCAAATATGCCATCTAAGAGTCTGTTGGGATTCGACATGATGGCTTGGGATTATTCCCCATCTTTTGCAACCAATTTCGATGCCCTGTTTCCATACACATCTTGGGGGGGAACAACATTATAAATAGATCCTCCTTAGAGGAGGATAGAGGTTGGACTGATTTACATTTTGAGGCCTCATCTCCGATTTTTGTAGCTCTGCAAAATTTTTGGGAGTAGTAATGAATATATTTCTCTGTGTTTATGAGATTCACCACGGTGCTTTTGTTTAGTGTGTGCTCTCTCTGTTTAATTTATTTTCATATGTGTTATTTTCTACTGTTACATTTCTATATTAGTATGTTGGAATTCGCTCTCTATTAAGCGCTCCTGCATCAAAAATCATGTTTGTAATGTGAGTGTAATAGCTTTGACAGAATTCATCCATTGATAGGTTCTCTGTTTTAGCCATTTCCCTTTTTAATTTTCTGCTAAAGGTGTTGCAAGGGATTCATCCATCGATAGGTGCCCCTTGCCATGCTGGGATTTTCTATTTCCTCTCACTGCCGCTTAAAGATATTTCGCTAAATGATGTGCTTACTTTGCCTCATATCACCGAAGAGAAATCACTGTTTGTTGTCTGCTATAATGTCCTTAAATGTTTCAGAATTTGACTCCATCGCCCAATGTTTTTTATTTTGTTTGTCTTTCCACCCTTTATTTTGTAATTGTCCTGATGCTAGCAGAAATCTAGTCTTCTGCCTGCTCGTTAAAGACAAATGTGTATGTGAATGTTACCGGGACAATGAGAGAGCCCTCTCTGACTTCCTTGGCTAGAAGGCAGTCTAAAGCTGGTTGAAATGGTTACCATTGTGACTTCCTATAACAACCATATGACAATTACAGGGTGCTAACACGACTCATACTATTGTGAAGGGAGAGGATCATCAGGCATTGCAGCAGCTACAGCTACAGGTGTTACAACCACCACCTCAACCTCAGTTTGTACCGCAACAGCAACTGTAGATGTAGTTTGTACCGCAACAACCGCAGATGTAGTTTGTACCGCAAGAGCAGTTTGTGCCATAACCGTGGTATAATCAGACGCAGATGGCTCCGCAGCAGCTACAATATGTTTATTCATTGTAGTGTGTTCAACAACATCTGAATCCCCCGCAACAACAATTTAATCTACCGCAGTATTAGCACTAAGGAGGATTTCGCGGAGGATTCTGAGGAGGACGAGGTGGAGGCTTTGGTTGAGGAGGAGGAAGAGGTCATGGAAAAGTGAAATGTTATAATTATGGTATACTTGGACACTATAAGAGGGAATTCCTACAATTGCAAGCGTAGTGTATGTATTGTACCATTGTTGATCACACTATTGAGAACTGTCCACAACTGATCGCAAGGTGGCAGGTAGGAAATGTTCCGCAGTTGCATAGCCAGAACCAGTTGCAGAAACCGAACCAGTTACAGAACCATAATCAAGTGTTGAACCAGAACCAGTTGCAGAATCAGAACCAGAACTAAATTCCAATTCAGAACCAGAATACAAATCATAACGTGAATCCACCTATGAATATACCACTGAAACATAACCAAGGACCAACGGTTGTGACGATCTCGGCGGAGCCCAGAACGCAGGATGTTGATGTTGTTGTCCTCACTCATGGAGGTGAGACAACTGTAGAAGATAGTCCATTTCCACAAGTCTGGTGGGATGGAAAGAAGAAAGTGAAATTTGATTTCAACATGGAGAAAGATACATTTTTTGAAGCATGGGACGATATGTGCATAAATTCGGGTAAGTTACCTATTTATGAAATGCCAACTGCTTTTGATTCAAATTTGGAGGCGGGGCCATCGTGATAGCATGGTACCTTGCAGAACTTCTTTGAAAGTTGTTTATCACTGCAAGAGATCCTGATGCTCTTGTCGAGATTGAGAAATTGTTACATCGACCAGCTAAGGGGCGGAAGGACTCCGCAGTGAAATATTTGCATAAGAAAAAGACAGGGAAAGAGATGCGAATGAACATTCAGATTGGGGACCATGAGGTAGATTCGGTCATTATGGATCTAGGATCAGATGTTAATATTCTGACAAAACAGACATGGTAGAATATGGAGAGCCCAACGCTGAGATGGTCTCCTGTGCAGCTGCGACTGGCTAACCAGGCCAGAGTAACATCGATCAGGCGAGTTCTGCACCTTGCTGTGGAAGTTGAAGGGATGAAGACCTATTCTGATTTTGATGTTATTGAATTTGTTGATGGCAGAATAATCCTATCCCATGTTGATGGGGATTGGATGGGCCAATGGCAGTATGGAAATGATCAATTTTAAAAAGCGCGTGATGACCTTTGAGAATCAAGACATCAGAGTCATCGCTCTGATGGATCAAAATGAAGGGAGAAGGTATGTTGAGCCAGTGAAGGACGAAGTTGTCAAAGGATGGGATCATTCATATAACATCTTAGAATATTACAGCCATCCAATTGTCAATGGGGAACTTGGTTGGCGCAACGCTAGCTCTGCGTCTTCTGACTCGGATGATGCCTTAGAGAACTGGCAGAATCACTTGCATGAGGTGTCTCTAAGAAAGTTTGGATTGATCATGCAGTCGCTATGTCGTGTCGCAACTGAGACTATTGAATTACCAATATATGAAGGATTTCATGAGTTATCTGAGTTTCTTGTTGAATTCAAAGATAAGGTATCATAACCACAACGGTTGCTAGAGTTAGAGGAAGCGTTGAAGGCGACTCCAGCACGTTGGTGGGTGACCCATAAGAAGTTGATCATTGGATGGTTGTAGTGTCGAATATTGATGACAGTTCACTTTGGAGATGCAGAAGTGTACCATGATGGAAGGTGCGATGGGAGGAACAGTCCTGGTGATCATTTTATTGAGTGCCAGACCTTGTGGGCATCGCAACCAAAGGATGAGTGGGTACATGCCTTTATCCACACATATGGATGAAATGCCATGATCTTGGTATGTATCAGCTTATTTGCGCAGAGAGATCAGTACTTGGGAGGAATTAACAGTTTGTTTCACTCACACCTTTGGTTTTTTCGATGCCAACCCAGATGTTCATAATGCATTGTAGCTCATCCGTGACGTTGTTCTGAAGGTAGTTCCAGTGGCATATCTAGTGGATTTGCATGCACATTATCAGATGCAGTCAATGATGGAATGTTACAATGTATCAAGAGGGCCATATAATGATGACAATCTGCAAAATATCAATATTATGGAAATAGAAGGGAGTCAGGATTTCGCAACACTTGATGTACCGACAGATCCAATGAATAAGCCATTGAAGATTAGGAAGGTGAGCATTGGGATGGAGGAGAACCCAAAGTTTACAAATGTTGGGGAGTAATGGGATGCAGAGACCATGGCAAAGATCACAGACCTATTGCATGAATTCCAAGATTTGTTCCCTACGAAGTTTTCTGAGATGAAGGGGATACTAGGAGATTTAGGGGAGATGAAGATTCAAGGAGAGGGTCAAATCTGAGCTCGACAGAATGTTGGAAGCTGGAATAATTGAGCTAGTTGAAGAATCATAATGGATCAGTCCTATGGTGGTCCAAGATAAGAAGACAGTTGAGGTTCAGATTTGCGTTGACGTGAGAAAATCGAATGATGTGTGTATGCATGATCCATTTCCGATACCATTCACTGATGAGGTGCTAGAAGGAGTAGGCGGTCAAGAAATGTTTTCATTCACGGATGGATTTTCGGGCTTTCACCAGATCATGATTGCGAAAGAGGATTTACACAAGACAACATTTGTTAAAAAAGTGGGGTTATTTTCAGTACACCGTGATACCATTTGGACTAAAGAATGCACCTGCGATATTTTCCCAAGTTGTTGTCGTTGCATTCAAATATTTTATTCAGAAGTTCTTGCAAGTTTATATGGATGACTGGGCAGTTTATAGATTGAACAGGGACCATCTAGAAAACCTGCGACTGATGCTGGAGAGATGTCGACAGCATTAGATCATGCTGAACTCAAAGTAGTGCATTTTCTATGCACCATTTGGAATGTTGTTGGGACACATTTTATGCAAGCAAGGATTGTTGGTTGACCCCACGTAGATTGCGTTGATTTTGAGCTTGTCGCTGCCTACAAATGTGAAGATTCTTAGAGCGACGTTGGGGCACACATGGTAATATTGCAACTTTATACGAGGTTATGTTGCGATCACAACTCCTATGGAAATGTTGTTGAAAAAGGATTGTGTA
Source organism: Pseudotsuga menziesii (assembly GCA_001517045.1). Lineage (NCBI taxonomy): Eukaryota > Viridiplantae > Streptophyta > Pinopsida > Pinales > Pinaceae > Pseudotsuga > Pseudotsuga menziesii. The sequence continues at coordinate 455,129 of LPNX010996859.1, read as the reverse complement.
TGTGTATGGATTCAATAGTGTCAAGACAATTTTGATACGCTGAAGGAAAAGATGGCTTCTGCACCAATACTAGTTTTTCCTGATTGGAATCAGGAGTTCCACATTCATGTGGATGCATCGATCATTGCATTGGGACTGGTGCTCACACAACCATGAGAAGGAGATCTTGATCACCCGATTGCTTTTTCTAGTCAAAAGCTGTCATTTGTGGAGAAAAACTATACGACCACATAGAGAGAAGGTCTGGCGATGGTATAAGCGCTAAATAAGTTTTTCCATTATCTGTTGGGTGGTCATTTAAAGATGTTCATGGACCATTATGATTTGAAATACCTGGTCAATAATCCTGTGTTGGGGGGGAAGATATGTCGTTGGCTACTTCTCTTTCAGGAATTTGATTTTGAGATAATTGTGAAGTCGGGTCACTTGAATGTTGGCCCTAATCATTTATCCTGAATTGAGACAGGTGAGGAACCAACAAACATTGAAGACGGAATTATGCTCAGTTGTTCAAATTTGACATGGTTGATGATCATTATGGTCAAATAATTCAGTTTTTGGCAATAGGAACCGCACCAGAGGACCTTAATACAAGTCAGAAGAAGCATTTGGTGGTTAAGGCCTCGTATTTCCAGTTGATTGTTGGACAACTCTATAAACTAGGACCAAATGAGATTTTACAGCGGTGTGTCCTACCACATGAACAAGGGCAGATATTGGCAGAGGCACATGTGAGAGTTGCTAGTGGACACTATGGAGGTGCTTCACGCAGGTCTTTGGTGGCCCACTCTTCATACCGATGCGAAAGACTATGCACGAACTTGTGATGTATGTCAAAGAACTGGAAAACCATCAAGGAGGGATGACATGCCATTGGTACCTTAGGTGACATTGCACCTATTTGATAAATGGGTTTTGGACTTTGTGTGACCAATCAACCCACCTGGAAAGAGAACCGGTGCACGATACATAACTATAGCGAAAAACTGTTTAACACGATGGGTAGAGGCTGCACCTGTTGTAGATTCCACTCCTATGACATCAGCGAGGTTCCTATTTGACAAAATTGTTACTTGTTTCGGGTGTCCAAGGATATTGATGAGAGACCAAGGGAGTCACTTGATCAATCGCACAATCAATGCATTGATAGAGGAGCATCAGATACAACATAAGAAGAGTACCCCGTATCATCCACAAGTGAATGGTAAAGTAGAGGCATTCAATAAGGTGTTGGATCATCCTCTTACAAAGGTATGCAACACGAACCGTGATGAATGGGATTTGAATATTCCAAGAGTCTTGTGGGAATATCGCACCACTTGCAAAATATTGACAGGACAGACACCATTCAAATTGGTGTATGGGAAAGAGGTCGTCATGCCTATGGAGTACATTGTTCTGAGCTTGTGCATCACAGCAGCGATGGGCATGGATGATGAAGCAATGTTAGAAGAACGCCTAAAACAGTTGGTACAACTTGAGGAAGATTTTTTTGTCGTAGGGTTTCACCAATGCATCAAGAAGGATCAATAGAAATCTTGGCATGATTGACATATAAAGAATGGAAAGGAGACTTGGTGTTGTTGTACAACAACAAGTTCATGAAGCATCCAGGTAAGTTACAGATGCATTGGTTAGGTCCATATCTCATTAATTCCATTACTTCAGGAGGTGCATTTCAACTGTAGCACTTAGATGGTGCGATGTTACCAAATCTAGTGAATGTTAGCAGGATGAAGCCCTATAGGATGGGCCAGGAACTGTGAGATGCTTGAGGCACTGTGTAATGGGAAAAAAAGGGATGGATAGATAGGAGGATGGCACGCCAAAAGGAAGAGAATGCGCAAGTAGGAGAGTTGGTATTGCGATTAGGGAACCATGTCTCGACAGCCACAGGGTTGTGACATAGTCAAATAAGCAATAAATGTAGATAGTTAAAGCAGTTAACCAATGGCACTTGTTGAAGCGACACATATTGATGGCAGACCCGACCATTGGATTGACAGGATCGACGGTGGATTCGGGAAGTTAATGCATGATTTGTTCATGATGAGGTAAAGAGGATTGTGTTGATTTGGTCATGATCGACTTGATGATATAAAATGGGGTTGGATGCAGTCGAAAGATGCCCTGGTGCAAAGTGTGAATTGATGAGTTGATTTGCAGAGCAGTACTGCAGTGAGTGTAGTTGCATTAGGGTGAGTTTCCAAATGAGGTGAGGTCGAGCTCCCATTGATGTTTGCGGGGAATTGGTGTGGCATGCAGAGTGAACCAATCACGGTCAATATTTAGAGTGAAAGGGAATCACCAGTCGACCCAGTAACCATCGAGGAGGAAGTTGCAAGTATGCCGATAGGCTCATCGTCGGTGCTAAAGAAGAAGAGGAAGAGCCACCATCCTAGCTCCCTGGAGTCTAAGAAGAGATAGACTAGAACGTCTACGAGGGCACAAGAGGAGGAAGCTGCACAAACGGGTCCATCGAGCTCAGGAGTTGTGGAATCAGCATCTCGTGTAGGGGTGTCCGCTGAGGATATCCCTGGGTATATACCGCCCTGTTGGCCCAGTGTGTAGCCCAGGAAGCTCACCAAGAATCAGAAGTATCAAGTAAATATGTCAGCGATTCCACAAGGGACGGCATGCACCACAGACATCATGCCTATGCTAATGCAGATGAAGTATGACAACCATGACCTACTTGCATTAGAGGATGTTACAAACGAACCATATGTGCCAATGGTAGTAGGAGGAGGTGGCTCGATAGAACGCATTCTGTAGGACTGAGTGTGCGGAGTGAATATAGTAGGACTGTTGGGATTGATTATCATGCTGCGTTATGGGTGGTTGAATGAGGTGAATGCCTGTGTAAAGCATATTTTGTCCTATTTTCATGGCAGGACTTTGTGGCTAGACACACCAGTCGCAATCACAGTAGCATTGATCTCAGACATCACGGGGCTGCCTAAGGATGGGCCAAACCCCTCATAGTATTTTAGAGGAAAAGATAATGACAAGAGGCTCACGGAGAAGTTGAAGAAGTGCTATGGTTTGCAACGCAACGGGTGGGCTTACCGCATCAACAGTATCAATGACCAGGCGGTGTGCATCGGAGCAAGGATTTTGGCAAGAAAAGTAGTCGCGAAGAACTGCCCCATCCAAATGTAACTCAGGGGTTATTGCATGCACAGATAAATGTGCAGAGGGCGTACAGATGCATTTGTCTCTATTTTTAATGAACCAGTTGGCGGAGGATGCGGTGGAAGTCCAGGAGGGAGAAAAATCATTTACATACAGTTGGTTATTTATCTTGATCGTGATCATGTCTTGGATGGAGCCAGATGACTATCAAGGCATGGAGGTGGAGGCAGTAAAAGTTTGTAAGGGTGCATGCTACCAGAACCTCTGGTGGGTAAGGGAACCCGAAAGATTAAAGGACTGTGCTATTCAATTTTGGATCTATTGGGAAGCGTTGCAGGAGGCATCTATGAAAGTTATGTGATTATCTGAGGATGTTGTGATGAAGTATCAAAGGATCGCTCAGTTTGTTATCGTCCCACACGCCATTCATGTGCAAGCACTGCGTGACCCAGATAACCAGTGGCTACCGACGCCATATAAGTTATATGATGTCGAGTTGGAGGCGATTGTCAATGATTTCCTACAGCATGGAGAGAACCAGTCATCTTGGAAGAAGTATCGATAGGACCCCCAGTGGATGCACCTGTTGATCCCGTGCATAAGGATGACTAGTAGAGACACCACAATCCTGATGAGGAATCATCGAAGACACCTACAGACTTGGAAGTAGAGTGCGCATTTGAAGAGTTAAGGACAAAGAGGCACCAGGAACAGGGTGCGACTAGTAGCATAATACCAGGAATGGAGGCACAATTAAATCGGCTCATTAAGGAAATTATAGATGCAACAGATTTAGCAACCGAAGAGATGAAGAAATTAGTGCAAGAGGGGTTCGTTGAGGTAAGAACATGACTTGATTCTTTATTTGATGCCAGTTTTGAAGAGAGCGCTAGAGGTAGCGACTATGCAGGACCTTGGCTCAATCAGCACTGGGACGCGGGTTCGAAATGTTCAAATTCCTCCGACTGTGATTGAGACCAACAACGAGGATTTCAATGCCTCCTTGCAGCAGTTGCAGGACTTATTGATTGACATCAATGTGTTGTCCACATAGACATTGGTGCGCATGCAAAGAGTCTCCAATCAAGAGTTAGCAGACAGAGAACAAAGCATCAGCAGTCAGTTTTTGTAATCGCAAGAGAAGGAAGCAAAAGCGGAAAGAGAGGTTGAAGCAATGAAGAAGGAACAAGAGGAGTTGAGGGCCAGGAGCACATAGGAGATTGAGGAGTTGAAAAAAGGAGCAAGATTGACTAGTACTTGAGAAGGCACAAATTTGGGACCGTCGGCTGTAGTTGGAAAATGTAATATCCGAAGTATGTCAATGAGTACCAGAAGATGTTGTGGACGAGGATGCAAAATCCAAAGTGCAGCGGCTCGAGACGGTCATCATGCAGTTGGAGCACGACATTAACATTTTGAATGCTCTGGTGAATCCAACCACACCACCTAAACAAATCATCAAAAGGAAGAGCACCATAGAGGATGTGGCGACACAGCTCGAAGAGATGCAGCAAGAAGCAAAGTAGGTAATGGATGTAACTACGCAATTTTGGGGTAGCATAGTCTAGGACGAGTAGTTGGTGCAACTGACCTCACAATTACAGGAGGCAGAAGGGAAGCTGGAGACACTAAAGATGGCATTAAGAGCATTGCCACTAGTTGTTCAAATCAAAAGGTCTCTAGAGCTGAAGGAGTTGCAACAGCACGTCGGGAAAGCAAGGGAGATACAGCAGAAACGCAGTGAGCAGTTAGATGAGTTCCAAGATCTTGGATTCAAATCTCTGTTAAGGAATTTTCTGCGCTATAGTTCGTGCAGGAAGGCAAGAAGGAGGTTGCTGAAAAGATGGTTGAACATCTACTAAAGCATGGCTTGACAGGGAGCCAAGAGATCATTGAGAAGGTTAAATAGCAAGTCAAAGAGATCAATCAGCAGTATGCAAATTTCCAGCAAAAGATCATTGAGTACACCATGTCCAGCTAACGTGGCTCGAAGACGAGCCACAAGATTGTGTTGGGGTCCTGTTGGTAGGGGTTTTGGGATAAGTTAGTTGCACATCATCGCGGATGCTACGCAAGTCGGAGTTGCATTATTTTATGTATTTTGGTCATTTTGGACTGCATTATGTGGATTGTGGTCATATTTTGTAGGATCTGTTAAGAGTTAGTTAGAAAGTTATTTAAGTGGGCCTTGATTGTAAATGCGCAAGCCTATAAGTAGATTTATAGTTGCAAGTGTTATAACACCTTGGATGATCTTGAGAGCTAAGTTCATGCATGTTATGTAAGATCTGCGCATGAATTGAGATATGTTGATTTGTGTATTAAAGAATTGTTTGGAGAATCTGTGGTTTTGTGCAAAGTTTAATATGACATGAGGGAATTTGAGCATAATCATTGTTTCCTTTTCTATTTTCATGTTTTATTGTCTTCTGCAGCTCAATTATGAATGCAATGTGTATCTGCGACATGGATCCGTAAATGATGCAATGTTTCCCTGCTTTAAATGGTGTTATTATGTTAGATGTTTTTGTTCATCAATGTGTTTACTGCGGTTATGATATAATAATGTGATCCATTGAATAATGATATGGTTATGTTAATGCATAAGTTGAATGATTAGATCGGTTGAATAATGTTGCGCTGAGTTGATAAGTAGATGCACATGGTCCTCTCTCATTCTGTGGAAACTTGGTTCCGTCAGCTCTCCCTCGAACATCTCGGGTGAGACTTCATCCGCTCTATGGGTGTTGTCGAACGGGGTTAAACCTGTCTGGGCCAGTGCTCAGGGAGATCGCGGTGGTTTGGGTGTCGACAGAAGAGGGAACCCCTATCGACTGGCTTTGTGTCAACGCCAAGTGTGTGCGAATTGAGGCTTCTGGGAAACACTTGTTCAGTTCTTGGTGTCAGTGCTTTAGCCCTATCAAAGAGCACGTAAAGCTTCCTCATCAAGGATTCCATCCAGTCACTTTCCCTTTTTGTGATCGACACCAAGGTGGAAGCACTTCGATCATCTACCCAAATCCACCCTTGTAGCACACCAAATCTTTCCTTCCTTCCGAACGGTCTCTCGCCCAGCATGCCCATTTATTGTCATGGGCACTTAGCCCCACGCCACGGAAGGACTATGACATAGCCTCTCATAAGTGGTAGGTGGTTTTAATTACATGTATAAAGCAACCCTAGGAAGCCTCTTGTCTCACATGTTGTTTATCTAGGTCTTATAAATTAGGTACCTAGTAATAGACATGCTCTCAATCAAGGAGAGACTCACTTTTATGAGGATGCTAGTATAGGGTGTATTGTCTTTAATTTTGATATTATAAGTTACAAAAAGCTTTTGAATTTGCTTTATCCATCTTCACAATTCTCTTGAAATGGAGCCCTCAACTTCACATCCATATAAAATAACACCAATGAAAAAAAAATTAAAAGATAATTAATTTAAAACTAATTATTACTAAAAAGTTATAATTAAAGAAATTAACTTTTTAAAAGTACCATCAAGTTATATTTAAGAATAATAATTACTTTCTAAATTACCACTATTTAAATAATGTCATTTAATTTAAAATTTAAAATATTTTTATATTATCAATGTGGTCATTTCACATTAATTTAGATTCAAAACAAATTCATTTGCTTTTGTAAAATATTTATTAAACCTGCATTTATTAACATCATGGAAGACAATGAAGTTTCACCTCACACTTTTCATATTAATATAACAATAATCTTTAAGAGTACTTTAGAAAAGAAGGTTTCAAATTGCACTCTACTTTAGAAAAGATTATTGAACGAAATGATTTCGTGTCACCTAAAAGTTGTCTATTGATTTATTAGGCATGTAAACCTTTGAAGCTGTTCATATAAAAGGTGATAGTCATCCTAACTTAACTAAACTTAAGGTATTTTTTTAATAAAATAACATTTTGCTTTTGGATATATAACTTCCGTATCATACACAAAAGTTAGCATTATTTCACTATCAACATAAAGAAGAAGAATATTGTTGGTCGAAGGTGAAGTCACATAGGGGTTTTCAATGATAACATCAATTAAATAAAGGTTATTAACATAATATATATCTATTAAAAAACTTAAGGTGGATATAATATTCATTATTGTCTCATTCAAATAAAGTTTGATATTATTTTACAACTTTATATACAAGATTTTAATGGTTGAGATTAAATGTAAGTTTTAAGAAATGTGATATAATAAAAGGTTTATATTAATGTTTTTTTTTCCAAATTATTTTATAATAATTAAAATTAAATGTAAAGTTTAAATGATATGATAGAATTACAAGCTCACATTAATGACTTTCTTTTAAAAAAACATTTTCAAAAAAATGGCTTTTAATATAACCAATCCATGTATATTGATTATAATATTTTAAACCTTCCATAAAACTGCACAAAATATTCCTTCTCTTTTATATATTTTAGTAATATAGTTTCCATATAGTTGCAATCAAGTTACTTAAACATTAAGTAAAAGGGACTTTTCTGGGGTATATTTCGAGACTTGCGAAAAGGTGAATTAAAGTCTTATATGATTTTTGCTTTTAACTTTTGAAAGGAATAAACATGAAATGATAAATATATATTAGTAGACTTAAATAATAGTAACATGAAAGGATAAGAATATATAAATAATAGTAACATCAATAAATTTATAAAAAATTTGTAGAATTTATTCATTACCGTACAAAAAATATAAATTAATTATATACAATTTGAGGGGGTATATACATGTAAACAAGGACATGTTGAAATAGTTTCCTTCGGGAATATTAAATGTACACAATTTTAACATAGAAAAATAAAATGAATTATTAAATTATTTCATTATATTTTGTTTTTTTATTGAATATTTTGATTTTCATTTTAACATCATAAAAAGTTTAGTTACTAAAAAAATGTTTTGAAAATAGAATTTATTTCATTTGAGGACTAAGGCTTGAACTAGTGATCTTTTCTCGAATAGAGAGAATGTGTACACGTCTTACAAATTAAGCTAACTCCTTAGACTTGATAAATATGTAATTCAATATAAAAATTGATTACACTTACTTAGAATAGTAAGCTAAAGAATAAACATGTGTTTTTGTTTTATATATTATTTATAATTATTGAATGAAACAAGATATCTTAAAAAGGTGAGAGAGAACAACTTTTCAAAGTAATTTGGATTATAAATATGGTTTAGATATAAGATTATCATAGTTTTTAACAAAATAAAAATTAGTATAATTTTCATTTTTATTAAATTTTTTATTTTTCTTAATAGAAAATATAATTAACAATATTGGGGATGTTTAAATTTTTATTGATTTTATTTTTTCTTTAATATAAATTGGTTATTAAAATGAGGTTTGCCTCTACGCCATAAAGATTGTAGACATTAATAAAAAGGAGAGAAAATATGCTTAAAAAAGAAATAGTTGATGGTTGCCATTTCTAAATAGATATGAAAAATAGATATGAAATGATGTCAATTAATCATACATTGTTATCGCTTCCTTTGTTTACCCATTCTACATGGTGAAAATGGGAAAAAATCATAATTAGAGGCTTATCTCTACCTTTATCTTTATCTATATACAATGGGTCCATTCTAGGATATCATTGGAAGTGATGGTTGCAAACACTTCCTCCTCTTCTTGCATGATTTTATATGAATTTTGATAAGAAAATGTCTTTTGAGAGACATTGTTAGCATAATTTGCATGGGTGGATCCATGGGATGGTTCTTATATCAAGACCATTATAAGATAATTTTAGAGCACAACATCTAATGATTTTTTTTTCTTCTTTTATGATGATTTTTAGGGTCTACTTGAACCATAGTTTGGCATTCATTTCTAAGAGGCCCTATGGGATATTGTTCCACTACCCTTCAAACATGACCCTAGTTAACATTACCCCTTCATTAGGTAATATATATGTTCTTTTGTTGGAGCGCCTGAGTGGGCCTAATGGTTAAGAACATGTGTTATCTCCTTGGAGGTCACAGGTTCAAAACAGGAGGGGGGTAGGGTTTCTCATTGGCCTGTTGTGACAAGGCTCGAAGGGTAGGTGACCCCTAGGATAGAGTCTCACCCCGGTGGGCTTCGGTACGTCTTGACCCATGCTAAGTCACAAGTTACTGGTATATCTGGCTTGCAAGTTGTTGGATATACTCTTGGGAGGATGTTGTTCCCATGATTAAAATATATATGTGTGTGTGTGTATGTTACTTTGTTGGTTTGTCTTCATATGTGAGATGGAAGAAGTTAACATACTATTTTTACTGTGTTTCCTAATTTTAAATGAGTGTTGTCAATCATCAATTATGAGAGAGTGAATCTTGGTCAACCCCTTATATTAGATTTTTTTATTGTATTGATTGCCAATTTTCACAAACTAATTTTTTAATTCCCATGCTTATTACTCTTTCTAGGCCATGCTCATCTACTAGGATATTGACTAAACTGTTTGCATCATATCCTCACATGAAAGCATAGACAAAAATAATTCTAACATAATCATTACTGGCACTACTAGCTCCACTACACATATCCTAAATGAATTGTTAGATCCCTATCAAAATTCGTTTTAACAACATATTGTTATGGGGAAACCAGGTGATGGGATATTTTCTCTAAAATGAGACAATTGTCTAGGGAAAGAAGAAATTGTCACATATTTTCTTAAGGCCTTGAGGATGACCCTTTCTTCTCTATCATACTTTTTTCAATGACATTCTAAAGTTGTTGCTTATCTTTATCACCTGACCCCACCCCCCAACTCTTTCCCCACAAGGATTCTAGTGTTTCTTTCCTTCCATAGATTCCAATTAAGGAAGATTGGGAAAACATTCCATGATCAATCTATGATTTTATAATTGAAGGTTGAAGTTTTCCATCCTTTTAAAAACACTGCAATATCTTCACTTGTTATTCGAGATATTTGAAATATATATTGTTAGGATTATTATTGATCCTCCATTTGACCACATAAGTCTATTTGTTTATTTCCCCATATTAGGAGGTCTTCATCACTTCACCAGTGCACGGGGGACACATCTAGTAGACATCTGCCACTTATTGCGCATGTATGCATGAATTTTTGTGCTCCGGGGATCACTCCCTATATTTAAGGAACCCGCTCGGAGTACCACTAGCAATGTCCAGTAGTTGACTCCAGTAGGTATTCAGTTATGTCTAGTTCTGCTCCAATCCCCATCAATGAGATCACTCCCGGTGTTTCTAGCGCCAGTTTGCATGATTCAAGGGAATATAGACGCCTTTGTTCACCTACCCTCTTCAATTAACTGGTTGTAACTGGTTGCGAGATATTTTAGTGATCCATAGTTGCACTAGTTACCTATAGTGGTGATTTTTCCACACTGAGTTGGCTCTTGAGTGAGTCTAGGTTGGTAGATTCAACTACCTCTTTAGATATTCGAATTATTTCTTGATGTTGTATTATATATTC
>LPNX010996859.1:434366-444423 GCA_001517045.1 Pseudotsuga menziesii | reverse complement strand
TGCTAGGAATGGCAGGGTTTACACCTCTGCAAGGGACAGGAAATTTTCCATTTGTTTGAATGTGGACTAAGTCTGTTTTTTTAAGCCCTCGACCGAGGTATTTAAATACCTCGGTCGAGGGTTTGTACATCCCTCGACCAAGGGTTTAACAAACCCTCGGTCGAGGTCTTGTTAATACCTCGACCGAGGTATTAGCTCGGTCGAGGTCCTATTCTATTTAAAGACAGCAGCCTTAAGCCAAAAGCGTACACGGTCATTACATTTGTTGAGAGTTGGTGTTTGAAATGAAAGAAAGAGTCAATTATCTTTATTTGTAGAATGGGTCTTGGAGTCATAGGAGTCATAGATATGATTGATCAAATCTATGACTTCTATGACTCCTATGACTCCTCGGCCCATATCTACAGATCTATAAATTGATATAATCCAAGGAAATGATGTCATATCATTTTTTTCATGGTCACATTTTCATCTCTCCAAAAGTACTAAAAATACTTTGCGCCTTCGTATATAATTTTTAATTTAAAAAAACTACAATTATGTGATATGTTTTTCAAAAACATATCACATAATTGTAGTTTTTTTAAATTAAAAATTATATACGAAGGCCCAAAGTATTTTTAGTATTTAAAACCTTTGGTAATTTAGTGATTTCTCGACTAAATGTAAAAATCATGTTTATTGAATCATATCTGTACCTTTCTTTGGCTGGCTACTAACCCCCGGCAGAAATAAAAGGTATGCAAAGGTATAGTTTAATTGAATAAATAAAAGTTAATTGACCAACTCAAAAACATATCACATAATTGTAGTTTTTTTAAATTAAAAATTATATACGAAGGCGCAAAGTATTTTTAGTATTTAAAACCTTTGGTAATTTAGTGATTTCTCGACTAAATGTAAAAATCATGTTTATTGAATCATATCTGTACCTTTCTTTGGCTGGATACTAACCCCCGGCAGAAATAAAAGGTATGCAAAGGTATAGTTTAATTGAATAAATAAAAGTTAATTGACCAACTCATACTACCATGCAACGAATAATTTGCATTCTCCATCACACAAACGGTAAACCCTCTCTCACCGTAAGGCGGTCCACACCACCCATCCACGCCACCCGGCCATTCACCCAAACAGACAGACCGCACTATAGTTTTTTTGACAGAAGCACCTCGGTCGAGCTATATACCTCGACCGAGGTGCATACCTCGACCGAGTTAATACCTCGGTCGAGGTATTTATTAACCCTCGGTCGCGGTTTTAATACCACGACCGAGGGTTAATAGATACCTCAACCGAGGGCTGAAAAAAACCTCGGTCGAGTGCTTCATAAAAGCTCGGTCGAGATATTATTAGCTCGGTCGAGGGTTTAATAAGCCCTCGACCGAGGTACGTTTTTTGGTTTTTTTCCAAATTCGCTTGCCAAAAAGTGTTACCCAGGTCCGTGGATTCACCCATTCACCCATAATGATGAATATTATTGTATGGATAATTTCTCATATTTTTCTTCAACTCATTTTGTAATAGCAATTATTCTTCTCTATATTTTTCTTGTACAATCTATGTGAAGACTATTTCTGTCCCAAGATCTACCTGTCAGAATATAATATGGTATCATAGCCTAGTCAGGATATTCTAATATCCCTCAGATACTTCCATTGATGCACTACAAGCAGCTGGGTCCACATAATTCCTGGAAAATTGTATTTATCCCTATGGATTATGTTCAGAGAAGTATATACATGTGTGTTGCACCCAGAGAATGTGTTAATTTTCAAAGTAGAGGTTGATTTGTCTAACAAAAAAAAAATTCTAGTTTTGTGCAGGTATTCAGTTCTCTCACCAATAGTGCAGCAACAAGCATGGATCTATCTAAGACAACAACCTTTACTTCCTTCAATTATCATGAATGGAAAGCCCATATTGAGATACTATTACGCAGAAGAGGCCTTTACAGAGTTACTATGGCCTTAGAAATCGAACCTAATGCAGTTGTTGAGAAAGCAAGGTGGCATAACAAGAAGGATGAAGCTTATGGCTCTCTCTCTCTCTCTCTCTCCAAAACTTCTTTTCCATATTGATGGATTAATAGGCCCTAATAAAGTGCGGATCAAATTTGAATCCCTCTTGGGAAAGCAATATGAACTTAGAGGACATCAATTGGAGAATGATTTTATCTCATTGAGACCAAGTGAATTCATCAAACAATTGAGGAATTCGTCACCAAGTTTAAGTCATTATTAACACCAAAATTTGTCCACATAACTCCCTATGGTCTAAACCATAATTATACATTATAGTTCCACCATTATTTCCTCCACTTTGACCTTCACAATTAAATTCCACCAAAAAATGGTCCAAAACATTATTATTCATTTCCCCATAAATACAGGGAAGTTGAGCATTTATTGTGACATATCCCCACTCTCTCCAAAAAGGGAAAAAAAACCCTAAAATGAGAATAGGTCAAAAACCATGGACAAATACCATGCACAATAAAATACCATGATTCATTACCATGGGTCAAATTACCTTGGATCATCCTATAAATACATTGTGAAGGTCTCCCCACAAACACTTTTCATTAGATTCCTTAATTTTTCAACTTTTCATCATATTCTCATCTTTTGTCCATCACATCCTTAAGCAACACTATCCCATGTTGGACGTCTAGTTCTCTTTGTGTAACCCTTAATCCATTTTTAGGTGACAACCCCTTGTTGAAGATACACGGAGACCAAGATCGTGGGGAACCTACGGACCATTTCCTCAAACGGCTGCAATGGCTCATTTTAAAGGTATTTTTTGTTTTATTGCATTAGTTAGATTAAATATTGTTGTTGTTGTTATTTCTTATTGTTGCAAGTCAAGGTTGAGGAATCCTTCACACCATAAACTCTACCCTTTGATCTGAGTGATATAGGGCATGTGCTTTTGCACATAGTAGGGGAGAAATCACCACTACAGTTTTGACGACTCCATTGTCTCAATCCCCTTGGATATTTTTTTTAAGTGTTTCTAGTGGTTTGTTCTACTTGGGTACCTTCAATCATCACAGATCTGACCCCCCTATGGCAAATCTGAACCAGTCTTGTCCTAGTGACTGCTTCCTCGGCCTAAGTCGAAAGCTTTTCTTAAAAAACCTTCAGTTACAGCCAGATTGCACCGATTCGACAAAACATTGCAACCCATGTCGCACATTTTTTCTCGATAAGCGTGACCTAGGCCACATCTTCCCTGATAAGTGTGACCTATACCAAAACTCCAGATTGCACTTGTCAATGCTTCAGGAGCGATCACGGTCGCTACTGGGACCCAGTTTTGTGTGACATGTCACGCATAAACCCCTGTTTTGTGCAACCTAAGTTTTTCTGTTGATTTTCTATCCCAATCATGACTATTTTACAGTTATGTGCGGCCCCAACACACCTATTATGCTAACAGGTGTGACCTGTAGTTTTTTCATTCCTTTTTTGATGTTTTAGACCCTTTTTCCAGACCCCCTGTCTTTGTTCTACCCATTCCCTGATTGTTTCCTTCCAGATCTGATTACTTACAGGCCCCTGGTTGGTTTTGTGGTCCTTTTTCCCTTGTATGTTAACCCCATTAGTTGATCTTGGTATTTGAGACCCCCTATGTGTTTCCTATAACCTGTTAAGTTCCTTATGCACTCATTTACTTGTGTACATTTTATTTATGGAAGAAATAGTTGTTTGAAAAATATTTATTGTCATTTACTGTTATTTATTTTTCTGCATTTGTGTCTCGGCAGTGAGATCGTTGGGGGTTAGAAATTACACATCACTTATGCACACATATCACACCCTAAAGTAAAATGCTTGATTTATGACCCCAAGTTGAGACTAAAATTTAACTTGACTCAACCAACATTGACTCCTCATTTGAGCACCAAAATAATATTGTAGTTAAGTTAGGACACTGGGGATAGGAATCCAAATAACACCCCTTTGTCACTTGCATCTGAGACATTGTTGCTGTCCATTAGGGTACCAAAATCCTATATTACTTGTTGACACGGTAACGACCAGTCTATCGGAGCGCCCCCCGCTCTGCGAGAGTAAGCCATAATGAAGGGGTTCTGGAAGTCAGGGTGGAATACTGCACTCCATTCAGTACCAAAGGCTAACCCTTCATAGTCCTCCTCGTGCATGTCGAGGACCATATCGGGTGTCGAGGACCAAAGGGATGAAGTGCCAGGAAACCACTTCAAACATGTCATGAATGAGGTAGCTTAGTTTCCATCCTCGTAGGGCTCTTGTACCCAAGGTCCCTCTCAGTAGTGGGATTCTCTTATCCTATTGTTCTTCTATTTCATATTGTTTGACTGTGGATTTCATCACCTAAAAGAGAATATGATTTGTGAGGGGCTTCCATCTTGTAGCTAGGAATTTTCTTGCACTTATACCCCATAGGTTAGTGCGTCATTTTATTTATAGATAGTGTTGCTTGTTTCCTTTCTGTCGATTTTGTTAAAGACTTTCTTCTTGTGACACGCTGTTGCAGTTCAGTTTTAAAGCTTGGTTTTTGGCCTATGAGCCACCATTTCTCATCTCTCCTTCTACACAATCGATTGTAGTTGGGTTTTTGAGATTTTGTTTGACATTCTTGAGCTTCCATTCATCACACAACACACTACATGTATCATTAAACCACCACGCTACTCGCATAGACTTAGGTGGCATTCCCCTCAGTTCGGTTCCCTAAACCTCCACCGTCATATCCATATTTGACATTGTTCACCACCTTCAAAGACATACATTGCATCTAAATCTGATTCAGATTCCTATCAATCTGAACCTTTCTTGTTCACCACCCCATCTAGCCCCATGGTTGGTGTACGTCCCAACCCCTTTCAGGGGGGGACGGTTGATAGTGGAATTTTGACTGCTCCACCCATCATATTGGGTATCCCTTCTATCGAACCCATAGGTATTGTTCCTAGTGGGCCCCTCTCCACTGCACACACTGCTGCTAGTATGCTACCCACTAGTGATGGCCCCACTCCAGCAACCATGGTTCATATTGTACCTTCCTTTATACATGAGGGCATTAGCCCTTCTACCACCATTTCGTCTATTCACACCACTCCAATGAATACTCCTATTGTCAAAATTTAGCCATACCAACCCCCATTTGCACGTGGAAAAATACATTCCCGCCGGTCCTAGCACCATTGTTGGCCCTCCTTGATCTAGTCTAGGTATTAGTCTCGCATTTATGGCTAGTATCAACCTACTTGATTTGGCATGGTTGATGAATGACCCCATCCCTCGTGACCTGTTGTGGCCTCCTATGCTTACCAAACTCCCATAAGACATCCCTAAGTATGAGGGAAAGGTGAGAGAATACCCTCAAAACCAGATTATGTTATTCCACTTATGGTGTTCCTCTAACAACATAGTGGATGATTCTATTTGATTACGGCTATTTCAATGCACACTCACTAGTGTTGCAGCCAAATGGTATATCGAATTTCCACATTCTACTTATCCCAACTTTTCCTCATTTTCCTTGATGTTTATCCAATACTTCCAACTACCTGTCGTTATGATGAGGGCATGGAAATCCAATTATCCTGCCGACAGAACACTACTACCCATATCATATATCATATCCATGAGTGGCGTTGTCATCATAGCTTGTGTAAAATATAGTTAGATGATAAGATTTTCCTAGATTGGTTTCTCAAAACCTTACTTCCCCCTATCGCTAAGGATGTTGCATCTGAACACCCACAAATTGAGGAATATGTCATCCTCAAAGCATAAGAAATTGATCTTATATATGCCCAATCAAGTTACCTATATACCTGATGCTCCTCGTACTAACTCCTCACATTGAGATACACTAGGGGAATCTCATGCTGTTGATGGAGTCATTGCCTCTATTACTCAGCATCCTCACCTATACACGGCCTCTCCTTTGATTTTTCCTCACTCCAGAAATGCCCCTAGTGTTTCCCAACCTGGTTTTGCCCCTAACTTTCACGCCTAGCAACTTAGTCTAGAGACACACCTTCATATGAGTCTCATGCACCAGTTCCTCATGTTCACGGAACAAATTTCTTGGCACCTACATGTAATGGCTATATAGTAGGCTTTACATCCCCTCCAACTGCCCCTTCCTACTACTTGCCACCTGTTCAACCCACACCTCCTCTGTCCCCGACTCCTCTTATTCCTCAAGGACAAATCTACGCTTAGCAAAACCTCTCAAATCAACCCGCCCCCAACAACCAACAAGGGCATTGAAGACGAAAGAGAGGTAGGAACCGGGGAAACAACCAACCTCAAGGAGGTGGCCAACAACCCAACCCTATGAATGACAACAGAGCCAATCCACCTGAGCAGAACCCCCAGCGTCCACCTAGACCTAAGAAGAGCCCTCAGTTGTGGACTAAAAATCTGTGCACCATTTGTGACACTTACAACCATTATACACATCAATTACCCCATATGAACAGTGTCTACCACTTGTTACATGATGTGAATCAGCGTGACCCTAAGGCGGCCTCTCCGGCACAGCCAAACCCTGCACCACAAGGTCCTCTATCTATGGTGTTGCAGAGCTGTTACCAAACTAAGGGATGGTTACAAGCCAACCCTTGGTACCTGAAAAATACCACAACCACTTCTACGGGTCAACCCATCGATCCTGGTGTCCATAACCTTATGACTTTGTTGTCTAGTGTTGACTTATAGACTCAACGAAACCAGTATGGCTCCACAACAGAAACCGTTAATCCCTCAACAACAGCTACCTCTACCTCTCTCAATATGTCCTTAAATTTTCTGAGACCCCCCATGGAGGGGACTACCAAAGTCCCTTGGTTCCCTTTGTGTCGTGCTGCAAACAATCCCTCTACTAGAGACGCTCTTAATTACAGTATAGTCGACGACTTGGCCCAGTATCCATTTGCCATGTATGCTCTCGAAGTCCTTCATAACTCAAATATTTGTTATCCGTGTTAGGTGTCATCGATCCCTATGATTCTAGGTTTATCACTTTTGACTTGGATCAAGGAGAACCTTGGATGCCATCATGTGTCGCCTTCCAGGTTCCTGTCATGATTCAGAATTTGGTCATTCATTGATGCATCATTGATGAGGTGGAATCCACCTATGTTATTTCAACCTTTGTTTGGCATAACTTTTGGATCCCAAACCCTTCAACCTTCCACCACCACCCTTAGATATTATGATGGTCACACTGCACAACCACAAGGCATTCTCACAAATGTCCTTATTGAATTAGATGGAAAAACCATGTTGATTGAAATTAAGGTTGTCAACGCCCAACTTGATTACAACCTCCTCCTTGGACATAGTTATATATATGCAATGTGATTCATTACTTCTATTGTCTTTCGACTCTTGATGTCCCACCATGATGGGAAGACCGTGACCATCAACCAATTGATGTATTACGATCCTAAAGGACTAGCCATCTTGGAACAAGTCCTCCTTACTATTGCAACCACCATAGACAACGTATCCATCCCTTACCTATTTGTCGTTGGTCCAGGCCTCTTTACCAACACCCCAGATTTTTGTCCCTCCCACCTCCTCCTTCGATGGCTGACATTTTGGATTTTTGTCCTATCACATCTAGTTACATTTTGACCTTCTCATAACCTCAGTCGCAACCCTAACCATATACCCCTGGGAATTATTGGGGTTCATTCCATGTACATACGATCCCCTTCCTTTTTCCACCTTTTTGGCATTGTGAGTAAGCCACTCATGGCTACTCTCAACCTTCTGGGATTCACTTTGGGTATTCGCGTGTGGTACCTAGATCCACCCACCCCTCCCCCAACACCACAGATCGTGTTGACAATAGTCCAACCTATTGAGATGGTGTCACACCCACCTCCTAGTACATAAATGACTGCTTCTCCCGCTACTTCTTCTCCCCCTCCTCTCATGAATACTGGGGGAAAGGCACCCAATTCCCTGATAGAACAACGTCCTCCTCCTACATGTGCTTTATGCGATGTCCAAGGCCATGTGACACAAAATTGTCCTGATTTTTTAATCCTTTGCACCCATATGCGCACAATAGTCGAGACCGATGATGCTCCAGTTGTCAACATACCAACCATACTTGTGATTAAGAACAAATCACTACACACCAACCACTCGTGTGTAGTTTGTGACCTATATGGTCATTATTCCTATCATTGCCCAAACTTTCTTGAGTACTGGTTTCTCCTCGTTGACCTTCACAAGCACTCATGTGAGTCTAAAATCACTGTCCTCGAGGAAATCCACCCTCTGGCCTCTTCCTCAGACACCAACAACACCATCCATATGATCTCCACTTCTAGTCGTCCTTCCCCCCCATCGACCGTGGAAAATCACCCTAGTCTATCCCAAAACCACTTTCATGACGGTGAATAGATCCCTAAAACTACCACCGCTTTTACCCCATTTCATTTAGTTCACGGTTTGGAGTCGGTTATTCCCATTGAGTTCCATATTCCGTCACTCTTCCTTGTCGTCGAGCTTCCACCGGATACTTCACCATTGAAAAAATACCTACTTATGCTTGAAAAAACTGATGAGGATCATTTTTCTGCTCTCCAAATGATTGAAGCAATTAAGACCCAATCGGAGTCCCATTATGGATCCCACATCCACCCACTCACCTTTAGCGAAGGGGACCTTGTCCTCGTTTATGACCAATCCCATGATAATACTAGAAAAGGGAAGCTCGAATCCATGTGGTATGGCTCTTATGCCATCCATCGATGTCTCGACAAGGGAGCATACCTCCTTGCTGACTCTGACGAATGCCTCTTGAAGAATCCCTGCAATGGGATCTACCTCAAGAGATTATATACCTAAGTTGACCACCTTGCATACCCTTGTATCATAGTTTTTATTTCTTGTTTTGCATCGTTTTAACCATGACTCTCACAATTTGTTTCCTTGTTTTCTCCAAATGGATCCTACCTTGCCTTGCTATGTTGGTTTCACTGATGGCGTAAGTAGATGGTATCCTAATATCGCCTTGACTGCGTGGGTCATTTATTCCTCGTCACATGAGTTGATCCATATTGACGGAATGTGTGTTGGTATTGCTACCAAAAACCAGGATGAGTACTCAAGAAATGTGGGATTGAGAATAAATAAGAGCAATTAATCCTCTCCATCCTATCAATATATATTAGTAGACTTAAATAATAGTAACATGAAAGGAATAAACATGAAAGGATAAGAATATATAAATAATAGTAACATCAATAAATTCATAAAAAAATTGTAGAATTTATTCATTACCGTACAAAAAAATATAAATTAATTATATACAATTTGAGTGGGTATATACATGTAAACAAGGACATGTTGAAATACTTTCCTTCGGGAATATTAAATGTACACAATTTTAATAGAGAAAAATAAAATGAATTATTAAATTATTTCATTATATTTTGTTTTTTTATTGAATATTTTGATTTTCATTTTAACCTCATAAAAAGTTAGTTATTAAAAAATGTTTTAAAAAATAGAATTCGTTTCATTTGAGGATTCAAGGCTTGAATTCGTGATTTTTTTTCGAATGAGAGTGTGTACACATCTTATAAATTAAGCTAACCCCTTGGACTTGATAAGTATGTAATTCAACATAAAAATTGATTACACTTACTTATAGTAGGAGCTAAAGAATAAACATGTGTTTTTGTTTTATATATTATTTACAATTATTGAATGAAACAAGATATCTTAAAAAGGTGAGAGAGAACAACTTTTAAAACCTAGAGTAATTTGGAATATAAATATGGTTTAGATATAAGATTATCATAGTTTTTAACAAAATAAAAATTTAGTATAATTTTCATTTCTATTAAATTTTTTATTTTTGTTAATAGAAAATATAATTAACAATATTGAGGATGTGTTATGGAGAGAAATTCCTATGGCTTGGGGTACCACAACAGACAGCTTGACTCCAGAAATCAACCCTTTCCAATATGCAATAGAAATTAAATGTCTAACACTAAAGGATCAGACCTCGTACCTGATTCCGGACG
>LPNX010996859.1:412372-434217 GCA_001517045.1 Pseudotsuga menziesii | reverse complement strand
GGCAAGCTTGGGAAGAACACACTAGTGCTCCAAGGGACAAAGGGATGCAGACTCAAGCATAAGTTCCGGCAACAATGGACTATAGTTTCTTTGCTCTCAAGTCTCTCTTATGCCTTCAATGTACCAAGGGGTTCCTTATATAGCTTTTCAAAGGGGTAATGAAAGGTCGAATCCGAGCGATCTCAAGGCATAGGGAAGGCCAGGAGTCAAATGAGTCGGATCCATGTCAAGGAAAACTCCAAAAGGATTTGGATTATGCACACATCCCGATGTACGCAGTTTTAGTGGTCAAACCCGCGTATATACGCGCTTATAGGTTTGAATGTCGCGTGTATCATTTTTCATATGTTTTTAGGGATGATCAAGGAAACATCAAAGGACAAAAAATGGTCCATGGGGTCTAAGGAGTCTGCAGCGGGACAGGGGAAGGCCATACAAAGTGTGATTCACCTGGAGTGCTGAAATCAGCTATAACAGATGCCCCCTAATGTGTGAAGTCAGAGGGGTCATACGATGGCCGAAATACATTATAATTCCATCCCAGAAGTGGAGTGATGAAGGATCCCAAATGGAAGACCAGCCACCCAATTAGCATAGTACAATAATACAACTCTGCATATAACTGCAAATACATATAGCAGTTTCGGATACATAAGAGTACAATGGCCATGAATAGGCATAATACATGATATCACATATGTGGTCATAGCCACGTACAACATACATAGATCAGAATCTCCATGATGAAGATATACATAGGACCATGATCTCCATAATGGCTGAAGATATAACAGATCAAGATCTCCATAGTGGCTGGAAATATCTGACATATACTGGAATCAAGTCACGAGAGCTGAAATCTCATGAACACTGGCACGATCAAGGAGGTAGCATATAAGAGATGCCACCAATCTGGAAAGTCTTCTACACAAACCGCTACGAGTACATGTCCTACTATGCGAATAGAGGTGTCGAGGTCGAACATAGTAGTCCATCGTCTGATTACCGGTCATTAATGTATATCGTTAATAGATGCGAGATCACCCACCAATAATGAAAATGGGAATCAAGGTACAAGAGTGCAAACTAACAAGTGTGAATAAATGTGTTGAGGTTGAACACTTGAGAGGATCCATCGATCAGGGGACATTGATGTATTCCCAAAAACTGTCGATGGCGAGAGAACCTGCCACTGATGACTGCAAGTCTCAAGGCACTCAAAAGGACTCTAGATTCCAATTCCATAATAAATGATCTGAAGTCGATGGGATGAAATCTGCTGGAAGGAGGGAATTAAGGCATCCCCCATCATCCAACATGAGGTACTCATCAAAGCTGTATAATGTGGAAGGACTCGATCATAAGGTGCACGAACTAGTAGCTGTACCGGGAATGGCCTACATGCAAAGTCAAGATAACTCAGGAATGGCCGACTCAGGCTTCAACTTCCTTTGAACAAGAGCATAACAGCGTATGGTGACTGAATGAAGGCAACATAGACTCGATATACAAACTGGGACATCTCTGCGACACAGGAGGCATCAACAAAGGCTCCATAGGGACTCGAAGCTTAACCAATCAGTGGATATAAACTCAGATAAACGAGTACACCTCCTAAAGTCAAACTATAACCCAACCAATGGATGTGATATACAGTGCTCTGTTCGAAGGCGACACGACTCGATAGCTGCTACAGATAACATCTTTCCTTGTCTGGATTTTTGGTTTTTTAATTTTTTTGGACTTTTTAAGTTATTTAAAAAGCTTGAAAAAAGAATAAAATAGCTTTATAGTTACAAACTAGGAGGAGACAAGTGTCATAAGAGCAAACAAACTAGTTCCAAGTAGTGGAACATACCTATGCTCAATGTAAGGATACATGTGCAGGATATCGACACTCGGGGGGAAATCCCCTCCCGGTAAAAAGGAAATCAAGCTGTGAAGGATATAAAAAATGGCTCTGCATGGCTAGATATGAGACAAGCTCGGGCTATATGGTTGAAACACAATGTCAGGGGAGCCAGCATAAAGCTCAATAAGGCAAGAAAAGCTCATGATAATGCATTCACAACTTGACATGAGGGAGTCCTGAGGGAAATAGGCCAGCAAAAGATCAACAGGAGTATGAGGCTCTTGCGAAATGTCATGGCAGTACTATACAACGGACTCCCACACCCTAAAGGAGAAAACGTCAGCATGGGCACCAAATGCAAATAGGATGCTAACTAGGGTACCCATGTATGGTAAAGCTCTGCCACTCATATCATACCACTTCTAAAGCAGCAAGAAGGTTCCGTGACATAATAGAGTGGGTTCGTACCTAAGGTCAGGATCAGATGGTCATAAGGTTATGAAAAATGCAAATGGTGATGAAACCTAACCTATATGCCAGTTTAGACATGATACCTGAGATCAGCACAAATAGGTCAATCCAATGGCTGAAACGGCACTGAAAAAGGTCTTCTACATCACGAATTATGTCAAAAACGATCCAAAATGGCTAGAAAATGTTGAAACTATAGGAAAGGGGGTAAAAATTTTCAAATATTTGAAAATGTTCTATAAATAGTAAACAATTCAAAATATTATAAATCATTTGAAACTTTTACCCATTTGAGCTCTGATTTTCAACAACGAATTCTAAGAGATCCAGCCGGCGGAATTCACTACCGTTTCTTCCAGGTATTTACTCATGCTCTCCTCTTGCATTTTGATACAACTTTTATGAATTTTCATGGTCAAATAAAGTTTTTAGGCCAACCTAAAATGAGCGTTGCGGCCCACGTGGAAATTGAGGTTTTTTCCGTGTATAGGGTTGGATATACGCGGAAAATGGCCTCAAACCCGCGTACATACGCGGTTGTTTTGAAAACAGTCACATATGAGGCCGCACATATGGTTTTTTCAATAAACTAATGGGTAAATTTGCAATTTCTTGTGCAGGATGGTCCTAGAGTGGAGAGAGCGTGAGCATGGTGAAGTAGAGGAAGCAGTAAGGGCCGACTTAATGGATCAACAAGCTCTACTTGCATGCGGACTCTACATGTTTTGGTGTCTTGGTGGTTTGAGGGCCAAACCAATACTATTACAGATGTTGGTAGATTATTGGGATCCAGACTCGAAGTCCTTCCATATAGATGGGATGTCCCTCACCATAGAGGTGGAGGACATATACTTTATCACTGGGCTTTCTAGATGAGGGGAAGTGGTGAACCTTCGTTCTCATGGTGGGCCAGGAGGTGGCCTGACTATCGACGAGTACATTGCAGTGTACTGTTATACAGACACCGAGAAGGTGGGGAGTCAAGTCCCTACCAATGCTATATAGGTGCTGGGCCTAAAGGCCATATTATTGACGCTGGGTAGGATAGCAGGCTTGGCATCACTCCAACAGGCCTCGCAGCCTCTGATGTTCTATGCAGTGGAGTGCATGAGACCCACGATCTATGACTAGAGTACTACATTACTGAGCAACATGAAACACCAGCTCAGTGAGTGTAAGGCAGGTAGGGTGCGGAACTTTGGGTTCAGCAGTATTTTGAGCACATTTTTCTTCGAGCGTGTTCCAGGATTGAGCCCCAGAATGGATGTTCCTCTTCATGGGGTTCGAGATCCGGCCCAACGGCGTTGGGTAGATGCTATGCGCAGACTGGGGGGTGGTAGGGTGTCCAACCCATATCCAACTGACTTCTTTCCATGGTGGCGACGACAGATAGTTTCCATCAATGACTACCCCTTTGCAGGGATAGATTTCTGGGGGGACCCGGACATGCCGTTACCACCAGGATCGGCATACGGTGATAAAGGTAACGAATCTCGACCCTCTCTTTTTAAATTTTGAGTTATTTAATTTTTTTTTGTATTTTCTTGATTATATGGAATCAAAAAGACATATTTTTGGGTGATGATACATAGTGACATCTACCATTTGTGTGCAAATGTGGGACCACGGTGGCCAGAGGGCTTCCCTCGTCATAGACAGAGGGGAAGAGGAGATGACATCACAGGTGTGGATGTGGAGCGAACGCTCCAGAGCATTCATACCAACTTTGTGAGATTGACACATAGAGTTCCCATGGCGCAAGTCAAGGACTTGCCCGAGGCCATGCAGCGGCAGGTGGTGGGTGTACCACACGCATGGGTGTGTTTATTCCAACAGCTGGCTAGAGCCGTAGTGACCTTCCATGATCACAACCCTCCTCCTCCTCCACAGGATTAGACACCTAGGAGTGTATACATTTTGTATGATGGTGTATTATATGATGGTGGCTTAAAAGCCCCAATTTTGTATCATGACACTATGTATTATCACATTTTTGATGTATATATAAAAAGTTTTATGGTGATCGATTTATTTATTTACATGTGTAAAAATTGTGTTTATGATTAATTTATTGTGAATGAAACAAATGCCAATCTAACACGTAGTTAGAATATGATTCAGCAGCTTGATTATTATTTCTTGGAATGTGTATATATGTTATATTGTCAAATTGTCGTTCTAACAATCTCACACGCAAGAACCTTCTCAATAACGTCGGATCTCTAACATGGTACAAACCATTGAGCTGTGACACTACTAACTCTGAATCAAGACGTACCTCAAGAGATAGAACGCCATGTAAAATGGCATCCCGTAGAAGCTCAATAATGGCGCTGTATTCAGCAACATTGTTGGAAGATGGCCGTAGACATACACCTCCTAAAGACAGTACCTAACCCATAGGAGTATAAATCACCCAAGCAATAGAGGCTGAGTGTTGAGTGTGACGGCTTGCACCATCCATGAATCCTATGTAGGTGGAATATTCCATTGACATCTGCCAAAAGAAACGAAAACTAATCACAAACCTGATCATGATAAGAAAAAGACCTAACTATGCAAAGCTGTACAATAATATACAATAAGCAGCCTTGGCTAAATATCATGCATAGTATTTTTTTAGATAGAGCCCATTTCTAGGCTTCGCCAAAGTTGTTCCTTTGTAATCCACTAGCTCATACGCACCCTTCTCTAACACAGGCTTAACCACGTAAGGACCACGCCACATAAGATTAAATTTCCCTGCCCCCAAGGGTTCTTTCGGTTGATCCCACAAAAGGACCAAGTCTCCTTCACTAAACGCCCTTGGATGGACAGACTTATCGTATTGGACCTTAACGCGATGTTTATTGACTTCTAGAGCCACCAAGGCATCCTGACGTTGCTCATCAAGCAGCTCAAAGTGAACCAAACACTCCTCCAATGGGGAAGTGTCCGGTAAGAGTTCCACAGCTAGCTTCAACGAAGGAATTTCGCATTCAACCGATAATATTGACTCCACTTTATGTACAAGCTGATATGGAGAAAAACCAGTGGCAGTCTTAACAGCGGTTTGATATGCCCACAAAGTAGGATATAACATAATGTGCCAATTATTCTTGATTTGTATGATGGTTCATTGGAGAATGGATTTGAGTGATTTATTCACTGCCTCTACCTGTCCATTCGCTTGGGGGTAGTAAGAAGATGAATGCTCTTGCTTATACCCTAACTTGGATGCCAACTCTTCCATCATACGGTTCTGAAAGTGCGAGCCATGGTCAGTGACAAGCTCTTTCAGAATCTCGAACCGAGCAATAATTTGGTTGAACACAAAGTGAGTGGCTGTCTCACCGTTGGATTTTATTGTAGGCATAGCCTCAACCCATTTCGTGAAATAATCAACAGCCACTATAATGTGATGGTACCCCCCAGCCGAAGGTGGGTTGCAATCCATAAAATTGAGCCCCCACTTAGTGAAGGGACTGGCGGTGATAATGGGATGTAACGGGGCAGGTTTCGAGCACATATTATGTGCGAACACCTGGCAAGGGTGGCACCTCTTGACCGCATCAACATAATCCTTAAAGATCGACGACCAAAAATAACCCACTCTTAAAATCTTTTGAGCTGTAGAAAGCCCAGATAAATGACCACCACACGCCCCTCCATGGCAATCATTCAGCACTACCTCAGCCTCTTCATGAGTTAAACAATGTCATAAAATGGAATCTACCCCACGGCAGTACAAAGTATTGTCCACTATGAGGTAGTTCTTAGAGACGTGACGTAATTGTCATTGTTCATCTTGCGAGAGGTGAGTAGGGGTCTTCAGTGTTTGTAAATATATTATGATATCCTCATACCATGGGTCTAACGTTGAGATTAAGAATATGTGTTCATCGACAAACGTATCTTCACAAACCAACTCCTTGGCCTCGCTCGAGAAATCCGATATAAGCTCTGCAAAAATTAAATACTTCTTCGATTTTGCCGAAACAAACTCAAGATCGAATTCTTGCAGAATGACAATCCATTTATTATACTTTACCCCAATCATCCTTCGGGTGAGGACGAATTGAAACGGATTGACATGGGCCACAACCAAGGTTTGGCGAAGGAGAATATAATGTCTCAACCGTTGAACTGCATGTACGGTAGCTAAAGCAAGCTTCTCGATGTGAGAATAACGAATCTCTGCGTCAATAATGTTTCAGCTCAAATAATATATGACATGCTCTTGGAGCTCCTCATCCTCTTGAACCAAAACCATACCAATCGTCTCTAAGGATGCGGCCACATATAATAGAAAATCATGGCTATAATCCGGAGGACTAATCACCGGGGCCAATGCTAGGGCTTTCTCTAGTGCATCGAAGGACTCCTGGGCTTGTGCATCCCAATAAAAGGGGGTGTCCTTCTTCAAGAGACGCATGAAGCCTCGAGTCAAATTGGCAAAGTTGACAACGAATATTCATAAGAAGTTTTCCATGCCTTGCAAACACTGAAGATGTCGAATATTCTTCGGGGGAGACAACTGAAGTATTGTCTCAACCTTCAAAGGGTTGACTCTTATACCCTCTTTAGAAACGATGAATCCTAACAAACGTCCTGATTTCACACAAAAGATGCACTTGTGAGGATTTAATCTAATCGAATAGTGCCAGCATCTTTCGAATACCAATCTCAAGTGATAGGGATGACGCATTCTCATGCGAGAATGAGTAGCGAGGTCATCCAAAAATACCTCAATAATTGACTTGAGATCGTGGAAAAACAAGGTCATTGCCTGCTGAAATGTAGCTCCGGCATTTTTAAGGCCGAAAGGAATTTTTCGATATGCAAACGTTCCCCAAGGACAAATAAATGCAGTCTTATGTTGGTCCTCAGGTTTAATATGTATCTGATTATACCCAGAAAATTCATCCATAAAGGAGAACACCTCGCTACCCGCACACTCATCCAAAATCTGATCTATATACGGTGTGGGGAAGTTGTCCTTAGGACAGGCACGATTCAAATCGCGGAAATCAGTACATATGTGGATCGCTCGCTGCTTCTTATCCACTGGAATGGGGTTTGAAACCCACTCCGTCAAGGGAACGGGATAGATGAAACCGGCTTTCAACAACTTATCTATCTCTGCTTTAATCGCGGGTGCTTTCCTAGGATTCACCACACGTAAACGTTGTCGAATAGGCTTAGCGTTGGGGTAAGTCTTAATATTGTGCTCAACAATACGAGGTTCAATGTAGAAATAATAGATCAATGCTATGTGCAATGATGCTAAGAAGAAGAACAGGAAATAGATCTTGCTACTAAGAATTCTCATAAGCATACACAGGAAAAATAGAGAGAAGAAAAGAGACTGAATCACATGAATGAAGAGATGAATATTGGTGTGTATCCTTCCATTGAATAATTATAAACAATAGAGTACATAAATAGATCTTCCCTCATAGGAAAGTCGAATTGTATGGAAACAACTCATAAAGCTCAAAAAGGCTGGCTTACCCAAATATAGCAAACCCCCATAGGTGGATAAAGCACTTGCTAAATCTATCAAGGACCTCACGAGTTGGAAAAAGCATGAGTGAGTTTTCAAGGAGATGGAAATAACATGCTAATCCTAGAAAATGGAGAAAAACTAATTGAGGATGGGTTGGAAACAAAATCTCCCAGTTTCCTAGTTGACTAGCTTTTATCTTATCCATAGAAAAGCAGGAAAAAACAGAAAAAGCAGAAAAAAGAAGAATCTGCTATAAAGTCCTGCATAGTAATTCTAGATGAACCCAGAATCAGAAATAACTCATTCCTAGGATATAGATGGCATGCATTGACTTTAAGGTGCCACCTAATTAAGCTAGTGGGTGAATAATTAATCAAATAATGATTAATTATTTTATCCTAAGTTGTGAGTGGGTTTAATATATTCCCACAGTCAATACCTGGAATCTCATCGTAAGACCAAGCAAAAATATCACAGAATTCCTTAAATAGCTCGATATATTCCAGAATCTCAGCATGGGAACATTCCGCCCCAATATAGACATTCTCTATCATGCTAGGATCGCGAGAGATGTTGATAGGAATCGTTGAAGATATGTTCACCATGTTTCCATTAGCCATCGAACCAGGAGAGCTTAATGGAACCACAGGACTACCAACTCTCTGACTAAGAACTGCCCTAAAATTCTCACGCTCCAAACGGTCAAGCTCTGGAAGAAAGTACGATCTATGATGAAGTTCCTCCCATGGTGGCTCAACTCCCGACGTAGCCTCAATAATCACTTCATCCGAAGGGAAAACCGTATCAAGGTAGTTGTGTACATGAGAAGATTGTATTGCCCATGCTGGTAGCACATAAGGGTCCTCCTCCTCCATCCATGAAGAGGAAGGACTAGGCTCTGCAACACTCTTGAGATTAGCTTGATAAGCTATCATAGCTGCAGGCAACAGCATGTTCGTCTCGACAGGCTCACTCGAAGTACTCAGTGTAGGAAGAATCCAAGGATCTTCCATATGAGTCGTGTGAAAAGACACCGATGTCGTAGATGTCGAAGCCTCATCGGAACTAGATCCTATCATGAGGATCAGTGAAGGACAACTAAAGCTTCCCATGAGGGATGGATACATGCCTACACCCACAGTCCCAGTTGCCGGCTGAGAGTGCTCAAGGATCGGGATCGAAGCTCCCAAAGATGCGGTAACAGATGGATTCTTGAATGTCGTTTGATCAATCGTTACGATATTCCCGTTATGTGGAAAGCATACAACGCGAAACAAGGAAGAAGAAACGGCTTGCATACTGTACATCCAGTTCCTACCCAGCAAGAGATTGTAATCAAGGGGCGCAATAACCACCTCGACCTCTATCGCAACAGTCTTCCCCCCCAAACGGACTTTAAGGGAAGGAAGGATGGCGTGCGGCCTAAAATATCTCCCATCGAACACAGTTAACATAGTCGCTGATTTAGACAGTTCAGGAGAACCTAGACCCTTCCAGCAGGACAAAGACATCACAGAAGCAGCAGCGCCCTCGTCAATCACAGTGCGCTTGACGATCATATTAAGACATTCTACATGAACCAAAAGAGACACATAGTAGGGCAAGCGAGGCTGAAGTCCTGCGGTTTCAAATTTGATCACAGAGGAAGAATCATCATCGTTCACACCAAGGGCAGAAATCAACGCCTTTCTTTGTGAAGGACAACTCTGAAGCACTTCCAATGCAGACATCGCACAAGGTGTGTGGCCCAAATCCTCGACAACTGAATAATTTTGGGCGGCTCGGGAATTTGGATTATTCCCGGAACGCTTAAGGACTCCCTTAGGAATGTGAGGTGTAGCCTCAGGTTTATCCGTAGGTTTCTCAATGCGTGAAGGGGACCCTAGTGGATCAGGCTCTTTGCCTAGGTTGGGTTGTGACGAACCATAATCTTTCGCACGAGTCACAACTTTCGTAGCATGGACCATGTTAATGCACCCACGACCACTACCCTCTAGTAGATCATCATCACCAGACTGGTCATGGGACTTCGAGTTCATATTTTGATTATGCGGTAAAGGGTTAGTTAGCACAGCTGGGCCCTGTGCCAAGAATCTCGAAGCTTCCTCAATACGAGGGCACAAGTAAGTGAGGTGATCGTCCTTACACAACTTGCAAGGGAACTTAACCTTACATTTAGCTTGCTTGTCCCCCCCAGCATTTCGACCGTTCTTTTCATTATTGTCAGCATTCTCATTCTTATTCCCACCCTTTCGATTATTTTTACCCTTTTTTCTATTCCGTCTGGGCTGCTGGTTACCCTTCTGGTCCGACGATTGCACAAAGAGTACACTTGTCGTTTGGGCGGGTTGAGACGAAGCCGTAGCTTGTCCTGAAGTAGATTGGTTGATTGAAAATTGACTAACTTGTTTTGCAACCGAATCCGTAGGTTTCGCACTTTCACAACCCACAATGTCATCAGCATGTGGTCCAGGTTTGACTTTGGGATCGAAACTGGAACGAGGAGCATTGGTGTTATACACCAGAATGGCACCTCTCCGTCTGAGTGCCGAATTTCCTTATGTCGGCGCGCAAAAGGACACTTATGGATTGAGGTTTGCCTAGAATACTATATCTTGGCTTATTATGGAATACATTTCTGCCTTCATCTCTGCCTGTGACCACTTTCCCATGATTTCGTCGCATGTCGGCACTTCATGAAAGTCACTGAAAAAACACCTATATTGGAGGACCCATATCTTGAGTTCTGTAACTCTATTTGACCTAATTTCTGCTCCGTTGGAAAGGTGTTTCATTTAGATAAAACTTTCCAGAAGACACCAAAGTCTGAAAATGCCCAAAAATACCTTAAAAATTCGTTTTTTGTGTATGCATGACTCTCCTTATGTGCAACTCGCGCATCACTCGCGACTCTTTTTGCAAGTCGCGCATGCATATATTTGCGGGTTTCTCTTGTGTAAACTCGTGCGGGTTGCTCTCCTTCATATTCACTCATCTGTTTCTTAACATTAAAACATAAAAACACGCCTTTTGAGTTAGTTTGGGTAGTTATACAACTGACTCCTTCAGTTGTAACCACTTTGGCTTCACCCCTAACTCTTCTTCATCATATAAATAGAGGTAGGGAGGTCCATGAAAGGGGACTTGAATTTATGCATTGTTATGCTGGAGGAATAGGGACTCTCTTTGCCCACACCTTTGCCCTAGAGGTCTTCCCCTTGTGTTGCAGAGCTTGGAGGCTGAGTTCTTTGGAGAAGAGAAGCAGCAGAACCAGATCAAGGTTTCGTGAGGTGCCAAACTTGAAGAGAAGGTATACTTGTACTTGTTTTCAAAATTAATAAAGATGTGATGTCCTTCTTCTTCCCAAATCATTGTTCAATGTGTAATTGAATCTCTGTTTATGATCATGTGATGATGTTATTCAGATTATTATTTCAGATTTATTTGATTATCATTTCTTTATATGTGGTCATAATGGTTTGAGGAAGGTATAACTTGTTTTGCAAGTCTCTTGGAGTGAGAGAAGCAAGAAGAGGATTGAAGAGAAAGCTTGGACCAGCCTTCAGTTATTCAGGTGTGGACCTTTCTCATCTCTGATCTTGCTGATATATGCTTGCTGAACATTTTGCATCTCTCTTTCAACCCCAGTACGTTGATGGCCTCTTAAACCCTAGCCATAGGATACTTTCCTTTACAACAAAACGGGCGACTCCGCTAGGGACTAGCCTTGTCTGTTTGGGGTTTTTCTCTTGATTTCTTTCAGCTTTTGCATTGTTTCAGGTCCTTCTTGCCACTTAAGAACATTTTTAAGTCTGATTGCACCCTCTCCCCTGCCTTCCTAAGGCAATTTTCTACCCTTGATTGTGATTTTTACACCTATTCGCGGGTTGTTCTTTTGAACATTCACGAATACAAGTTTGCATGCGCGGGTTGTTCTACTGAATGATCGCGTATCATTCGAGACCTGCCCTTATAGACAGTTGTGTATATACCTGGAAGTTAGGATTTTTTAAGTCAAGGTTTTGCTTGTTCCCTTCTTCAGGTAATCCCTGTTTATGAGTGGTGTCTCTTTATGAATGCTGTGTAGCTTGTCTGAAGACTTTTGGTGATCACTCTACCTGCTTTTTCAAAAGCCTTTGAGTCTTTTTGCTTGGAGTAATTCTTTCTTGTTTGCTTTATTAGATCTAAGTTTACTTAAAGCACAGTGCATTTTAGGTGCATGGTGGGTCTGTTAAGGTCTTCTGCGGGTGCATGAATCTAGGGAGTTTGAGTCATTCTTTTTGTTGTTCTTTATCTATGTGGTAAGCCCCCTTATAGCATTAGGATTTACTCTTTGCTCTTTCACCTGTCTCCTTTGCTTGGTTTGCTTTTTGGCCTTTTTGTTTCTGATCAGCCTCTGTTAGTGGCCTTTGTTTGATTTCAGAAGTCTGTTGGTGTTGGTTCCTTCTCCTTTTGTTGGTCAACTTCACCTTGCCAAACTTGTTGACTTGCCTCTTATGTAAGCCTTCCTTCCAAGTAGAGTTTATGCTGACTTTAGTTTGGTCTAAAGTTTGTTGGATGGTTGTGTAGCAGAGATCCTTTTGCTTTGTTCTTATTATCTGCATGCTTTTTCTTTGTAGGTAGTTTTTCTTTTGCCCTTATAAAAGAAAATTAAAAAAGCACGTTTACTTGTTTGTGCTGCTTGCCCCCCCCACCTCTTTCTTTGGCTTGACCTTGTTGTACAAGGTACTGAGCAGCCTTTGTTTGTAGGTTAGATTGATGCTTGGGACTTCTTGACCTTTGTTTATGTCAGTCTTTATGCTCAGTCTTTTCATTCCAAAGTGTTGGCTTGTTTACTTTTGTAAGCTTTCCTTTTAAAAGAGATTTATATTTCAACTTTAGGGAAACCTAGGGTTTGTTTTTGGGGTGCAAAGTACTTGTCTATCTCCTTTGCTTTCTGTACTTGTTTGCATTAGTTTATAGGCTGATTTTTCTTTTGCATTTTATAAAATAAAAATACAAAAACATATGTTTGCTTTATGTGCATGTAGATTAGGTTTTTAGTCTAGATTGCATAGCATATCGTTGTTTTTGGAAAAATATAAAAAAAGATTTGATCTTTTTTGGCTTTCAAGTTATTTGAAAATATAAAGAGAATAGCTATTTGCTTCTTTGCATCTCATTTCTCCTTGCTTAGTCATTTTGTTTTCATTTCTTGAGTCAAAACATCACACTAGTTTCATGCCATTTACCTTCTGAGTAAGTAACAGCCCATAAAATAAACGACATAATTTTAAAAATTATTAGTAAGTTTTATTTTATAGGGTCATACACCAACTAGCTTAGGCTAGACTTGTGGGTTAGGGAGTTTTAACTCCCCACAAGTGTTAAATCTCAGACATAGTTGGCCTATCACTAGGTAAATCCTTTTCTACTTTGATTGTTTCTGGGAATCTCCTCTCAAACGGGAGTTAAGCACGAGGCCGCGTGGAGGCTTGGACAGAGGAGATAACCCTCCGAATCCTTGTCAAAACGTAACTCAGGACTTTTACGCATCTGGGGATTCTGTCCTAGACATAGTTTTAGGCTCAGCTACCCTGCCCATGCGTACAAGTTCGGCTGACGACTATCCCCCCAGACTGTCAATTTAGTTAAGGTAGCCTCTAGTCTCTTTGACATCTAGGGTTCATACACAGGTACACCGGAAGGTTATTTCCGGTTGACCTTGGACGGGCTTGGAAGGTAACCCTTGTGGAAAGTGCAGGAGGGTGGTGGGTGATTCCTCCGCTTGTGCCTGAGAACCCCTCAAGGACGCCAAGTAACTGTTCATCAGCCTTCTTCTGGAAGGTATATCTTTATAGCCTGTGTAGATTGCTTGAGACTCTAGGATCTTTTTAGTGAATGTTGTGTGGTTTGTCCGTACTTAGTGGGACTTTAGGTGTCTGCTTTGTAATTTTGGTTGATCATCAACCTCAGACTTTGTCTCTTGTTTTGAAACTATGGCTAGCACCCCTTCGAACACCAACCAAGAGATCCCCTCGATGGGAACTCCTTGCTCTATTCCTCTCACGGGGAATGTTGGTGTTCCCTTGATGGCCACCTTGAATCTTCTGGGATTCACCCTAGGGCTACCGGTGTGGTTGTTTTCCACTCCAACCGTCCTGAATGCTCCTGATGCTTCTCAAGTAAGCTCCTTATATCAAGGGCATCAAAACACTGTCTCCCCTCCACTTGTAGTTAGTTCTCCTCCTCCTTCTACCTCATGTGGTGAAAGTACTGATACTAGTAACCGACAGTCTAAAGGAGTAAAAGAAGGAGGAATAGGAAAAAAGCACATAAGCAAGGGGGCACCCGTTCAACCTCTGCAAGTCAAGTTTAACCTCACCACCCAGCCTCGGTTGTTCAGGCTGGGGGCACCCATCCAACCTCTGTTGTTCAAGTTGGATCTAGTCACTCAACCTCTGTTGTTCACATTGAGTGCACCTGTTCAACCTCTGGTTTTCAAGTTGAACCTTCCTATCCAGCCTCTGGTGTTCACGCTGGTGGGATCCTTCCAACCTTTCCAGGTCATGTCGGATCCAGTCACTCAACCTCTGGTGTTCACGTTGAGTGCACTCGTTCAACCTCTGGTTTTCAAGTTGAACCTCCCCATCCAACCTCTGTTGTTCAAGTTGGATCTAGTCACTCAGCCCCTGGTGTTCACGTTGAGTGCACTCGTTCAACCTCTGGTGTTCAAGTTGAACCTCCCCATCCAACCTCTATTGTTCAAGTTGGATCCATCCACCCAGCCTCTGTTGTTCATGCTGGGGGCAGTCTTTCAGCCTCTGTGGTTCAAGCTAAAGACAACCCGTCAACCACTGTGAGTCATGTTGACAGTGTTGACAAGTCTACCCGTTCAAAACACAAGCTCAAGTTTCCTTGTAAGCTTTGTGAGGGAGACCACCTTACTTATAAATGCCCTTCTATCGAGGAGGTGCGAAAAGTTTGGATTCATGGTCATCCCATTTTTGAACATTTTGGAGTCTCTCAATAGCCAGCCTCTCTTAATGAGGTTGGACCCAGTCACCTAGCCTCTGTTGTTCATGCTGGGGGAAAACTCTCATCCTCTGCTAGTCATGTTGAGAGCAAACAGTCATCCACTGCTAGTCACGTTGACTCAGTTGAGAAAACTGGTTGTTCGAAGCATCATCTTAAGTTCCCTTGTGTTCTATGCAAGGGAGATCACCTTACTCATCTATGCCCTGCTATCCCAGAGGTGCGAAGAGTGTGGTCCAAGACTCATGGATTTCAATCTTCTGAACACCCTATAGTTTCTCAACAGCCTATTCAACCTTTGGTTGATCAAGTGGTCGAACAAATCTCAGATTTGGTCGATCCCACTCTTATTTCAGAGAGTGTTCCTCATGTGATTGAACCAATGTCATCTTTGGTCAATCCCACTCTCCCTTCGGAGAGTGACTTTCATGAAGTGGTTGAATCGATTCCAGTATCGATCAATCCCACTCTTCCTCCGGAGAGTGATGTGTCTACTAGTCACATTTTCTTCACTGCCAGTTCAGAACTTACTGAACAAGGGGTCACTGAACTTGCTTCAGATCAACCCCCACCAAGCTCTCGGATTGCTTCCTTTGATTGGGATAGCCTAGTTGAGCCGCACCTTCCTTCCCATGCACCTTTCCAGATAAAGGTCAAAGTTGAACCCTATACAATTGCTCGTTGCATTGTTGATGAAGGAGCCTCAGTTAGTATTTTGTCTGCTCGTGCTTGGCGAGGTATGGGATCTCCTAGCCTTGTGTCGACTGCTAGTTAGTTACTGGCATTTGATAGAAGAACTTGTTTAGCCTTGGGAATTCTTCCTCAAACACCTGTTACTTTGGGTGGGAAGACCGTCTTAGTTGACTTCATGGTGATAGAAGACCCCTTGGAATTTAATATGCTCCTTGGACGTGATTATGTCTATGCCATGCAAGCTGTGGTGTCAACATTCTTCCGTGTGATGTACTTTAATCATGGTGAAGAAATTGTCACTATTGATCAGTTGGATTTTCTTGATCCGTCTCCTGACCCAACTAGAGACCAAGTCTTTCCTTTGTTGATTCCCAGTGTTTCTGTAGACACCACCCCACCACAGGTGAACTATGTGGCTTCTTATCCTTTATGTTCAATTGCTACTAAGAGGCAGCCTCTGTTTTCATGCTTACCTTCTCGGGACTTGGTCCCAGCAGTTGAACTGTTGAGTCATCCTATACAGACTGTAGAGTCTTCTCTCTACTCCGTTGATCCATTTGAAAGTCCAGATATGTGTCCTATCTTGGATGATTTCCTCCCTTCGGATGAAGTCCTCCTGGAGTCTTTGATACAGTCTGACCTTCTTTTTCAGTTATGACTCTCCTTTAGAGCATTCTTTCTGCTCTCCTTCGAGCTCGTTAAAAACAGTAAGGAGGCCACGAGTTGACTTTTCCGGACTCGTTAAAACTTCACGGGAAACATTATGAGTTTCTTTAGGCCCAAGTCTGACTCCTTAAAATAGACTTGACTGCCGAGTAAACTTGTCCATTCAGGCTTGTTAAGAATATGTGAATGGGCATCCAC
The DNA here is from genome assembly GCA_001517045.1 of Pseudotsuga menziesii. NCBI lineage: Eukaryota > Viridiplantae > Streptophyta > Pinopsida > Pinales > Pinaceae > Pseudotsuga > Pseudotsuga menziesii. The sequence goes on along the minus strand of LPNX010996859.1, from coordinate 417,835 downwards.
AATGGTGGTAGGTTATCTCTTTCTCGGACCATGTGGAATAATACGAGAAAGGATCCCTCTCTTTTCTACTGAATTGAGAAGAGTATTCTCAAAAATAGGTTTATCTCTTTTCCGGACCTGAGGGACTAAACTAACGGAAAAGGAACCCCCGGTATGAGCTTAGTTTTCTCTTTTTCGTGCTCTGGACCAAAACATGAAAAAGATTCTGAGTGTACTTTATGTCTTTGTCATGCTCGTTAAACCCTAAAGAACAAAGCATCGAGTTTATTGTTGTAAGCCCCATTTCTCGTAATCAAATGGATCTTTCCGAGTGATCTTGCCTTCCTTCACACTCATAAAACTCAGGCTATATGCTGCTTTTGAAGGAGCGTTGGGTAGGTGGTAATTTAACCTTTTTCGGACCTTCCTGACTAATTACGAAAAAGGTGCGCCTTTTCTTCTTCGGAAGTTAAGAGAGTTCTTCTCTGGTTTGTTTTATACTTTTTCGGCCTTAGGAGACTAAATTGTACGAAAAAAGACCCCCCTGGAGTCTTCTTTGGAGTTTTCAGACTCTCTAAATTATGAAAACACCGTCGAGCATGTACTAGTTCGGGCTCGTAAAATCCACGAATTAGTGCCTTATCAAGCATTCTTCTTTCTTTTCTTCGAGCTTGTCAAAAAATGAAGATGGTCCCGAGTTTGCTTTCTTGGACTCGTTAAACCTTTACAAGAAAGAAGGGAAGGGGAGGTTTATTTCCATGTCTTTTTACATCTTGGCAGCAAGTCTTGTTTCCTTGAACAAAGCACCAGTTTTGAGTCTATCAACAGTTGGGTCCTAGTATTTTGACCTTATCCTGATTCAGAGTTTCTTACTCCTCCAGTTGGTCTCTTTTCCAATTATATGGGGAATCTGTCAATGTCTCCTACATTGTAGATTTGTTTCGTTGGTCGTATTTTGTGTCAAAAGATGCCTAAGTCACTTTTGTGTCATGCTCACTGTTCAAGGATTAAACCTTTGTCGGACATTCTGCAGTTGCCTTGACCTTTTGTGTCGGCCATTCCCTGGTATCAGTTCATTACATCATGTCTTCAGTGTCCTTGTTGTGAAATTTAGTACCAATTCCAGATCCAATTAGTCTTTGACTTACCTCATGTTGGATGATGAAGGATGCCTTAATGCCTTCCTTCCAACGGATCTCTTCATATCGACTGCAACACATCTTGCTCTAGGAATGAGATTTAGAGTTTTATGACAGTACCTTGGGAATTGTTGTCCTCAATGGCAATTTCCCTCGCTATTGGGTAGTGGGGATACCTTATTGTCTCCTACTCAATGGATTATTCAAGTGTTTGACTTCAACTCCTTGTACTCACACTTGTTAGAATGTACTAGGTACCTTGGGGACCATTTTCATTAATGGTGGTTTCCCTCGCGTTTGTTAACGGTTTTCATTATTGACCGGTAATCAAACGGTTTCCTCCATGTTCAACTTCAGCTCCTTTATTCGCATGGTTAGAATTTGTACCTTTTTGGGGCGGTTTGGATTGAAGACCTTGGGCCGACAGTAGCATTGTCATTTTTTGCTATTGCCCAAGTTGCGCAAGACCTTGTTATACTTTATATGACATTTTGCTGAGACATAGATCCACCTTGTATTTTTTGTGGCTATGATCGATTGTTGAGTATGGATCCACCTTGTTCATTTGTGGCCATGACTCCTTTAGATTTGATATGGCACCTTTTTGCATATTGAGCGACCATGATAGTTTCATCAGTTATACATATGTTGGATCCGCCTGTATCCTTATGGCGATGTTTTGTATATGGACTTGTATGTACCAGAGATCAGTTTTTCTGACATTTATCTCTCTTACAGGTATCTTCACTCGAGCCTTTAGATCTTGGATTCTTTGCTCTCTCCATACTCAGTTGTTTCCTTTATAATGTATTTCGGCTATCGTCTTCCCCTCTAACCTCACACATTAGGGGGCATCTGTTATACACCAGAATGGCACCTCTCCGTCTGAGTGCCGACTTTCCTTATGTCAGCGCGCAAAAGGACACTTATGGATTGAGGTTTGCCTAGAATACTATAGCTTGGCTTATTATGGAATACATTTATGCCTTCATCTCTGCCTGTGACCACTTTCCCATGATTTCGTCGCATGTCGGCACTTCATGAAAGTCACTGAAAGTCACTAAAAAAACACTTATATTGGAGGACCCATATCTTGAGTTCTGTAACTCCGTTTGACCTCATTTCTACGCCGTTGGAAATTTATTTCAGTTAGCTAAAATTTTCCAGAAGACACCAAAGTCTGAAAATGCCCAAAAATACCTTAAAAATGTGTTTTTTGTGTATGCGCGACTCTCCTTATGTGCAACTCGCGCATCACTCGCGACTCTTGTGTTTTGCAAGTCACGCATGCATATATTCGCGGGTTTCTCTTGTGTAAACTCGCGCGGGTTTCTCTCCTTCATAGTCGTACATCTGTTTCTTAACATTAAAACATAAAAACACGCCTTTTGAGTTAGTTTGGGTAGTTATACAACTGACTCCTTCAGTTGTAACCACTTTGGCTTCGCCCCTAACTCTTCTTCATCATATAAATAGAGGTAGGGAGGTCCATGAAAGGGGACTTGAATTTCTGCATTGTTATGCTAGAGGAATCGGGACTCTCTTTTCCCACACCTTTTCCCTGGAGGTCTTCCCCTTGTGTTGCAGAGCTTGGAGGCTGAGTTCTTTGGAGAAGAGAAGCAGCAAAACCAGATCAAGGCTTCGTGAGGTGTCAAACTTGAAGAGAAGGTATACTTGTACTTGTTTTCAAGATTAATAAAGATGTGTTGTCCTTCTTCTTCCCAAATCATTGTTCAATGTGTAATTGAATCTCTGTTTATGATCATGTGATGATGTTATTCAGATTATTATTTCAGATTTATTTGATTATCATTTCTTTATATGTGGTCATAATGGTTTGAGGAAGGTATAACTTGTTTTGCAGGTCTCTTGGAGCGAGAGGAGCAAGAAGAGGATTGAAGAGAAAGCTTGGACCAGCCTTCAGTTATTCAGGTGTGGACCTTTCTCATCTCTGATCTTGCTGATATATGCTTGCTGAACATTGTGCATCTCTCTTTCAACCCCAGTACATTGATGGCCTCTTAAACCCTAGCCATAGGATACTTTCCTTTACAACAATTGGGAATAATCTCATACAACAAACTAGACCAAGCATAAATCAAGTCCAGTTCCTGTGCCCTAAAAATCGCTTGTTCCTCATTCTACACTCTGGATGTGGAAACATCCTTCGCTATATACGGCAATAACGACTTGAGGAACCACTCGAGGAGGAACTTCGACGGTCTAAAAGCTTTAATTAACCTCTTCCGTCTATTCCACTCTTGAATATGATCAGAAATATGTGTGTCTTTATCTTGCCGAAATGTCGACAAGAGTTTAGTACCAACGTCATAACGCACTGGTAGCTGGAAGTGATTAAGAAAATTCATCGCAAGGTCGTCGAACAAAGCGAAAGCTCCCCTAGGTAACTCTATATACCACTTCGTGGCAGGCCCTGTAAGGGTGCATTGAAATAGTCTCAAATGGACTGAGTCCTGATGTAAGGAATTTGAAGAACACCATAGGTGAAACGTGGTAATGTGTTCACTTGGATCCTCTCCCAGTTCGCCCTCGAACTTAGGTATGTCCGAAGGAAGTTTGGTAGGGACAGTCGGCCAAGCCGGGTCATGAGCCACAGGATCGTTCGTCAATATCGATAAGTCAGGAATATTAAGCGTTGTGAGGAAAGGGAGCCTAGGATGGTGAGTTCGATGGACCACTCCCTAATTCATATAGGGTTGGTTACCACCATGGCCTTGGCCATAGTGTCCTCTTCCCGTATGACCCGTATAGGGTGGCGTGGAAGCACCATAGTGCAGTGTACCTTGACTAGTAGGAGCTACAAAGCCGTAATTAGGAGAGTAAGCAGGTTGTTGATACCCACCTCCATAAGGGGAAGAACCCTATCCATACTGCGTCCCATAATAGGGTCCATAAGTCATCGCATGCGATGCCCCATGAGACACTCCGTAGGTAGGAAGATACGCTTTGGAAGTAGGGATATACATACCGGAAGTAGGGATATACGCCTCGAAAGTAGTAACATGACCTCTAGAAGTATGAACATAGCCTTCCGAAGCAACAGGCGGTATGTAAACCTGAGACACAATCGGTCTAGTAACCACAGTAAGGACTTGACTCGTAGCCATATGCCGGCTCGAAGGACCACGTGAATAAGGTGGAGGATGTACATTTGAAGAACTAGGGATCGAGGACGAAGGAATCTGAGTAATAATGTACATGCTACCGCCTATCGTCACTCTTCTCGGATATGGTATCCTAATCGGATCGCTAACCCTAGACGTAGGAGGGATATATGATGTAACTTCCACCACTGGGACGAAAGGTGCAATGTGACTAGTGCTCCCAAACCTCTCCGCACGGTAAGGAATGAGAGTGCCCCTAGGCATAGTGTTAGGCTCGAAGTTGGATTCGACATGAAATGCCAAATCATGTGTAGGGAAACCAGACATAGCATAACTATCGTAGCTAGTGCTCGCAGGTTCAAAATGAGTCTCGGCATCCTCCGACATTCCATACTGGTAACGCGTCAATGGGGAATCAACCCTAGAGTGAGTAGGTATATCATGCATGGTTCCTATCTCAGAAATAACAGGACCTAACTCATCCAAGTCGGGTGAAGGATCGTAAGTAGGAGTAAACTCCCTATCGTCGACACGAATGGGAGGAGGTTGTTCAGTCCTCTAAACGGTCTCCCATGGTGTGTGAATCAATGTGTGAAATAGTCCGCCTGGACTGTCTAGGTCCCTCTCCCAAAGGAGGAGGAGAAGTAGAAGGTGAAAGTCCTGCTAAACGACGAGAACGGAAAGGAGCCGCACCCAAATCCACAATGACTCAAAAAAATGAAAAGACTCTCTATTTACGTAAACCCTAGGCCAACTATCGTGCATAGAGCAATCACTAATAGAATCTAAAGCCAAATGCAGGAAAACAAGGGCTGGATAAATGAGCTCCCGAATGAAGCAGGTATGTCTCGCCTAGGAGAGGCTTGAGACTCCCATACACAACAAGTGGAGGTACGTAACCAATTAATGCGGCCCTCAGCTTCAACGCGTAAAGTGGCTGTGCTGTTTGACCCCAACCTGGCCGGGACACCTGCAGAATAACCCCTGCAAAGTACCCCCTCGATATCCTAGGTAAGGCCACTGAGGTCACCTCAATATAATCAATGCTCAGGTGAACAGTCGCAGGCGAGATTGACCATATGGGAAGGGTAGCAAAGCCAGAAACTCTCGAAAGAGCCCCCAGATACGAATACAATCTTGGAAATATCTCTGATGCTACTCAGTTATGACTAGGGGTCATCCCAATCAATAACCGCTCACACTGCCTTGTGCTTAATTCC
>LPNX010996859.1:243343-412313 GCA_001517045.1 Pseudotsuga menziesii | reverse complement strand
AATCTAGTGCAAGTACAATGCAAAGATGCAAAATGCAATGCATGATGATAAGAAAATGTTTTTGGATTTTTTGAAATAAAAGAGATGCAAAAAGCAAAAGAATGATTCTATGACCCCTAGACTCTGCAAGGACACACAAACAGCACTCAAGCAAAGCACTAAGGTAAAATAACTCTAATGCAATAATCTCAAACAAAAAATTGAAAATGCCATGACAAGAACCTTCTTAAAAAAAAAAATTAGCCTAAAAAAAACGTTTCTGGTCAGAAACAGAGGTCTGAACAGACTCAGGCAGTGCCAAAGGAGACTCAGCAAATATCAGAATTCACCCAGCAACCAATTATCTTCCACAAAAATGAAAAATCAAGGGCATACGCGACTGTTCACAACAAACCCGTGTGTATACGCGGAAACCGCAGAGGAACCCGCGTGTATATGCGACTGTGACTTAAAAACTCGTGTACAGGAAGAAAGGTGCATAAACTCAAGGAAAACAGATAGGCTGAGACAAACTTCACACCAATCATACCCTACCAGGCATACATTCCCCCAGACCCAACACAGAAACAAGAGAGAAAGAGCAATTCAAATTCATTGAATGCCGATAAAACAACCCCCAAAGGACAACTACTAGGAATTCCCCAGCGGAGTCGCCAATTCTGTTATGGAGAGAAATTCCTATGGCTTGGGGTACCACAGCAGACAGCTTGACTCCAGAAATCAACCCTTTCCAATATGCAATAGAAATTAAATGTCTAACACTAAAGGATCAGACCTCGTACCTAATTCTAGACGATTGAAGTAGATCCACGTTAAGATTTCCAATCTTTAGCTTGAATTGATAGGTTACTTCCTCAACAACAAGTAAACAATACAAGAATTCTATATATCATGGTGTTAGATCTATTCTAGCATATATAATCAATAACGTACAAGCATTTGACATAATCCCATGGATAAAATATTCATTCAAACACACATTATTGGACAGGAAAAGATATTTATATTAATATAAATCAGAGATTACAAGATACAACCTCTGACGGCACGTCTGCAAACCAGAGAAACTGAATCCCCCACTTGGGCCTCCACCACCTCAATCCTCCATCTCTCGATAGCAAGCTCACAAGCAAAAGGCAAGCTTGGGAAGAACACACTAGGGCTCTAAGGGACAAAGGGATGCAAACTCAAGCATAAGTTCCGGGAACAATGGACTATAGTTTCTTTGCTCTCAATTCTCTCTTATGCCTTCAATGTACCAAGGGGTTCCTTATATAGCTTTTCAAAGGGGTAGTGAAAGGTCGAATCCGAGCGATCTCAAGGCATAGGGAAGGCCAGGAGTCAAATGAGTCCGATCCATGTCAAGGAAAACTCCAAAAGGATTTGGATTATGCACACATCCCGATGTACGTGGTTTTAGTGGTCAAACCCGCGTATATACGCGCTTATAGGTTTGAAAGTCACGTGTATCATTTTTCATATGTTTTTAGGGATGATCAAGGAAACATCAAAGGACAAAAAATGGTCCATGGGGTCTAAGGAGTCTGCAGCGGGACAGGGGAAGGCCATACAATGTGTGATTCACCTGGAGTGGTGAAATCAGCTATAACAGGATGTTTAAATTTTTATTGATTTTATTTTTTCTTTAATATAAATGGGTTATTAAAATGATGTTTCCCTCTACGTCATAAATATTGTAGACATCAATAAAAAGGAGAGAAAATATGCTTAAAAAAAAATAGTTGATTGTTGCCATTCCTAAATAGATATGAAATGATGTCAATTAATCATACATTTTTATTGCTTCCTTTGTTTACCCATTCTACATGGTGAAAATGGGAAATAATAATAATTAGAGGCTTATCTCTACCTCTATCTTTATCTATATTCAATGGGTCCATTCTAGGCTATCTTTGGAAGTGATAGTTGCAAACACTTCCTCCTCTTCTTGCATGATTTTATATGAATTTTGATAAGAAAATATCTTTTGAGAGACATTGTTAGCATAATTTGCATGGGTGGCTACATGGGATGGTTCTTATATCAAGGCCATTATAAGATAATTTTAGAGCACAACATCTAAGGATTTTGTTTTCTTCTTTTATAATGATTTTTAGGGTCTACTTGAACCATAGTTTGGCATTCATTTCTAAGAGGCCCTATGGGATATTGTTCCACTACCCTTCAAACATAACCCTAGTTAACATTACCCCTTCATTAGGTAATATATATGTTCTTTTGTTGGAGCGCCTAAGTGGGCCTAATGGTTAAGAACATGGGTTATCTCCTTGGAGGTCACAGGTTCAAAACCGGAGGGGGGTAGGGTTTCTCATTGGCCAGTTGTGACAAGGCTCGAAGGCTAGGCAACCCCTAAGATAGAGTCTCACCTCGGTGGGCTTCAGTATGTCTTGAACCATGCTAAGTCATAAGTTACTGGTATATCTGGCTTGCAAGTTGTTGGATATACTCTTGGGATGTTGTTGTTCCCATGATTAAAATATACATGTGTGTGTGTGTGTGTGTTAATTTGTTGGTATGTCTTCATATGTGAGATGGAACAAGTTAACGTACTATTTTTATTGTGTTTCCTAATTTTCAATGATTGTTGTTAATCATCAATTATGAGAGAGTGAATCTTGGTCAACCCCTTATATTAGATTTTTTTATTGTATTGATTACCGATTTTCATAAACTAATTTTTTAATTCCCATGCTTATTACTCTTTCTAGGCCATGCTCAACTACTAGGATATCGACTGAACTATTTGTATCATATCCTCACATGAAATCATAGACAAAAATAATTCCAACATAATCATTGCTAGCACTACTAGCTCCACTACACATAATCCTAAATGAATTGTTAGATCCCTATCAAAATTGGTTTTAACAACATATTGTTATGGGGAGACCAAGTGATGGGATATTTTCTCTAAAATGAGACAATTGTCTAGGGAAAGAAGAAATTGTCACATATTTTCTTAAGGCCTTGAGGATGACCCTTTCTTCTCTATCATACTTTTTTCTTCCTTGTCACATGCAAATGCATCAATCATCTCTTTGTGATTTTTCAATGACACTCTAAATTTGTGGCTTATCTTTATCACCTGACCCCACCCCCCAACTCTTTCCCCGCAAGGATTGTAGTGTTTCTTTCCTTCCATAGATTCCAAGTAAGGAAGATTGGGAAAACATTCCATGTTCAATCTATGATTTTATAATTGAAGCTTGAAGTTTTCCATCCTTTTAAAAACACTGCAGTATCTTCGATATTTGAAATATATATTGTTAGGATTATTATTGATCCTCCATTTGACCACATAAGTCTATTTGTTTATTTCCCCATATTAGGAGGTCTTCATCACTTCACCAGTGCACGGGGGACACATCTACTAGACATCTGCCACTTATTGCACATGTATGCATGAATTTTTTTGCTCCAGGGATCACTCCCTATATTTAAGGAACCCACTCGGAGTGCCACTAGTAGTGTCCAGTAGTTGACTCGATTAGGTATTCAGTTATGTCTAGTTCTGCTCCAATCCCCATCAGTTAGATCACTCCCACTGTTTCTAGCGCCAGTTTGCATGATTCAAGGGAATATAGACACCTTTGTTCACCTACCCTCTTCAATTAATTGATTGTAACTAGTTGTGAGATATTTTAGTGATCCATAGTTGCACTAGTTACCTCTAGTGATGATTTTCCCACACTGAGTTAGCTCTTGAGTGAGTCTAGGTTGGTAGATTCAACTACCACTTTAGATATTCGAATTATTTCTTGATGTTGTATTATATATTCACCCATAATGATGAATATTATTGTATGGATAATTTCTCATCTTTTTCTTCAACTCATTTTGTAATAGCAATTATTCTTCTCTATATTTTTCTTGTGCAATCTATGTGAAGACTATTTCTGTCCCAATATCTACCTGTCAGAATATAATATGGTATCATAGCCTAGTCAGGATATTCTAATATCCCTCAGATACTTCCATTGATGCACTACAAGCAGCTAGGTCCACATAATTCTTGGAAAATTGTATTTCTCCCTATGGATTATGTTCAGAGAAGTATATACATGTGTGTTGCACCCAGAGAATGTGTTAATTTTCGAAGTAGAGGTTGATTTGTCTAACAAAAATTTTCATTCTAGTTTTGTGCAGGTATTCAGTTCTCTCACCAGTAGCGCAGCAACAAGCATGGATCTATCTAAGATAGCAACCTTTACTTCCTTCAATTATCATCAATGGAAAGCCCATATTGAGATATTATTATGCAGAAGAGGTCTTTACAGAGTTACTATGGCCTTAGAAATCGAACCTAATGTAGTTTCTAAGAAAGCAAGGTGGAATAACAAGAAGGACGAAGCTTGTGGCTCTCTCTCTCTCTCTCTCTATCTCTCTCTCTCTCTCTCTCCAAAACTTATTTTCCATATTGATGGCTTAAGAGGCCCTAATAAAGTGCAGATCAAACTTGAATCCCTCTTGGGAAAACAATATGAACTTAGAGGACATCAACTGGAGAATGATTTTATCTCATTGAGACCAAGTGAATTCGTCAAACAATTGAGGAATTCGTCACCAAGTTTAAGTCATTATTAACACCAAAATTTGTCCACATAACTCCCTATGGTCTAAACCATAATTATACATTATAGTTCCACCATTATTTCCTCCATTTTGACCTTCACAATTAAATTCCACCAAAAATGGTCCAAAACATTATTATTCCTTTCCCCATAAATACAAGGAAATTGAGCATTTATTGTGACATATCCCCACTCTCTCCAAAAAGGACAAAAAAACCCTAAAATGAGAATAGGTCAAAAACCATGGACAAATACCATGCACAATAAAATACCATGGTTCATTACCATGGGTCAAAATACCTTGGATCATCCTATAAATACATTGTGAAGGTCTCCCCACAAACACTTTTCATTAGATTCCTTAATTTTTCAACTTTTCATCATATTCTCACCTTTTGTCCATCACATCCTTAAGCAACACTATCCCATGTTGGACGTCTATTTCTCTTCGTGTAACCCTTAATCCCTTTTTAGGTGAAAACCCCTTGTTGAAGATACACAGAGACCGGGATTGTGGGGAGCCTACAGACCATTTCCTCAAACAACTGCAGTGGCTCATTTTAAAGGTATTTTTTGTTTTATTGCATTAGTTAGATTAAATATTGTTATTGTTGTTATTTCTTATTGCTGCAAGTCAAGGCTGAGAAAACCCTCGCACCATAAACTCTACCCTTTGATCTGATTGATATAGGGTAGGTGCCTTTGCACATAGTAGGGGAGAAATCACCACTACAGTTTTGATGACTCCATTGTCTCAATCCCCTTGGATATTTGTTTTTGTAAGTGTTTCTAGTGATTTGTTCTACTTGGGTACCTTCAACCATCACAGATCTGACCCCCCTATGGCATATCTGAACCAGTCTTGTCCTAGTGACTGCTTCCTCAGTCTAAGTCAACAGTTTTTCTTAAAAAACCTTTAGTTACAACCTGATTGCACCAATTCAACAAAAAATTGTAACCCATGTCACACATTTTTTCTTGTTAAGCATGACCTAGGTCACTCCTGCCTCAATAAGTGTGACCTGGACCAAAACTCTAGATTGCACTTGTCCATGCTTCAAGAGCGATCACGGTCGCTACTGGGACCCCATTTTGTGTGACATGTCACACATAAACCCCTATTTTGTGCAACTTGAGTTTTTCTATTGATTTTCTATCCCGATCATGACTATTTTGCAGTTCTATGTGGCCCCAACACACCTATTATGATGACAAGTGTGACTTGCAATTTTTTCATTCCTTTTTTGGTGTTTGAGACCCTTTTTCTAGACCCCCTGTCTGTGTTCTACCCACTCCCCGATTGTTTCCTTCCAGATCTGATTACTTACAGCCCCATGGTTTGTTTTGTGGTCCTTTTTCCCTTGTATTTTAACCCCCTTAGTCGATCTTGGTATTTGAGACCCCCTATGTGTTTCCTATAAACTGTTAAGTTCCTTATGCACTCATTTACTTGTGTACATTTTATTTATGGAAGAAATAGTTGTTTGAAAAATATTTATTGTCATTTACTGTTATTTATTTTTCTGCATTTGCATCTTGGCAGTGAGATCGTTAGGGGTTAGGCATTACACATCACTTATGCACACATATCACACCCTAAAGTAAAATGATTGATTTATGACCCCAAGTTGAGCCTAAAATTTAACTTAACTCAACCAACATTGACACCTCAATTGAGCACCAAAATAATATTGTAGTTAAGTTAGGACACTGGGGATAGGAATCCAAATAACACCCCTTTGTCGCTTGCATCTAAGACATAGTTGTTGTCCATTAGGGTACCAAAATCCTATAGCACTTGTTGACACAGTAATGACCGGTCTATCGGAGCACCCCCCCCGCTCTGCGAGAGTAATCCACAACGAAGGGGTTCTAGAAGTTAGGGTGGGATACTGCACTCCATTCAGTACCAAAGGCTAACCCTTCATATTCCTCCTCGTGCATGTCGAGGACCATATCGGGTGTTAAGGACCAAAGGGATGAAGTGTCAGGAAACCACTTCGAATGTGTCATGAACTAGGTAGCTTAGTTTCATTCCTCGTAGGGATCTTGTACCCGAGGTACCTCTTAGTAGTGGGATTCTCTTAGCCTATTGTTCTTCCATTTTATATTGTTTGACTATGGATTTCATCACCCAATAGAGGATACAATTTGTGAGGGGATTCCATCTTGTAGCTAGGAATTTGCTTGCACTTATACCCCATAGGTTAGTGCGTCATTCTATTTATAGATAGTGTTGCTTGTTTCCTTTCTGTCCATTTTGTTAAAGACTTTCTTGTTGCAACACACTGTTGCAGTTCAGTTTTAGAGCTTGGTTTTGGCCTATGAGCCACCATTTCTTAGCTCTCCTTTTGCACACTCGACTATAGTTGGGTTTTTGATATTTTGTTTGACATTCTTGAGCTTCCATTCATCACACAACACACTACACGTCATCATTAAAACACCACGCTACTCACATAGACTTAGGTGGAATATCCCTCAGTTCGGTTCCCTAAACCTCCACCATCAGATCCATATTCTACATTGTTCACCACCTTCAAAGACATACACTGAATCTAAATATGATTCGGATTTCTATCAATCCGAACCTATCTTGTTCACCACCCCATCTAGCCCCATGGTTGGTGTACATCCCAACCCCTTTCAGGGGGGGCGGTTGATAGTGGAATTTTGACTGCTCCACCCGTCATATCTGGTATACCTTCTATCGAATCCATAGGTATTGTTCCTAGTGGGCCCCTCTCCACTACATACACTGCTGCTAGTATGCTACCCACTAGTGGTGTCCTCACTCCAGCCACCATGGTTCATACTGTACCTTCCTTTATACATGAGGGCATTAGCCCTTCTACCACCATTTTTTCTATTCACACCACTCCAATGACTACTCTTATTGTTGAAATTTATCCATACCAACCCCCATTTGCATGTGGAAAATATATTCCCACTGGTCCCAGCACCATTGTTGGCCCTCCTTGATCTAGTCTAGGTCTTAGTCTAGAATTTATGGTTAGTATCAACCTGCCTGATTTGGCATGGTTGATGAATGACCCCATCCCTCATGACTCGTTGTGGCCTCCCATGCTTACCAAAATCCCATAAGACATCCCTAAGTTTGAGGAAAAGGCGAGAGAATACCCTCAAAACCAGATTATGGTGTTCCTCTAACAACATAGTGGATGATTCTATTTGATTACAGCTATTTCAATGCACACTCACTAGTGTTGCGACCAAATGGTATATCTAATTTCCCCATTCTACTTATCTCTACTTTTCCTCATTTGCCTTGATGTTTATCCAATACTTCCAACTACCTGTCATTGTGATGAGGGCGTGGAAATCCAATTATCATGTCGACGGAACACTACTACCCATATCACATATCATATCCATGAGTGGCGTCATCGTCGTAGCTTGTGTAAAATATAGTTAGATGATAGGATTTTCCTGGATTGGTTTCTCAAAACATTACTTCCCCCTATCGCTAAGGATATTGCATCCGAGCACCCACAAATTGAGGAAGATGTCATCCTCAAAGCATAACAAATTGATCTTATATATGCCCAATCAAGTTACCTATATACTTGATGCTCCTCATACTAACTCCTCACATTGAGATACGCTAGGTGAATCTCATGTTGTTGATGGATTCATTGGCTCTATTACTCAGCATCCTCACCTATACACGGCCTCTCCTTTGATTTTTCCTCACTCCAGAAATGCCCCTAGTGTTTCCCAACCTGGTTATGCCCCTAACTTTCATGCCTAGCAACTTAGTCCAGAGACACACCTTCATATGAGTCTCATGCACCAGTTCCTCATGTTCACGGACCAAATTGCTTGGCACCTACATGTAATGGCCAAACAGTAGGCTTTTCATCCCCTCCAACTACCCCTTCCTACTACTTGCCACCTATGCAACCCACACCTCCTCTGTCCCCGACTCCTCCTGTTCCTCAAGGACAGGTCTATGCTTAGCAGAACCTCTCTAATCAACCCACCCCCAATAACCAACAAGAGCATTGAAGATGACAAAGAGGTAGGAACTGGGGAAACAACCAACCTCAAGGAGGTGGCCAACAACCCAACCCTACAAATGACAACAGAGCCAATCCACTTGAGCAGAACCCCCAGCATCCACCTAGACCTCGAAAGAGCCCTCAGTTGCGGACTAAAAATATGTGCACCATTTGTGACACTTATGACCATTATACACATCAATTACCCCATATAAGTAGTGTCTGCCACTTGTTACATGATGTGAATCAGCGTGACCCTAAGGCGACCTCTCCAGCACAGCCAAACCCAACACCACAAGGTCCTCTATCTATGGTGTTGCAGAGCTATTACCAAACCAAGGGATGGTTACAATCCAACCCTTGGTACCTGAAAAATACTGCAACCACTTCTGCAGGTCACCCCATCGATCCTTGTGTCCATCACTTTATGACTTTGTTGTATGATGTCAACTTATAGACTCAATGAAACCAGTATGGCTCCACCACAGAAACCACTAATCCCTCAATGACAGCTACCTCTACCTCTCTCAATATGTCCTTAAATTTTGTAAGACCCCCCATGGAGGGGACTACCAAAGTCCCTCGGTTCCCTTTGCGTCGTGCCGTGAACAATCCCTCTACTAGAGGCACTCTTAGTTACAGTATAGTCGACGACTTGGCCCAATATCCATTTTCCATGTACGCTCTGGAAGTCCTTCATAACTCAAATATTTGTTAGTCGCGTTAGGTGTCATCGATCCCTCTGATTCCAGGTTAATCACTTTTTGACTTGGATCAAGGAGAACCCTGGATGCCATCATGTGTCACCTTCTAGGTTCCTGTCACGATTCAGAATTTGATCATTCATTGATGCATCATTGATGAGGGGGAATCCACCTATGTTATTTCAACCTTTGTTTGGCAGAAACTTGGATCCCAAACCCTTCAACCTTCCACCACCACCCTTAGATATTACGATGGTCACGCTGCTCAACCACAAGGAATTCTCATGAATGTCCTCGTTGAATTAGATGAAAAAACCATGTTGATAGACATTAAGGTTTTCAAAGCCCAACTCGATTACAACCTCCTCCTTGGACATAGTTATATGTATCCAATATGATTCATTGCTTCTATTGTCTTTTTACTCTTGATGTCCCACCATGATGGGAAGACCATGACCATCAACCAATTGACATATTACAATCCTAAAGGACTAGCCATCTTGGAACAGGTCCTCCCTACTATTGCAACCACCATAAACAACATATCCATCCCTTACCTGTTCTTCGTTGGTCCAGGCCTCTTTACCAACGCCCCTTTGACGAACAAATTTTTGTCCCTCCCACCTCCTCCTTCGATGGATAACATTTTGGATTTTTGTCCTATCACATCTGGTTACATTTTGACCTCCTCATAACCTCAATCGCAACCCCAACCGTATACCCTTGGGAATTATTGGGGTTCATTCCCTGTACATACGATCCCCTTCCTTTTTCCACCTCTTGGCATTGTGAGTAAGCCACTCATGGCTACCCTCGACCTTCTGGGATTCACTTTAGGTATTCTCGTGTGGCACCTGGATCCACCCACCCCTCCCCCGACACCACAGATCGTGTTGACACTAGTCCAACCTATTGAGATGATGTCACACCCACCTCCTAGTACACAAATGACTACTTCTCTCGCTACTTCTTCTCCCTCTCCTCTCATGAAAACTAGGGGAAAGGCACCCAAATCCCCGACAGAACAACGTCCTCCTCCTACATGTGATTTATGCGATGTCTAAGTCCATGTGACACAAAATTGTCCCAATTTTCCAATCCTTTGCACCCATATGTGCACAATAGTCGAGACCAATGATGCTCCAGTTGTCAACATACCAACCATACCTGCGATTAAGAACAAATCACTTCGCATCAACCACTCATGTGTAGTTTGTGGCCTATATGGTCATTATTCCTACCATTTCCCAAACTTTCTCGAGTACTAGTTTCTCCTCATTGACCTTCACAACCACTCATGTGAGTATAAAATCACTGTCCTCGAGGAAATCCACCCTCCGACCTATTCCTTGGACACCAACAACACCATCCATATGATCTCCACTTCTAGTCGTCCTTTCCCCCCATTGACCGTGGAAGATCACCCTGGTCTATCCTAAAACCACTTTCGTGACGGTGAATAGATCCCTAAAACGGCCACCGCTTTTACCCCATTTCATTTAGTTCACAGTTTGGAGTCGGTTATTCCCATTGAGTTCCATATTCTATCACTCTTCTTTGTTGTCGAGCTTCCACCAAATACTTCACCGTTGGAAAAATGCCTACTTATGCTTGAAAAAATTGATGAGGATTGTTTTGCTGCTCTCCAAATGATTGAAGCGGTTAAGACCTGATCGAAGTCCAATTATGGATCCCACATCCACCCACGCACCTTTAGTGAAGGGGACCTTGTCCTCGTTTATGACCAAGCCCATGATAATAATGGAAAAGGGAAGCTTGAATCCATGTGGTATGGCTCTTATTCCATCCATCGATGTCTCAACAAGGGAGCATACCTCCTTGTTGACTCTGACGGATGCCTCTTGAAGAATCCCCGCAATGGGATCTACCTCAAGAGATTCTATACCTAAGTTGACCACCTTGCATACCCTTGTATCATATTTTTTATTTTTTATTTTGCATCGTTTTAACCATGAGTCTCACAATTTGTTTCCTTATTTTCTCCATATGGATCCTACCTTGCCTTGCTATGTTGGTTTCGCTGACGGCACAAGTAGATGGTCTCCTAATATCACCTCGGCTGAGTGGGTCATTTATTTCCCGTCACATGAGTTGATCCAAATTGACGGAATGTGTGTTGGTATTGCTACCAAAAACCAAGATGAGTACTCAAGAAATGTGGGGTTGAGAATAAATAAGAGCAATTAATCCTCTCCATCCTATCAAATTTGGGTTCAAAATACTCAGTTTTGTGTCAACATTCCATGCTACTAAGCTTGCATTTCGAAATTGGAGGATGCCATCCCTGGATGCATTCATAGATTCTCTCACTCAAGAGAAGGTCAAGCTGATTCAAATGGGGACTCTCAAAACCTCAAAGGATCATTCTCTTGCATCTCTTGAAAGAAATAATTTCAAATCCAAAGGAAATCAAAAAATGAAAGAGAAGAAGCCAAAGTCAGACTTCGAAGATGAAGGTTCTTAGTCTACTGATGAAGGATCGAATTCCAAGAAGAAGGGAAACAAGAAAGAAAGATCAAAGTGTACTTATTGCAGCCAAACTTATCACAATGAAAATATTTATTTAAAAATAAGATGGACATCATGACTCATTTTCTCAAAAGGAAGAATATTCATGTTCTAGATTTTGCAAGAAAAGAAGGAAGGGAAAATTATGTTGATCCCTAGGGACACTATCACACTATGCAATTCAAAGGTAATGATTTCCATGATTTGGTTGCTAGAATAAATTATTTTACTGATATCTATGATTTTTATACTCATTCTGATATATAAAACTCAGAAATATCCGTGCGTCCCTTGGAAAAGAAACATATTGGTCTCCCAGATCCATCTCCTCTTAATACTAGTTTTTTTATCACTAGTTTCTGACTTACCTTCATCAAAATATTTCAAAATACATTCACGTTCTTATCTATCTTATTTAGAATATGATTTTCAAGCTTATATGTAGGTTATGACATCCCTATCCCATCCATTTGATGCTCAGAAGACCCTACAACTCCCAAACTCTTGAGTTGGTAAACTATACAATTTCATGGTTTCCTATACTGTATCACTAGTGAAAGTTGTTATCATGTCTTTGTTTTCTATCATTGGTTGGTTTTCCATATCATTGGCTGTATTTGGGTTATTCTTCCATACATTTGGATATGATATAACCTTTATTCGGTCGATTTTTAGATCCTTATGTTCTCCAAATTTTCCCAGTAGTCAATGTAGACTAGTTGCACCTAGTTTTCCTACTATGACTCAAACGGATTTTGGAGCCACTATACCTTGGTTGTTTTCTGATCCATATGACTTAATTTATGATATTTCAGAACCTCATAAGATCTATTACATAATTAGAAAGGTTTCACATCAGTTTGGAAATAAGGTTCATGATTGGGTTCACCATTATGCAGCTACACGAGAAATTGAGCATGTTGATTTCATAGATGTTCTTTGGTTAGGATATTATTGCACATATCTCTTATCCATCTCTGATTTTATGTTTAGATACAATATTTTATGTTGTCACATCAAGAATCATTCATATGATTCTCCTTCATCACCAGAAGATGAGCTTCAAGAGGGTTCTTCTCATGCTTTTTGTCTACACAACATTGGAAAACTCATGCATGATCAAGGCATCAACAACAACTCCACAATTTTTTTCACCAAAAACTAGTACATCCAGCTTATTCAAGTGAAGAACAAGACAGAGCAAAGATATTCATTTAAATTATGTGCATGTACATTTTTTAGGAAGGATTTTCCCCATGTGATTTTTCCTTTTTCCTCAATTTACATGGACAAATATTTTTGACATTTAGATTGTAATGGGTGACCTTTTTTCTTAGTTACTAGGGCCCAGGTTGTCCAAAGTGAGGATCAAAGGGTGTTTTTAGTATTATTATGAATCCTCCCTTTGACCACATAAGTCTATTTGTTTATTTCCATAGATTAAGAGGTCTTCATCACTTCACCAGTGCCTGGGGAACACATCTACTAGACATTTGCCACTTACTGCGCCTATTTGCACTAATTTTGGTGTTCCAAGGATCAATCCCTATATTTTAGGAACCCACTCGGAGTTCCACCATTAGTTTCCAACAGTTGAATCCAGTAGGTATTTAGTTATGTCCAGTTGTGCTCCAATCCCCATCAATTAGATCACTCCTAGTGTCTCTAACACCAGTTTGCACGATTCAAGGGAATATAAGTGCCTTTGTTCACCTACACTCTTCAATTAACTAGTTGTAACTATTTGTGAACTATTTTAGTGATCTGGAGTTGCACTAGTTAGATCTAGTGGTGATTTTCCCACACTGAGTTAGTTCCTAAGTCAGTCTAGGTGGGTAGATTCAACTGTCGCTTTAGGTATTCGAATTATTTTGTGATGTTGTATTATATATTCACCCATAATGATGAATATTATTGTATTGAATATTTCTCATATTTTTCTTCAACTCATTTTGTAATAGCAATTATTTTTCTCTATATTTTTCTTGTGCAATCTTTGTGAAGACTATTTTTGTCCCAAGATCTTCCTGTCATAATCTATTGTATATCTCCCTCTTATCCCATAGTGTTACAGAGAAAATATTCCTATGGATTTGGGTAGACCACAATAGACAGAGTGACACCAAAAATCAACTCTAATCTCAAATATTCCATATGAATGTAAAATTCTAACAACAAAAGAAAAGTCCCATACCTCAACCAAAAGTTCGAAGAAGACCATTGTTGAGCTTTGTATCCAATGCTTGCAACCTAAAACTTTTCCTCAACAACAAATGTATCCAAGCATATAATATATATATATATATATATGGAATGCTAGCACCTACTCTAAAATAATCCATTTAACATGTATGAATCAAATATACCCATGGAAATTAATACAATCATTTGCACATGAATTTGGATGAGAAAAGAGTATTTCTATTACTTCAAAACAGAAGTACAAAGTGACAACCTCTGTCAACAACTATTCGGAACTGAGAAACCAAGTTCCTCCACTTAGACCTCCACCATTTCAATCCTACATGCAAAGGCAAGCTCACAAAGACAATGGAGAGCTTGGGAGATGAACATAAATGGTTCAACCAACAAGGATAAAGGGATGTGGACTCAAGGAAATGGAAATGGGGAAAAATTTTGCTATAGTTTCCTTACTCTCAAATTTTCTCCCCCTCAAATTCTTCTCAATGGCTCAATATATAGCCCTCAATTAGGAAATGGAGGGTCAAATAAGAGCATTTTCAGACATATGAAAGGTCAAGGATCATAACCACCGTGACTTGGCATGGAAAATTTGAAATATTTTTAATTTTGAGCACAAAATCCAATTTGTGTGGGATGTAATGAAGTAGGTTGTGTGTACACATGTTGTATAAATTTTCACCCATGTGTATCAAGAAAACTTACCCTTTTAGGGTTTGAATGAAGCATCAGGAATGTACTGAGCAGGGGGGATATAATGAGTCTGCATAGGAACAAGTAAAGAACATCAAGGCATGATGCATAAGGTGTGGCAAATAATGCTATAACACATATATCTACCACAATATTATGTTATTTTAGGAGGTGATTTTGGGCCCCTTCCTCAATTTTGCAATGGGAACCCTAAAACATTTAGCATAGCCCATGTCTCTCAATTTTTTCCATGTTAAACTTTTTTATATGGTTTTCCATCCAAAGAAACATTTCATGTAGGATGCAATAAACCATAATTTCTTCCTTTCAATTTTAAGTTGAGTTCTTTGAAATATTTGTAGGGTACCTACACTTCATAACTAATAAATCCATGCATTTCCCATCTTAGATTATATGACCTGTTATAGCCCTTAGTTTTCCTTGGGAGAAAGACATACTTTAGTTTGCATTTTCTTATTTCTTAGGATTTTAGGCCATTCTTAGGTTATTTCCAAAACTAACATGGTTCAGTGCCATTGTCCATAATGGGTTACAAAGAGTCCTATACTTTTGCTCAACCTTGAATGTCAAAATTATGTTTTGAAGTGTGCTAATTAGTTTGATTCGATATTAGAGGAATTTTTGGTGCCAAGTATCTACCCAAGAAACATAATTATTTATTGATGTTGTGGCCCAAAATATATTCCATTGAATGAGAGGTAGATGTTGTCCACCATTGTTCCAAAAGAAAGTTCTTGGGGGGTTCAGTTTAATATTACTAGTTGCTCATTAGTATTAATCTTCCATACTTCACTTTCCATATTATACCCCAAAGGGAATTATTGTTTTGTATCCATATTCATAATATTTTCCATCATGTATTTGAGATAATCCAAGTGACATGTTAAAAGGCTATATACACTTCTCTTTTTTTTTTGTATAAGAGGGGTTTTTACCACACAACTCGGGGCTATTTCTTGTATCTTATGTTTCCTTCTAGAGAAAACCTTTTTGAATACATGGGATTTATTTTAATGATTCTTTTGGGAATTCCCAACACCAAGAAAATATAAAGATGATTAATGATTTGTTGGAAAGACAAATTTGATAATTAAGAAGATACAACCAACGAAAGAAATATTTAAAAAAAAAACTTCCAAGATGAGAGATAACCCTTTAATTTGTTTATAATAAATTCCCATGAAATGTTCCTACTTGTATTTTCAATGAATGGGATCCAAAATGGAATTACCATAATCCATCCTATGTTGCAATGCATTGAAACAAATCAAAGGGGTTTAATATTCTTCCTACACTAATCAATGAGAGAAGAATGTGTGAAAACTAAATATATGTAACCATAGAAATAAACAACACATGAATATGCAACCATTGAACAACATGCTTTCATGGGGTAGATCCTTTCTAGGAGAAAAACAACCACAACATGCTTTCATGGGGTAGATCCTTTCTAGGAGAAAAACAACCACAACATGCTTTCATGGGGTATATCCTTTCTGGGAAAATACAATACACTCCAAAAAATGCTTAGTATATTATTTAGAAACTATCAAATGACTACAATACATAGCAAAGTATATGTGCTCTCAAGGGGAATATTTAGTATCATAAATGTTATAGAGAAAATTTAGTAGCATAAAATAGGTTATGAAATCTCTCATTGCCTCCAACCCAAGAAATCAATAAATAGGCATAACAAAACCATAAACCATTTATGGTTTTTCAAGTATACTTGTTAGAAACCACCAACAATTAGCTAGCCAACTATTGTTTCCCAATATCCATTTACTTCTACTACTCAGAGTTCACTCTCTACTACCTCTACGCATTTATAATATGTCTGTACTCAACATTTAATGAAATTATAACTACTCTGCTACAAAACTTCAAGATGTATGATACACTTATCCCAAAATTCTCCCACTTGTCATATACTTAACTAGAGTATAAGTGAAAAAGAATCATATTGTAAGCTAAATGCTAGGGGACATAATTCCCATTGACTTACATTATCACTTGAATTTACACATTCTCATCAATTTTTCTAATGCATTTGTAACATTTTTTTAAAGTGTCAAAATTTTCCACTATCGTTTTCCCATCCTCTACCATGTCCTTAATGAAATGGTATTGGATATTAATATGCCTTGTCTTTGCATGAAGGGTTGGGTTATTATCTAAACAATTAGAATTGTTACTATCACATTGAACTATAACAAGTGTCTAAGTTATCCCTACACATGCACACAATTTCATAATCCAAACACCTCCTTACAAGAATGAGTATATAAATCATATACTTTGCCTTTGTAGTGGAAAAAGTGACTAGTATATACTATTCTATATGCATCCCCTACGCAATTAGATTCCACATAACCCTATATATCCAATGAGTGTTGGTCTAGTGAAACAACACTATAATAATAAATTGAATACTAATAAGTACCTCACAAATACCTCAAGATCCTCTTAACTACAACCCAATGTTCACATTCAATATTAGTTATGAATTGAATCAGGACTCCCACTAATTAAGCAATGCATATTCTAGTGCAGTACATAGGATACGCAAAACTATTGATTGCACTAGCATAAGGAACATAATCCATTTTCTCCATTTCTATGGGTTTTGTAGGACACCGTTCAACTAAATGCTTAATTCCCATAGAAATTGGAACACATAGTGGTCTGAAATATTCCATGTGAAAGTGTTGTATAACATAGGGTTCACATACTTACTCTGTATCAACCAAATATTTTTTGTTTACTTTATCTCTCTTGATTTCAAATCCTAATATATATTATATGACTTCCCCAAGTCGTGAATGTCAAATTATGTTGGAAAATGAGACTTCACATTACAGATCGCATCATAACTATTAAAAAAAATAACATATAATCTAGATGTTTGACATGTGTTGTACATTTTGTAGGTTCCTAGAAAAAAGGGAGTCTCCAGGGCAATGATCCTGGGTCCTTTTTATGTTTATTTTTATCTGTTTTTTGACCCATGGTTTTTCATCCCATTGTAAACTAATTTTAGTTATGGAATTAGGGTTTTGATCTAACCCAAGTTAATGTATTATGGTTTTGGATGTACTATAATATTGTATTATAAATATAAAATATAATACTGTGAGATAGAGAGTGGAGGAACTCTTAGTAATTTTGGTTTTTCTGGTTTTAGGTTTTCAAGCTAAATTTTTTGTGCAATGTGTGTGTGAAACATTGTTAATTGTTGTGTTTTAGATTATGTTTGGTATCTATTCTCTTACATAGTTTTATCAAAACTCTTCACTACATAGAAAGTGATAAAAGGTAAATGACCAGTGTCATGTTTATAATCCATAAGTGATTTGATTTGGATCTCAAAAATCCCAATATTAACAGAATAAAATATTTTGTAACACATTCTTAGAGATTGTTTGAAACCAAGTAAAGACTTTTTTAATTTACAAACTAGTAACTCTTTAACTTTTTCAACATAGTGCTTTGGTTGTGTCATGTAGATATCCTCCCTCAAGTCATAGTGTAGGAATTTTTTTTTCATATCCATATTTTTTTATCTCTAAGTCCAAATTGAATTCTATAAATAAAATAAATTTGAAATTAACTTAGCAACTAGGGAATAATATTACAGAAGTCTATAGCCTTAACTGAGGAGTATAATTTTACAACCAACACTGCCTTATACTTTTCAATAATGTCCTATGAATTTATCTTTATTATGAACACCAATTTACATCCATCACGGGGGATTCACCTTGTTGAGCAATATCTTATCATTTTCATTCATAAAGGGGGGGTTTTAATTGTGAAAAATAAGGTCAATATAGTGTAGGTATTGAGCCGGGGGGGGTATAAAAAGAGGTTTCTGGTAAAAATTAGGAATATATTGTAAAAATAGGATTTCTAAATTGGAAATATGTATTGGGAGGGGGGCTCAATACAAGTATTTTTGTAAGTAATTATCAATATTTAGTGAAATTAGGGGTATTATTTAATATCCCATTAACGGAGGCGCTTTGACATGGTTTCACTAAGTGAAGACCCCGTGAAATCCAATGAGTTTCCATCTAACAATAAATGGTACCAGGTCCCATGTATCATTATTTCTAAGTGAAATATAATGTGTATTCATGTCAATCTCGAAGAGTCCTTATCTTCCATCTCAATTGCCTCTTTCATAGTTCTAGGCTGATTGGTGTTACAATATAAATAAAATATACATCTAGAATTGGAATGGCTATAATTATACATGTATTGTTTAATTATTTCCGATGTTTACTTCAATAAAGTTTGAGGTGGATTTTATTCCACCTTTTATTAACTCTATGATCCCTCCTCCTCTTCAGGTACATCGTGAACTTCATGTTCTATTTCTAGGTCAATGTCCTTCTTGGTCTTGGTTGGTAGTTGAACAACTAACTTATTCTCGTTCTCGTATGGTTACACCAGTATGGGAGAAGACTTAAATTATTTGAAAATGTCATTCCTTCTAAACAAAAATTGACATAACATTTCTATAACGTAGAAATTTCACATTTTTGTTAAACAAGATGAATGTTTCAATGCCACATATCCCTTTTTCAACATCACAATCCGAAATAACCATAGACAAACATAACACATCAATATAAGTCAACCAATTTATTCACTGCAATGAAAAATAACCATAGTCAACCATAGTTAAACAAAGTCAAGCATAGTGAAACATGGTCAACAATAGTAATTAATCCATTGTCAAATATAATAAACCTTAGTAAAACATGTTCAACCATAGTAAAATAGTCATATTGCTAAACATATACTTTTAATGTCAATCACAGTCATCTCTCTCAATGTCCCAATGCAACATATCCCTTTACGAATGTTGCGATGTGTCATAGAAATTCATAATCATTTAACAGTTTAACATAATTCAATAAAGATGAATGTCAAAATTCGACATCACCATAAATGAACATTGAATTTCAATCAAACCCTTCAAGAATTTTTTAATGTCATATAACCCTTAATAAATGTCACAAAGTGACCTAGAAACTCTAGAATTTAGTAATTTGGCATAAGTTAACCAAAATAAATGTCAAAATTTAATATACCTATGGAGGAACACCACAATACAGCATGACCTTTCAAGAACATCATAATGGAAAATAAGCCTTGATAAACATTGAAATGTGGCTTAACCCTTAGTGATTATAACAATTCAATATAATTAAGCTAAAATGTATGTATGCATATTTCTAGTGTCAACCATTGTGATCTAAATCAAACCCAGCAGGTTACTTCACTTCAACATACAACATAACAAGGATGAATCCATATATTTTATCAATGATATTTTATTATTATTCATATGTATTCCATAATGATTACTTAGTACAATAGAGATGTATATAAATATTGTTGATGCTAAAGAAAAATCAAAGTTGCTTGAACTTTAAAACCTGGGAAAACTCTCCAAACATAGAGGATGAAAAAACCAACAACTCTTTGAGCATGATAAATCTATTTGCAAAGAATGGGTTACAACACATAAGCAGATTTCCCGATAAGAGATATCACCTCAGTTGTAGAGAAGAGAGATCTAATGAAACCCTGCAAAAACAATGGTATGCAACTATATTGTACTTGCCATATGCCTAGCATATTAATAACAAGCCAATAACTTGACATATGCATAGCATATTAGTAAATTTTGATAGGAATTATTTAAACTTCAGGTTACCCAACTAAACATTTGTATGGCATATTGTGTGCAAACCAACGGTCAAACATAAATAGCCAATAAGTTCTTAGAAACATATTTTCGTTGATTTGCTTTAGGGAAGCCACATCAGTAGGCACAGTGACTTCCTCTTAAAGAGTGGTGATACAATACCACTTATCATGGAGCTACCAAAATGACACCATATGAAGAATTTTGTTGCAAAAAAATCAATGTCATTGGTTTCCTATTTAATAAACATTTCCAAAGCTCTTGTTGTAGATAGTACACTTCACACCAAAGAATTTAATCTCCACAAACTTAAGGACAATTTGGTTATGGTTCAAAGTAGAATGAAACAATCGATTGATTAACTTTGCTTAGAGTGCTCATTTGCAAAAATGGATTAGGTGTTTCTTCTTCTTCAACCTTATAAACAAACATCACTAAAAAATAAATTCCAACATAAACTAACACATGAGTTCTATGGACCATATAAGGTCATACAATGCATTGGAAAGGTGGCATACAATCTTTCTCTTCTAGATCTGGCTTCAAGATTCATCTATTCGTTTATGTGTCTTTCCTTAAGAGGAGCATGAAATCAAATTATAAACCAAGACGGATCCATTTGAATCTAGTCATAAGCAATATTGAATACTAAACAGTGTCAATTGTGCAAGCGCATGGTCCAAACGGCCTTGATCTAATGGAAAGATATGCAACCAAGAGATGCCACATGGTGACTTGCAACAATTCTATGGTAATTTTCTCACCTTCATCCTTGAAGACAACACTTTTCTTGAAGGAGGTCATGTTAGGGTCCTACACTAATCTCCCTACGTTAGGCTACATAAGACTTAGCCATTGTATGAAACCATCTACTTTGAATAAGGCTCGTTAGATATTAGTGGGTAATTAATTAATGTAAACTTGGGTATCTTTGTTAATTAAGGTCCACTAGGTAGTTGGTACTTATTAATGATGGGACCATAAGTAGTTAGGGTTTTAGCTATGAAATCTTATTTAAACAACTAGGAGGATATGGTTTTTTTTGGTCAAATATTGTTGTATTTAGAGCTTTTCTCAACTAAAAAAGTGTGCCACCTTAAAAGACAAGTAAGAAAAATTGCTTCCTATTAAATTATCATAATACAAAAGTATACTTTACATCTTTTCACTTCAATAGTCTTTGTATATGTTTCTATATTATAATCTTTATATGCCTATTTTTTTTCTAAAATTTAAATTTTAAAACAGCCTTAACAACAAAAATCTATAAACATCTAATGTACATCATACCATAATAAAAAATTAATATTAATTCTATTTAAAATCAACTTTACAATAAAATAAATATATTAAAGCAAAAGCAATGATAGAATCATTTAGAATGAACAAGGCCCAACCTTTTCAAACCTCCACAATTTACTCTAATATATATAATAATAATAATAACTTTTTCCAATTCAAAATTTTCTAATTTTATACTAATTTAATTTTATATTTTATTGAAAACTTTTTCCAACTCAAAATTTTCTAATTTTATTTTTTATTTAATTTTATATTCTATTTATTTATATTTTGTTATAACATTTAATTTACACTCACTTATTTATATGAGAATGTGCAAATCTAATCTTAAATTATCTTCATGCACTTGCTGATAAACAGACTTTAGTATTCTTACTCTAATTTGAATTAAAATGCAATTACTTATACACTTGGGACTTTACTATTCTAATTCTAATTTGAAAAATGCTTACAAGGAACTCAAACTTGTTTCACTATTTAAGATGCTTTTACATTGATACCTATAAGAAGAAAAGTTATTTAGTTTGCATTAATAACTTATTAATTCATTTAAATATTAAAATACATTAATGGCTTCTTGGTCCAAGAAAAAATAGGCTACTTTTTAATACCCATGGATTTCTATTATTACTTCCAAATAGTGCCAGTTTACTAGTGCTCCTTCCATTAAATATGACAAGCTTACTTTTATACTGACTAAGACAACAACATCCATGAAGTGTTTTCTCTGTAGAATTCGCCTCAATCATGATACCTATAATTAAAGAGGAAAAACCATAAATTCATTATTGCATTTGGGTTGCATGGTGAAGATTTCAAAGATTAGGTATCCGGTTCTGCTCATAATAGATAAGACAAAGTCCTAGATCCATGGTCCAAAAGAGCCATAATGATAAACATACTGGGACCAGAAAGCCAAAATAAAGCAATCATAATGCTATCATATAGAGATGGGCCAGATGATACGAGAGATGGGGTACTTATGACTGAATGATAATAAAAAAATTGATTGATCTTTTGATGAGACAATTATGATCTTCTGCATGAAAACGCACGGTGAACTAATCTACTTCTCATTATAAGACTCTTGAGTATCAATTACTGTCAAGCAAAAAGAGAATATCAGATAGGGCCGTTGTTCTGCGCTTTGCATTTTGCAGACTAACGTGATTCTTCCCATGCAAATTTATTATATTCATCATACACACTAAGGTATACCTAATGATGGTGATAAATATATTTATACATGTCCCCATAAAAAGCAGAAAACTTCACTCTTGTCTGTGTACTGATAGGAATATTGTCCTTTGGCTATTTAAAAGCAGTGCCCTTAACAGTAGAAAGGAGATTAAAGGGTAGGACTGGGAACTGCTGTTATATCCATTCTAAGACTCGTGGCAGCTGTGTCAGGGTGCTAAGGTGAGAGCATGCGTGACGAATCTGATAATTATCAACTGTGTCTTGATCAGGCTCAAATTTGAATCATCCAATGGTCTGATATAATGGATATGTATAAGCATACTTTAGGTATTCTGCACTGGTGCAAAGCGTACAACCGCCATCATTCTATACCTCTTTAAGGTCTCCCATCGAACAGAGAGCCATGATCGGGATATATATTCTCACTTTCTCCTGCACAAACTCAAACCAGCACGCAGAGCTTCAGTGTTATGACTGTGGAAAGTGTACTCTAGAGGTATTTCAATGTACTGATCTTTCTACTCACAGGTTATAATTTCAAAACTGTAAACTGCAACACAGGATATGTACATTTCAAAACTGTAAACTGGAAGACAGGATATGTACATGATCTGTAAGTAGTCAAATCATACATGTTGTAAAATAGGATTTACCATGGAATCAAACTAAAACTGTAAACTTGAAGACATGATATGTACATATGTAAGTAGTCGAATCATAAATGTTGTGAAATAAGATCTACCATAGAATCAAACTAAATATTTTATTTCTACCTTTGTAATCTTTATTTATTACTTCTACCTCTTTTGATGGTTTTTAATATTAATATTATGATCAAACTAAAATATTTTATTACTACCTTTGTAATCTTTATTTATTATTTATATCATTTTCTTTTTATTATTAATATCAGTTTCTTTTAATATCATTTACTAAAAACATTAATATTATTATAATTATAATTATGGTGTTGACATTCAAGATATCAAATATTTGTTTTTTTTTAAATAATATAATAATAAAATAATATAGAGAGAGAATGGTGTCTTCTGCGTGTATCTCTCATTTAATAATGCTCTTTTATTTACATAGAACTCTGTCTAAAATCTAAGGATGAGTGAGATGGTAAAATATAATAAGTTTTATAAATTAAAATGAAAATGATGATAATAATGTTTAAATATATTTTTTATTGTTTCTTTTTGTTATTGGGTATATAGTTTAGTATAAAACTTTGTTTAGAGTGAAATTGATATTTAACATTTTAATACAACAAACTTAATCTAAAACTATAAAGTTCACACTTTAATTGATAATGAAATTTTTTTAAATTTTTTGCAGAAGACAAAATATCTAGAGCTTGAGGGATTTGATCTTTTAAAGTTCAAACCTTAATTGATGACGAAATTTTTCTTACTGTTTTGTACATGACAAAATATTTATAGCTTGAGGGATTTGGTCTCTATGATAGCATGATAGATGAGGAGTTAAGATGGACCTAAGTTGGTTTATAACAATGAATTTGTATGCCTAGAACATTGCATTGTTGGTAAGTAATTAGATGTATCTACAGCTATGTGTTATTGGTGTAACAGTAATAAAAAATGACTTTGGTAATGGTAAATCATTATAAAAATTAAACCAACATAAAATCTCCTTAATTTTGATCTATTAATAAATGGGGATTAAATCTCTTGATATGGTAACATTTCTCAAAATGCAAAACTTGCAGAAAAGTTTGCATTTCAAGGGATTTGATCTCTCTAAATAAATGTTGATTTATTAATGACTACACATCTACTTAAACTTAAAATTCACTTTACTACTTTGTGTGTAATTGATTCTATTATCATTAAAAAAAAATTTAAGATGGATCTATGCTGCTTTATTAACATTATTGCATATACTTAAATTATAAATGTATTTTACTAATTTCTATGTAATTAATTTTATTATTATTATGACACTTGAGAATTAAACTCCATCTAAAACTTGAAAAATCTGAAGTAAGATGAATCTATGTTGATTTATTAACATTACCACATCTACTTAAACTGTAATTGCACTTTAGAATTTATATAGTTGTTTTATTATTATTATAAAATTTGAAAAAATCCATTTAATTTAGATCAACATTGTAATCAATTCTTTTATTTCTAAAACTGGTATTACCCATCAAATTCCAATGCTTCATCTAAGATTAAGTTGTATCTATAAATCATCAAGAGGGATCAAATATTAAGCTAGATCTATCAAGCATCAAGAGGGATTAAATTTTTTGATTTACCTTTGTCAAAATGCAGAACTTGGAAAGAATTCTACACCTCAAAGAATTTGATCTATCTAAATCAAAAGTTAAGATGAATCTATGCTAATTTAATAATGTTTCCAAAACTAATGAAATTGTAGATACATTTACTAGTACCTTCTGTGTAATATTATTAGTACAACAAAAGTTAAGATTAATCTATACTGATTTATTGATATTAAACTGTAAATACACTTTACTACTAATTTATATTAATTAATTTTATTATTGTTACAGCATTTTGAAAATTAAATTCTATCTAAAACTTACTTGATTTATTAATATCAACACATCTAGTAAGACTATAAATGCACTTTACTCTTTATATAATTGTTTTTATTCTTATCATAAAATTATGAAAAAAATCCTAAAAATTCAGATAAACTTGAATCAAATATTTTTTTTAAAAACAGATATTGCCCATCAAATACAGCCGGATTCATGCTTCATAATACATATATTATAAACAATTCATATATACAGATATTTTATAATAGAAATTATAACTCCGAAAAAGCAGATTCCTATAGTACTGTAAAGAAATATACACACGTTCACATGAGGAAGGAGTCAGATAGATACCCACCGACGAGCACAATCTGCCCACAAATACCCAAAAAGAAAAGAGAATGAACGACAAACAGAAAGGAAAGTATGAAAGAGTGCTATCTCAGAAGAATATTCATGATGATTAAATGCATTAAAAGCTGAAAGTATTTGAGTATATGATGTCGGATTGGGTGGTAAATTTAATCTGTAAAGTGGCTTTCCAGAGCTCTTTTGAGTCGGAATGGCCCGGTGAGGTGGAGTCCAGTTTCCTTACAGTTATTATTGTAACGCTTATTCCACATGCATAGGGTGGCCCATGTTCTCTTTCTTTGGAACGTTCAACGTCTATAGTCTTGATATTCATCGTACCTGGCAATATGTAAAGCTTCCTTTAATGAGTTCTCAGTTGTTACCGTAAACACAGTAACAACTGAGAACAAATCCTGAGCCTCTCATGCTCTTGCATGCCTATCTTGTAAAGTTGGCTTCTCCCGATTTCCAAGAAATCTTTGCCCTTCAAGACTGGTCAAAAATACAACCAAGATAAAACATCACAATTAAACCTATTTCCAAGAATTCTTTGGCCTTGAAGACTGGTCAAAAGAACACCCAAGATAAAGGTTCAAAAACGAAACCCTAATTCCAAAGCAAAAAGGACTGTCAGTCCCGTCATGCAAAAGCAATTAGAAGGGTGTGATATTACTCGATCATTTTTTATACGGAAACGATATAGTGCCTCTTCAACTCATCAGAGCTCCACATCTAAACTCCAGACCCTCAACAAAAAGACCAGAGTGGGTCCTTGGATAGGGAACATGCTATCATGAACGGTTCCAATGGCCCAGGAATGGACTCAATTCAAACAAAACAATGGACCACATCTGGACCTAATTTCAATCTTTTTGACTAAATGTTGTCTTTTCTTTTTTTCTTTATTTTGGGACTAATTTCAATCTGGATTTATGCTTGGCAAGCATGACTGAAATTAATAAAAATATCAAGGTAGTTAATGAAACAGCTAGCAGTAGATTACAAGAAATAATTTATGTTTCAGATGTGGTCAACTATACAGATATCTTGCTTGGATTTCCACATCTAAGACCTTAAAAGGGAATTTTTGACAGCAGTAGAGGAACTAACGGAGGGATTGAATAAGTTGGTCAAGATAAACCAATGCAGCCATTGCCACTAATTGCCACTAATTTCTTGGGAAAAACTAATGGAGTGAGAGGTGTGAATTCTTTTCTTTTTACTTTTTGGGTTGGGACACATGCTTTTTTGGAAACATGGGAAAAACTAATGGAGTGAGAGATGTGAATTCTTTTTTTCTTACTTTTTGGGCCTTGTCACAAAGGCTCCCACCTTTTAGTTCAACTCTTAAACTTGCGACTTAAATTTACTACAACCGGGTTTGTGCAACAGAGATTTAGACCAACTCCCACTTCTACTAGACCATTTTTAGTGGAACTTGATAAAAAAATATTTCTTAGTCTAAAGACTTAAAATATAAAAAACACTTTTCACCCACAACTAACTTGGTATAAACATCTACACAACTATATTAGGACAAGCTCACAATATCATAACCCAAATATTAAGTAAGAACACAAAATTTTACAAGGTGAAATATTTGGGGATTTTTTGTGTCTTTCACTAAAGGGTAATGTAAACAACATTTACTCAAGTAATTCTAGACATGCTTTCAACCATAAACTATGGAATTATATATAGTAGCAATTATAAACTTGGAAATTTGCAACGATGTTTCACCTTTTAGAGCCTCTCTCAATACTTTCCAAACACATAGAAGCTTGAGCTTCTTGAATTGTCCTCACTATTTTTCTTCTTCTCCACTTCTTCTTACTATGTTCTTCTCTATCTCTCTCTCACTCCCTTTTTCTTCTCTTATCTATCATGTGATTTACAATCTTCTTATTTTACATATAGACACACTAAAACTCTTCTTTGTCCCTCTCTTACACTCTCCCTTTTTCTTCTCTTATCTATCATGTGATTTACAATATTCTTCTTTTACATATAGACACACTAAAACTCTTCTACTGACTTACATGACTTACATTAAAGACTATAACAACTTTCTACCTAGAAACTTAAGTGCATAAATTTAAATGGGTTGCTTTATATATGGAGAGACATGAACTCTTCATTCTGTGAGATAGTCTAACATAAGCTAAAATGAAGCTGGACTGTTACAAAATCTGAGAGATTTGGCTTAGACGTGATGTGGATATGCGATTAATTTATATTTCCAACACTCCCCCTTAATTATGAGCAGATGGGGATCTTCAAACAAAAGAATTTACTAAATGCTTCAGAGTTGAAACTTGCTTTGTTCATGATAGAATTCATTAAGCAGAACTTGTCATTCCTAAATAACTTCGTGTATACATTGACAATGGTGTCACGTCCCCTCTCGCCGATCTAGTGCGATGGAGAGGACGCGACACTGCTACCACCGGGCATCTAGCCCCATGAACATAAGAAAAATGCATCGTAAGTAAAAGACATATGCAGATGTATCATGCAAGAAAATACAGAGGAAGTAAAGCATTCAATACATTCATAATAATTCTTAAAACCAATACATTGCAGAATTAATACAAGAGAGTACATATCTTGAAAATGAGTTGCCCCGAGCAACTAGATATGTCACTGCAACGTTCCACCCAACCATAGGCTAGTTGTGCTCATCAATCTATCAATACAACTTCCACCCCCGAGCTGGGCATGATTTCTACAAGGAAAAAGGGAACAACAGACCCACACATAGCCAAATACACCAAGGTTCAGCCAAGTCAATCCACAATTGGGTTTATAAGTTTGTTAAGGCAGTGGAAAGGAAGAATTGCTAAGCTAGTGAGCTCAACCATTGGATACCTCTACAAGATATATCTAGCTTGGTCCTCCACAACACCTACACAACCAACACGAGGACGTATTCACTTCACTGCTACACAGTCCCTCGAGCCATACCTTACATTCTAGTGTTCTCCAAGGTGTGCATAGAAGAGTAATCAACCCCTCTTGATATTTTGTGAGGTTCCTCTCTTTACTAGGTCCTCTTCCACTCCTAAATTCTTACTTACAGTTTAGACCAAAACAAGTATGCTCATAACAGCAAAACACAAGTGTTGGGTATGAAGAAAAGCGTTTTGGTTGTGGGATGCCCAAGATGGGGTTTCCATTAGTCTCAAAAGTCGTGGGTGACCCAAAACAAAAATGGTAGATGGGGAATCAACCCTAGGAGAGAAAAATCGATTTTAGAAAACATTTATGGGTCTTACAGGGGCATAAACGACCTCTATAAACCCCCAAATCGTGAATATTTCTTCCCATCCACTATGCAACACAAAAACGGATTTCTAGCCATGGAAAGATGAAGGAAAAGGAAGAAAATTGTGAAGAAGATGCCCCAGCTAACTCCAACTGCGTGAGGAAGGGAAAATCTTGGATGAGGAATGATTTGGGCACACATTTTTGGGTGTTTTCTTTCCCCATAAGCAAAAAAATTATTCCCCAGAATTGATGGCTTGCCCATACACGAAATTGACTGTCATACCTCTCCATTCCCAATGCATTAACTGCCTCAACCAACTCTTAGAAGAATTAAATGATTGGGTGCATAAGGAAAAATGGGTAGTTGAGAGTTTATGGGCCCTCTCATTGACATTTGGCTTAACATTATTGGTTCAAGGGTTTGAATAATTTCCCTTCCCATTTCTTGTGAAAATCATGCCCCCGTCTCTTGTTGCATTGCAAAGCTAGTTGTGGGTATTTTATTAAATTGCATATTTACATGATGTCTCAATCTATATTGTATCTGGCTAGCACGAAAACCATGTGCATCAATTTTAATTGCCAATACATAAAACGCTAAATAGATGGTGGGGCCTTGGCCTTGAGCTCCTCACCGTGATTTAATAATGATATTTACATCATGTACAATTTTAATGCAATAGAGTCAAAATCGGGATATTACAAATGGTTTTGTGAAGATGTATGCAAGCTGATCTTCAAACCTACAAAATTCTAAACATATTTCTTTGTTGTTCACCAATTCTCTTATGAAATGATACCTTGTGTCGATGTCCTTGGTTATCTTGTGGAACACGTGATTCTTTAACAATCGAATGGTTGAAGTGTTGTCACAGAAAATGGTTGTTGGTTCTTGTTGGTTCTTGTTGGTTCTGTGACAAGTCTTTTAAAATTATCCGCATTCAAACTATTTGACATGCATCGCTTGTAGTCATGACATATTCTATTTTCACTAAAGATAGAGTTACAATGGGTTGTTTCTTCGAAGCACGCGACACAACACCTGTACCAAAATGAAATGTGTACCCATATGTCCTTTTCCTATCATTTGTGTTTCCTCCATTGTCGTTTTGTTCATTGTATCCAATGAGTTTAATATTTTCTGAGGTTGAATACATTATTCCAAGGCATTTTGTGCCACTTACATACCTTAGAATTAGCTTACATGCTTGCCAAAGAGAGTCTTTTGGTGACTCCATGAATCTTGATATCAAATTCGTTCCATACATTATGCTCGGTCTTGTCATAGTTAAATACATAAGGCTACCAACTAGCCTCTTAAACAACATAGGATCTGCAGTTGATCCATCATCATCCTTGCTCAATTTTAAACATGTTATTACTAGTGTTGGGGTTGTCTTACAATTAGACATATTGAATCTTTTTAAAATTGAACTTGCATACTGTGATATAATTACCACTTTCAGACTGTTGGACTTCAATGCATATAAAAAACTTCATAATCCCCAAATTAGTTATTTCAAAATTGCTTTCCATGACTGATCTAAAATCCTTTATGCCAAAATTGCCAGTGAATATTAAATCATCTACATATAGGTATGAAATTAACATGTTACCTTTCTCATTAACTTTGGTGTATAGCGTCGACTCACTTTCACTTCTGTGAAATCTATTCTGGGTGAGATAGGAATCAATGCGACTGTACCAAGCTCTAGGGGCTTGCTTCAAACCATAGACTATTTTTTTTAGCCTGTATAATTTGTACTCTTGTCCTATAACTTCATAAACATGTGGTTGGGGCCACATACACTTCCTCCTCCAGATAGCCATTCAAAAATGTCGATTTAACATCCATTTAATAAACATGGCATTTGTTTTGAGCAACAATGGCCAAAATTGTTCCGACTGTATCCATGTGTGCAATAGGAGAAAAAGTTTCATTGAATTCTATGCCATGTTGCTACGTGAACCTTCTTGCAACCATTCTTTCCTTGTGCTTATGTGCATTCGCATCGGCATCTTGCTTGGTCTTGTAAATCCATTTGAAAGTAATTACATCATTGTCATTTGGTACATCTACCAAATCCCATGTTTGATTCTTCTCAATGCATTCTATTTATTTATCCATGGCTTGTTCCCATACTTCTTATTTGATGGCTTCCTCAAATGTTAGAGGATTATCTATTTCAGAAAATAATGCAAAAACAGACAATGAATTTGGTGTACTAGCTTCATATATCTCACGTAAACTTCTTATCTTTGTTGGATTTGTCGATGTCGACCTCAACGAACTACTTGATGGAGTTTGTTGTTCTCTTGGTGTACTTGTCAGCATAGATTGAGCCGCACTTATGTTGATGTTCCTTATGCTAAACCATGTTGCAGTGTCCTAAGATTTGATGGTGTTGTTACATTTGACTTAAATGTGGTGTTTGAATCACTTCCTCTACCATGTCATCATGCTCAACAGTCGACACATTATTGACATTCTTCTCGACGGTTCCATCTCATGATTCATTATCAAAATAATTAACATCATGACTGATGATTACTTTCCTTGCGACATGATCATACAACGTGTATACTTTTGTGTATTCAAATAAACCAACAAAAATACATGTCGCAAGTCTAGTTTCTTTCTCACCTCATTTGGAACATGAACATATGTGACACAACCAAAAACTTTTAAATGAGAAACACTATGATTCATACATTTCCATGCTTCTTTAGGAACTTTGTTCTTCACACTCTTTGTCAGACACCTGTTCATAATATATACAACAATTGTGACTGCT
This sequence comes from Pseudotsuga menziesii, assembly GCA_001517045.1. Classification (NCBI taxonomy): domain Eukaryota; kingdom Viridiplantae; phylum Streptophyta; class Pinopsida; order Pinales; family Pinaceae; genus Pseudotsuga; species Pseudotsuga menziesii. The sequence goes on along the minus strand of LPNX010996859.1, from coordinate 380,377 downwards.
TCATCCCAATATTCATTTGACAAATTCTTGGCTTCCATCATGTTGTGTCTCGTCTCCATAATGGTTTCATTCTTTCTCTCTGTGACACAGTTCTACTGAGGTGTATACTGCGCAGTGAGTTGCTTGTGTATTCCATGGGTCTTGCAAAAAATTATGAAATAATTTAATACACATCCGTCACTTATGTCAGTCCTTAAGATTTTGATGATACTTTGGTTCTCCACGAGTTCCTTGAACTGTTGAAAAAAACTAAATGCATCAGATTTATGTTTAAGAAAGTATACCCATGCTTTTCTTGTGAAGTCATCAATAAAAGTAAGAAAATAATTGCAGCCTCCCATGGATGATGTTTGCATTGGGCCACAAATATGAGAATGCATGATATCAAGTGGTGTGCATGCTCTATATGACTTTTGGACTGGAAAAGTATCTCTATGTTGTTTTCAAAAAATGAAGCCTTCACAAACTTTCTTTGGTTTGTCTATCAATGGAAATCCTTTCACCATATTCCTCATATGTAGTAGTTGCATCCCACCAAAATTCAGATGTCCAAATCTAAAATGACACAGCCAAGACTCATCATGAACCTTTGATTTATATGATGCTTCAATTCCAGCGTTGTCCGTTTCTTTCTTGTCACAATGCATGTATGCTTCTTTGCTTTATGCCTTGAATGCAGCACCTGAATTTTCCTTTCCTTTCATTTCTAGAATTATCATCAAAGGAAACAAGTGATTGCTTTTCATTGGTACTTTTAATATCAGCTGGTTGCTTGGACGTACATCTTTAATCACACAGTGATTGTCCTCCATATAGAATTTGTAACAGTTTTTTGATGCTCATCAAATAATGTTTCATACCATTGACATAATAGACATCATGAATAGTCTTTTTCTCCCCATGTTTGGTTAGAATACCATGTTCACTATCTTTTCCCAAAATAGTGACTTCGATATATTTTCCAAGTGTGACATCAATTTCAACTGATTTATCTAGACTAGAAAACAAAATTAAATTACCAGTCATATGATTGCTACAACCTAAATCTAAGTACCATATGTCAAATGGACTTTCTTGGATAGCATTTCATTCAATTGGAGATGCACATGCCAAAAACATTGATCCTGTCGAAGTGTTGGTGTTGCTCAACTGGTTTTGGATTTTCCTTCCTAGGTCATACTACTTCTTCCTGCATTCATATGCATAATGACCAAATTTCTTACAATAATGACATTGTATTTTTGACTTATCAAACCTGTGACCACATGACGGACTAGGGTTCTGATTTTTTCCTCTACCAATGACATTCGTGGGACTACTTCTATGTCCTCCTATGGAAAAACTTCTTCCTTTTTTTCTAGAATGATATCTTCCCCTACCTCTTATGCGACTTATAGATGATTGCGCTGCAAATGCACCTTCTAATGATGTATTTGATCTACTGAATCTATGTTCATGATTGAGGAGAGAGGATTCTAACTCATCAATGGTAAACTACGACATGTCTTTGTTTTCTTTGAAGGTCACGACCAAGGATTCTAATATTTGGGGAACACTTCTAAGAAATTTTTCAACAACCCTTTTGTATTCTTTGTTTTCTCCATGGGATTTCAATTGATTTATCAACCCAATAACTTGAGTATAGAATGTGTCCATTCACTATGTGTCTTTAATTGACAAAGATTCAAAATCTCTTTTAAGAATGTGCAACTTAGAATTCTTTACCTTGTCCAAGCCTTGATAGGCAGTTTCCATTGTGTATCGCGCCTACTTAGCGGTATTTGTTGCTACTAATCTTAGGAGTATGCTTTCATGCATGGCTTTGTGTATACATAGAACAGATCCTTTTTGTCTTTCTTCCTATGCTCCCTCGGGGCATCCTTCTTAGCTTGCGCATGAGATTATTATATGTCTCATGATCTCCCAATTTTGTATATCCATTTTGTACTATCTTCTATACATCTTGACCTCTAAACAAAGCCTCCATTGTTAGAGACCAATACTCATAATTATTTCTTGAGAAAATTGGAGTTTATAAACTCAACATGTGTGTACTAGAAGTGGAAGCCATTTTTAATTTTTATTTTCCTTAGAAAATTACTCTTCCCCTTTTTAAGACAAGGTTTCTTTCCTAAACCTGTACCGATACCAAATCCTGAGAAGAACGAATGGAGTGAGAGGTGCGATGGTTAACTTGAGTTACCGTGCATTAAGAAATTTTCTTTTCTTTTTACTTTTTGGGGCTGCGATAGAGTGCCTCTGGAAACCCCACCTTTTACTTCGAGGAATTAACTTGCGACTGAAATTTACAGTGGTAGGGTTTTACTATGAAAGATATTTGCTACGACGAACATTTACTGCAACAGATTTTTACTACGACCAGAAAGTGTGTGACAAACTTCAATTTTGTTCGAGACACTTTTTACGGACTTTTGACCTGACACATTTTTTACCTCGACAGACACCCACTTGACTTCAACAAACTTTTACCCCGATAGGATTTACTCATGACACACTTTTGGTTGCGACCAACTCCCACTTTGACCAAACCACTTTTAGTCGAACTTTATAAAAAGAGATTTCTTAGTCTAAAGACTTATAATATAAAAAAAAACACTTTTCACCGCATAACATTCTACCCTCTTCAATAATGTATCATATTTAACAAAAAGTGAAAATATTCCTAGAAACTTTCGTATTTTGGGCATAACATTTTTCTCGTACCTTGGAATTGGGCAAGCATTGACGATTGGAAAGCTCTTGAAATTCTCTACAACTTTTATGTTTTGAGTTTTTTCTAATTCCTTACCGTTTGTCCAGGGCGGGCGTTTTAGTAAGAAAGCATCTTTTAAAATATGTTTTCTTACTAAAACGCCCACCCCAGACAAATAGTAAGGAATTAGAAAGAAAAAAAAGTTGTAGATAATTTCAAGAGACTTCCAATGGTCAAAATTCCACCCAATTCTGAGTTACGAGCGAAAATTTATGCCCAAAATACGAAAGATTCCATGAATATTTTCACTTTTTATTAAATAGGATACATTTTGGGCAAAATAAAACCTTATGCCTCCCGTAACTTGGGATAAACCTCGACACAACTATATTGCAACAAACTCACAATATGATATAGCCAAATATTAAGTAAGACTTGGGTCACAAACCTATAAATTTACAAAATAAAAATTAAAAAATCAATATATATATATACTCTTTTACTGAGTGAATAATGTAACATGTATTATTGGTCATAGCATGAATAAAATGTCATTTTATTTGTGTAATATCTGATATTTGAATTATTATTGAATTGGACAGTTGTAATTTAAATAGTGTTTACATTTGGTTATTGACGACCTTAGCACCACACCTACAGGTGATGTTATTAACATTTTTTTATAATTATCTTACTATATGGTTTGCTTAGGATTTCTTATCCCTAAGGCTAAGTCTCTTCCCTAGTCGTCACACCCTGCTCTAGCAACTAAAATATGATGCTAGCAATATAGTTTGATGCAGATGAGAATTTTGGGGGACTAGGGTGTTAAACAACATAATCTTGATTCCAATACCTTGGTATGAAAAAAATATTGATATGGAATAGCGATATGTTAAACCTAATTTGTGGACCATAGTCGTAGCGGGATACACCATGTATATGAATGAGTTTGATTGAAACAATAATAATTTGGGAAACTATGGTGCTCATACCATAGTCATGGATTGATCCTTGTCATTACAATCTTTGAGATGTTAATATATAAGGTTTTAAATATGCGATGAAAGGGGAGGTACAAGGGTTATGATTTGATGGTACTAAATTTGACATTAGTATTAAAGAGAGTGTCCTAGTTGCGAGTTGACAGTGCATCTAGGTAGTTAATGGCATGCCTAAGATTAAATCTTGGCCCTCCATCTTTCTTACATGCTCGAAAGGGTTTTTGAGAGGGTTTTAATGTGGTTTTTCCTATTTGAACATTTTAGTGCATTATTGTTTTTGGTCTGTAAGGTTTTTGGTCTTCCTTCCATGGTTTTGTTGTGTAGTTTCTTATGTTAAAACTCTTACCTAATCATTAATGGTGTTTGTTTGTTTGCTTCCCATGTGTGTTGGAGGTCTTACCCGGTTTTGATGGCCTCCAACAAGTCTTGAACTTGATGGTTTACTATGAATCGAACTTGAACCATCGTTCAATGTCCTTTCAGATGCCTTTAACCAGGTAAGCTCATCAAACTCAACTTAGTTCTGTAATAGTTTTTTTTTTTACATTCTTTTTCATACTCTTAAGCAAGAAAAATTGACTTGGGTTTTTTTTAATCTGTGGGAAGAGGAGGGATAAGGGCGTCTAGGAAGAGTCAACCCTTGGCCCTCTCTACATTCAGATAAGGTAAAACATTTTTTAACTTCGATCATTATCTTTTACAGTTTTAAATAAATATGGTTATAGTTCTAACTGCATCCCTGGTGATTGCAGGTTATGGGGAAGTCGACGAGGGTGGTGACAGGGTCACCTCCTCCCAAGCCTGTTACTTCAAAACCCAATGGTGAGTATATAAAATTTCCTATTATGTCAACATTATGAAAACCAATTCTTTCTTAACCCTCAGCTGACAAAACGTAGTTGTTATTGAATTTGCATGTGACTCCCAGTGTGGATGTTGCTCGTTCAGCGTCAATGGCCAATCAATAGCCATGAGGTAAGGGTTATTTGATTAAAAGGTGGTTGGGTTCGTGGGCCGTTTAGTAATCTAGATTTCTCTACAATGTAAGATAAGTTGCACTGTAATTTTGTTAAACCCTTATGGGTCTTCATCCTACAAGGAAGAGGGATTCGCAACCTCTTTGTTCCATCGTTGTCGTAATTCATTTTTTGTATGTGTATGTTTTAAAAGGATTCTGGATCCCATCTTCGATGGACTTATAGCCACTCTGGTTTCAACGTTGTTGTAAATCCTTTTTATGTGTTATGATTTAAAGGAACTGTGGATGCCATCTTCGATGGACTTACAACCACTCTGGTTTCGAAGAGTATACTTATATTTTGATATTTAATTAATTTAATACGACTATTTTTTGGTTGTGTACCAGCTTATAGTCTTGAGTTTCATTGTTAATGGTTTTGACCTTTCGTTAAAATGGTATTACTTGTCGTAAAATGTTTATACGATGGATGCCATTGTATAACGGTCTTACTTCCATGTAATAGATGTTTGGATGGTCTCGTTGTTTATGAAAGACCTATGAACTCAATTTTGAATCAATAGAGTTAATTTGTTTTTCATTTAAAAGTTAAGCCTCAGGGTTAGATACCCATAATAAGAGGTTGTATGTTGTATGTATTAGATTTTACTTTTTTGGTTTCCTGCTAGATCTGATTGTGCAATCCGATGAGTTAGATTTGTGAGCTATTGTAATAGTTATAACATATCTAAAAGATTTAGTTATACTTCTTTTCCCACTCGAATTTAGTTGTGTAACTGTTAGTTAGTTGATTTAGTAATTGGATTATTATGATTTTTATTGTATTTATAATTATTACTTCGTGTTGGAGACATTTACCACCATACACACTCATTTTGGTCAAATTGGCCTAGTTAAACCACTATCCTAAGTATTATTGACATTAATTGACATTAGTGGAGCATTAAATGACATCATCCAGTCACACCCATGCCTACCTTCAATCAAGGAGGCTAACTTAGCCTTCTCCTACATTCAAGGAGACTAACTGGAGCACTCTGGGGGTGATCTGAGTGTCATTAATGCACTTTATTTATAACTGATGGTTACAATCAGTTAAACAAGGCAATGAAGGTGCCTCCTCTCATTAAATTGATTATTTAATGATTAATTAATGAACTGGAGTCAACACGGGCGCCTCCAACCACTTCTGATGTTCAGTTCCACTTCAATTAACCTCATCGGGGTTTGTTGGAGTCATTGAAGTGCTAGCACTTGATGGTTGGCTTGCTGTGACATGTGTCTGATCTCTTTCAGTTGAGACTCAGTCATTTATTGCACTCCGACTTCAGTTATGGCTCAGTGGAGTCAATTAGGGTTTTGATCAGTGGTTAACTTGAGTGTTGACTTTGGCTTACATTCAGTTAAGCTAGACTCACTCATTCAATTCGAATGACCTCCTTAGGAATTCGAATTACTTCTCATTCATGCTAGTAGCATGACATTGTAATGTAATTTCTCATTCTTTGTGTGAATATACAGAGCGGCTACTCATTTTGTAGTCTGATTACACCATTTCATGAGTTATTTGTTGATTAATCTTTGATGAGACTAATGTTTAGTCCCTAGATCAATGTGCAATATTAATACTTCGATCATGACAATCTGTAAAGTAATTTTGTAAATTAACTAAATTTTAACTTGCGGAAGTATGGTTCTAGTTATGAAATATTCATTCTAAAGTGATAGGGTCTAAAAACAAAAACATATCGAGTCTAGCTATGTAGGAAACCTTTGACTTCAAAGAAAATGGTTAGTTGAAAAAGAGATAAATTTTAAATGTTGAAATAGTACATATGCAACATGAATTAAAATATGTATCCAGATCCATGATAACTCTTTGTTTATAAATCCTAAATTAGGCTAACATTACAACCCTTCTACATGAATCTCTTATTCGGGTATGGATGCCCAAACAGAGGTTTGTTATAAAATATTAAGATCAAGAATCTATGCAAGCTACTTAAGATCAATTTATTTCATATGATAACATGTAATAGAAAAGATAATAAGAACATATACATAATACCAATACTGTAGAAAGAATAAGTATGATTCATAATTAAATTTAAACAATTCTAGCATTGATTAGAAGTAGAATAGAAAACTTGAGACCACTATCGGGAAAACAAAATTGAAATAGTCGTTCCTCCCAACCAACTCCTAGAGAAGCCAATTCTCACTTTATCCACAACCCTCGAGCATATTCCTTGAACCACAAGGGAAAATCCAATCAATGTGCCATCTCTTGCATTAACATATCAGTTCCCCTCCCACAGCTTGCTAAATGGACATATTATTATATAGTATTTTTCATAGGAATTGGCCATTTATGAGCCTCTTGCTCTTTAGCACTCCACAAGGAGTTGTGACCTGATTTTGGGGAGGATGCCTCCTGCATCTTGAGTTCTCACTCAGCAGCTTTCACCACTTGTCTTTTCCCCTTGTGGGTCAACAAACACTCTTTCAACAGCTATTTCAGTTATGATTCCTTCTAGTATTTTTAATTAATAAATAATAATAATTTATTACATCTATTTTTGACTTTCTTGTCAAAAGTACTAAAAAATAAAATATTCAAAAAGAAAAATAATTTATTTTAATTCGGTGTATTACATACACCTCCCCTTAGAGGATAACACCGTCCTTGATGTTCTTAGTTTTTTGAATTTATTCTTGCATTATTTCATCTTGAAATAAGATCAGATATGCCTCCTGCATATCGCTTTCCAATTCCCAAGTAGACTCTTCAGGACTAAGGTGCTTCCATTGCACCTTGACTTGTCCGATGGTACAATTTTGGAGTAAAATTTCTCTATTGTAGAGAATACACTCCTAACCCACCTGAAACTCTCCTTTGGGATCCACCTGTATAACATTCCAGTCATGAGTAGCATCATGAATGTACTTCTTCAAAATGGAAACATGAAAAACATTATGTACTTTAATCGTAGGCGGTAAGGCTAACTGGTATGCTACTAGCCCTACTTTCTCCAAAATTTTAATTGGCCCACAATACCTGAGTTCCAATTTTGAATATTTGCCCAGTCTTAGGGAGATTTTCTTGGGTTTTACCTTTACATAGACATGCTCTCTTACCTGGAACTCTTGAGGAGTTATTTTCAAGTCAACATAGATTTTTTTCCTGCCTCAGGCAGCCTTCAAATTTTGTTCCACCCGTTTCACTGTTAGTTCCATATCTTTTAACAATTCTGGTCTTAACATTAACCTATCGTTGAGACTACTCCAAGAAATTGGAGTGTTGCATTTGGGTCCATACAAAATTTCAAAGGTACTCATTCCAGCTGATACTTGAAAGTGATTATTGTAAGCAAACTCTACTAAGTGCAAGTAATCTTCCCACTTACCCGGTTTGTCCATTACATACATTCTAAGAATGTCTTCTAGAATCTGGTTTACTCTTTTAGTTTTTCTATCTATTTGTGGATGATACAAAGTGCTAAAATTTAATTATGTGCTTAGTCCTTTGAACAAGGCCTTCCAAAAATTCCTGTAAACTTTACATCTCTATCTGAGATTATTACATTAGGTACACAGTGTAACCTGAAAATTTGTTTCATAAATATATCAGCAATGTTAATAGCCCTATAAGTATATTTTACCGGAATAAAATGAGTTGCTTTACTATATTTGTCCACTATGACCATGATTCAACCGTATTGTTTAAAAATTTTAGGTAGACCTATTATGTAATCCATGTTGATTACTTCCCATTTCCATTCTAGAATGGGTAGTGGTTGCAGTCACCCTGCTAGATGTTGGTATTCTGCTTTTACCTGTTGGCATTCGATGCAGCGTGCTAAATATTATTCTACCTCTTTTTTCATATTCGTCCAAAAGAAGTTTGTTCTTATCATAGTGATCAATTTCTGGTATCCAGGGTGTCCTGAATATGGTCATTTACGTAAATCATCCATAACAGTTAATTTAATATATGTTGAATTTGGTATGTATAATCTGTTTTTGGGTAGTAGTAACCCTCTTCCATTCAGACTAAAATTTGTTTTTATTTGGTTCCTTTTATTTTCTGCAGTCTTTTCTTTTAGGTTTTGATATTCTTTATCAAAATTTTATGTATTTAATATTTGATTTTGTAAATATGATTCATAACTACTGCTTGCGAATAGTAGGTTTACGTGACGACTTAAAGCATCCACTACTTTATTCTCTTTCCTTTTTATATGTTTAATTTCGAATTCATATTCACTTAAAAAGGACAACCACCTAGCTTGTCTAGCATTAAGGTTTTATTGATCAAACAAGTATTTTAAGCTTATGGTATCTAACATCAACAAAAAATTTCTTTCAGTGAGGTAGTGTCGCCACATATTTAGTGCATGCATAATTGTAGCAAGTTATAATTCGTGTGCAGCGTAGTTCTTCTCATTCTCTTTTAACTTTCTAGTTTCATAGGCCACGGCGTAGTTTTCTTGGATTAGCACTCTACCTAATCCTTCCTTGAATGCGTCGGTGCATACGAAGAAATACTTAAAGGATCAACAGTTTTTAAGATAGGGGCGATGGTTAACACTTGTTTTAGTTTATTAAAATTTCAGTACACTTTTCACTCCAATCAAAATTCTTACCTTTCTTCTATAATGAAGTTATAGGGTAGGTGTAGAAGGAGCAAGTCGATGAAGTCGACTTGAACGAAGACCGACTTAGTCGATCAGCAGACTAAGTCGATGGTCCGACCAAGTCGGACGGCCGACTAAACTAGTTAATTAAGTCGGCTAACTAACAGTCGTGTCGGTTCACCGAACCGACAGGTAGTTATGTTGTAACTGTTTCCAAATTGTATATATTAGGCTATTGAGCCAAGCAAAGAACTCAATTCAGTTATGTGCCTTGTATGAACTCATTGTGATAATATAATCTGTTCCGTTCTATCTGTTCTTATCTCTTGTCTCTGTTTATATTTATGTATATTTTAGTATGTATTATTGGTAACCTTATGTGATCTGTGAGATTACAACATTGGTTCCGTTGCCGGTAGTACATGCCTAAGATATATGCTCACATATGATACCAGAGCAGGAGATCAAGGACTGGTGGGACCGTAAAGTTGCGAACTACTTGCAAAATTACGCACGACGAAACAGATTAACAGTCGCAGAAGCCAAGGCAAGATTTTTCACGGAGACACATGAGAAGTTTGTCAAGTCTGTACCACCACTGTTGAAGCAGATTCTAGATGAGAAGACCGGACGCGACTAAAGAACAGCAGTTGCTAGATAAACTATTCCGAGGAGGATGAACAAATCTGTCGGAGTGGTTTGAGAAAATCGCCGACGACTTCTGTGAGGAGCGAGCGATCGAAGACAGGACATCAGTGGAAATTGTCAAAGCACAATTCTACACAGATTTCACCGACCAATTCTTGTGCACCTTGCCGACCTTGCTGTTCAAATTCCTAACAGAAAAAGGAGCAGGTCACATCGTCAAACCTAGACCACCACTGTGCGAACGGCCACCAAACACCAACTGGGCAGAAAAGCAGAGGAAGTGGGAGAAGTTTATTGCAGAAAGGGAGTGGGAATACTTCCTGAGCAAGTGATTTGAACTATCCGGGCTTTCTAAAAAAGCGTCGGGTAGGCTATGGGGGGGTATCTGATCATGTGTCGAAGGTAGAGTATAGTGGATCCTGGTCGACCTAAAGCCGATAGCTGTCACCAGTAATGAAAAGTCGACCAAAGAGAAATCGATGGTATAGTATTGTAGGAAAGTATGTCGGACATTAAGAAAATCGAAAGGGACGAAAGACAGCAGCGAAGGGAAGCCAGACGAGAAAGAGCAGCAGAGCTGCATCAAAGACAAAACCCTAGGGAGACCGACCGTGAGGAGATTCCGCCAGAGTCGGGTCATGACCGACACGGAGAGGGCGTAGAAGAGGAGGCGGCCCCTAAGGAAGAAGAAGTGTGGATAGAGCAACCTGAAGCTCTTTAAATAACTGTCCCCGACCAAGGAGTAACCCTTTCCCCAATAAATCTTCGTACCACAATACAGACTATTATTGAAGACGACCTCTGACTGCGAGCTGGTGACATTACTATCTGGAGCCGACTAGGTGACGAACCATTCCTGGGACGACATCTTGTTATACGCCGATCGCTCGAAGGAAATTGGGTGACCTTTCAAACAGCACCATCCTTTCGGAGTATCCACTTGCTCTTACCGACACATGAAGGAGCACCCCCCCTGCCACATACAACTTTAGAAGAAATCCAAGAGTCAGACCTGAGCTCGCAAAGCTCCAGTGGACCATCAACAATACAAATCCACAACGATCCACTGTACGACACAAAATCGACCACCGACGGAGGCACAAGTTCCGTCGACCAAAACCCCTCAGGCTCGACTATATCAACGACCCCACCTCTTTCACCACCACCCACACCTCCGACCCCGCCGACTTTAGATAGCAGTGACAGCGACTCAGACATGGGTCACGAAACTACCCACATTCCTCTCTATGAGGGGGATGAAGACCCCAGATGACATTGGTTCGTCTGCGAGTCCATCTGGGATGCAAACCAGGTGAAGGAAGAAGACCGACAGATGGCTTAGTTCGCAGGGGCCTTACGGAAAAGGGCTCTGACCTGGTATATGACCTTTTCAGAATGGCAACCCAGAGCAACGAAAGCTGAAATTAAAGCACAGTTCTTATCCTTTTTCAAGACCCCAGACGCTAAGCACTTGGCCGCTAAAAAGCTCAAGACAACGCAGCAAAAGCCAGGGGAAACTGTCCGCGATTATGACAAACGCTGGAAGGACCTGTTGAGTCAATTAGATTATGTTATTGACGAACAATTGCTAATTCAATGGTTTCTTGCAGGCTTATCACAAAAAATTCACCGACACATCAGTCTGGAAACCTTCAAGACATATGAAGATGCGCTGACTAAAGCTCTGCAGGTGGAAATAGATGAAGATATACCTGCCTATCCGACGAACCACAAGATAGAAGAACAGATGGAAAGTGTATAGAATTCCTTGAAAGAATTACCCCTCAAAAATCAAGAAATCTGGTGTACGAAATGTTCGATGGCCGGACACTCGAAAGACAATTGTCGAACGGACTACAACCGACAAGATGTCCGATTTGTGCAAACTAAAGTCTTTTGCGATATTTTCCAAGAGACCGGAGATCATTCCACGAAGGAATGTGCGTTTAACATGAAGAATGCAAAAGCTTCCTGGTGCGCCATTTGCGAGACAAAAAGCCACAATACGGCCGACTATCAACTCAACCTCAAAAACAGACAGAACTATCAGGCCGTCTACCAGACAAATGCAATGGCACAGAGCAATGAGCAAAATAATACCAACAATCAGAATGGGCAAGGGCACGACGGCCGACGATATGAACGTCGGTACGACAATCGACGACAGAGATATGAAGGAAGAGGTCGATTCGTCGGGAATCGCGATATACGAACTCGTCGACCCACACAATGCTTCATCTGCTATAAAGAAGGGCACAGATGTGCAGGCTGTCCGTACAAGGACAGAACTGACCTTAAATTCTGTACGTATTGCGGGGTAGGCGATCACTCTCTGGAGGATTGTCCTACCATGTTAGAAAAGATCAATAATAAAAATAATGTTAATGTCTTGTCTTGTGTGCAAAAGCATGATATATTAACTACTAAAAATCTGCATATTGTCACTAGTCAAAGCACAAAAACAGGGCCTGATAACCCACAAATTAGTAAAATTAAACACCCAAATAGTTATCCGGATCCCCTGAAGGAAAAACAAACTTATCAATAATCCACACATATCTTTCAAGACATTGCACAGCGAGAAGACAGTCTTACCAGTCGACTTAGCACGACACAGCAATTAACTCATCTCATCCAAACAGACAAATCAGTTTCCCAATTTATTGACTTATTGCACACACTAAAAGATACCACAAGGGAAAAACAAACTAAAAACATTTGTAGCTTAAACCAAAAGGATAAAAACGATTTCGACCCACTTGTCGACCTAGAAATCGAAGGATACCATGTCCGACAGGTAATGCTCGATTTCGGGTCTCAAGTAAATATTATGACCAGGCATACATGGGAACAGATGGGTAAACCTCGACTCTATGAGTCAGGCATCTATCTAAAACTAGCCGACCAAGGTCTCATTGAACCCATTGGGGTTTGGAGAGACGTCGGCACAACCATTAAGGGAATCTCGACCAAGGTTGATTTTGAAATTATCGACCCGAAGGAAGGTTCTAGCTCTTTCCCAGCCCTAGTAGGTCGACCTTAGGGACGAAAGATGAAAGCATCTATATCCCTAGACAAGGAAAGAATAAAACTTAAAGGGAATGGTCACAAGGTCATTGTACCCATTAATCCTTCCCAAGGACAGCCTTGGATTGAACCAATTGATGAGGAAGTAGATGTTAGAAAACTCTACCATATCCACAACAATCTGGACTATACAAAACCAAACGCCCAAGGGGAAATTTACTTAGGTAACCCAAACTCAGTTGGCTATAATTCAGATGCTGAATTATATGACTGGGAGATGGAAAATTATGAAACACAAGCAAGAGGGTGCTGGACTATACAAAAAATACAGAAAAAACCCACCTAACAGTGCTTTCTAGTCTCAATTATCCCTAAGATCTTTGAAAAGAACTCAGAGAATGCCCTACCTTACAACCGACCAACGTAAATACCCCACAAACACCAAGGTATAAGGAAAGGGAATCCCCAGTCCTACATGTCGAACAAGTATCTAAAAACATTGGAGAACATGGCCAACTTCAAAGTTTAGTGGAAACATTCACAGGTCAAGCAGCTAGATGGTGGGATACCCATCAGTCAAAACTACAGACCTGGACCACTGCTTCAACTTACTTTGTCGAACGGTTTGGGGGGAAAAAGATAACACAGGAAGCCCAAATCCCTATCTTCACACAGGGCCAAAATCCAGAAGACCACATTAGGACTTGTGAAAAAGAGTGGAGAAGACTTGGACATAAGGATGAAAGAGCCTGGCCACACTTGTTCCCATCAACCCTCGACGACTTACCTAGTAAGTGGTATAAGATGGAAGAAGCTAGGGGAGAAACCTTCCTCTGGCATGAACTAAAGGAAAATTTCATTAAATACTTTAAGTTCGAACCTCTAAATAAACACTTAGCTACGCCAGCAACACAAATCCAACACTTTCTCCAACCAAGTGCAAAACTACCCTGTCAAAACCCTTGTCAGATCCAGAACTGTAACATCATCCACACCGGATCAAAAGTCGAGTCGACCCAGTTACAGTTAGAAACTGAACACACCGAAGGCAAGAGCTTCAGGTGGAAAACCAACCACGCTGAAACTACAAAACCTATCTATTCAATCCTAAGGGTCACGACCAACGACAAAACAGACATCGACAGAATGACTGCAGTCGAATTCCCTGCTACATCTTCACAATTCACAGAAGGAAGTCGACCGATCAATGAGACAAAAGCACCAGAGTGGTTAGATGCAAAGGTGAAAACTAAGGAGGTCGACATTTCAAATGACGACCGTCCCAAAATCGCAAAGATTGGTGACTACTGGAGTGAACAACAGACCGCCGAAATAGTGACTTTACTTCAAGAATTCCAGGATGTATTTGCCAGAGACTATAAAGACCTCAAAGGGTTAGTTTAGGAAATGGGTGAAATGAAAATAGATACGAAACCTGATGTCCGACCTGTCAAGAAAACACCTTATAAACTATCTCACAAGTACAAGGAGATAGTTAAGAAGGAAATAGACAACATGTTAGCAGCAGGGATCATCTACCCTATAGACCAGTCAGAATGGGCAAGCCCCATGGTCGTTCAGTCTAAGAAACATGATCCGACCAGGTTAAGAATTTGTGTCGACTTTAGGAAGCTCAACAAAGTCACACTCACAGATCCATTCCCCGCACCCTATGCTGATGAAATCTTGAATGAAGTTGCAGGACATGAATGTTACTCCTTTACAGATGGATTTTCAGGCTACAATCAAGTACCCATAGCAAAAGAGGACCAGAGGAAAACAACCTTTGTATGTGAATTTGGATCCTTTGCCTACAGAGTTATGCCCTTTGGGTTGAAGAATGCACCTGCAGTATTCTCTCGAATTGTTGTCAAAACATTCCAAGAATATATCTATAAAACCATAGCCGTATACTTCGATGACTGGACAATCTACTCCACCCTGAAGGATCACTGCACATGGCTCAGGCTTATGCTGGAAAGATGTCGACAGATACAACTTTCCCTGAATATTAAGAAATGTATCTTTATGACACCCATAGGCATACTCCTCGGACATATTGTCTGTAAGGAAGGCATCAAGGTCGACTTTGCTAAAATTAAAATCATCCTCGACCTGAAGCCCCCAATAAACCCTAAACAGGTTCGGGTGTTATTGGGCCATACAGGATATTATAGGAAGTTCATATGACACTACTCAGGCATGACCTACCCCCTAGAATAACTATAAAAGGATGATATAGAGTTTAAATGGACAGAAGAGTGCCAAATATTGTTCGACAAACTGAAAAGAAAATTGGTCGAAGCCCCCATACTCAAATTCCCAAATTGGTCGACCAAATTTCATGTGCATATTGATGCATCTGGAATAGCAATAGGTGCAATACTGACACAACCAGGGGAGGATGGGATGGACTACCCTAGCGTATACAGTAGTCGAAAACTAAATAAGGCTGAAAGAAATTATTCGACCACCGAAAGAGAAGCCCTAGGTATGGTCTTTGCACTTCAGAAGTATCGACATTACCTGCTAGCCAACCCCTTCATATTTTACACCGACCATCAAGCCTTGAAGTATCTTGTTAATAAACCCCTTCATCATGGAAGAATATGTCGATGGTTATTTCTTTTTCAAGAATTTGAGTTTGAAGTAGTGGTCCGACCAGGAAAGCTAAATGTCGGACCCGACCACCTATCACGTATCGACACAGGGAAGGAACCGAATGGAATAGACGATGACCTACCAGATGCCCACTTATTTCGTATAGAATCAGTTCCAGAAGAACTCGAAGAAATTGCTCAGTTCCTAGAGACAGGCCAGGCACCAGAAGGTCTGAACACCAAGAAAAACAAATCTTAGCTATGAAGGCTGCCCCTTACAGCCTCATCAATGGATTTCTATACAAAATGGGGTTAGATGACATTGTCATACGATGTGTACTCGACCATGAACGAGACCAGATCATGCACGAAGCACACTATGGACCTGCAAGAGGACATTTCCAAGCAGACACAACTACCAAGAAAATCCAACAGTCAGGATTATGGTGGCCGACACTCCACAGAGATTACAAAAATTTTGTTAGTCGATGTGACAGATGCCAACGAATTGGTCGACCTCTGCCGAGCACAGAAATTTCGTTGATATCCATAAACCCTAGTCTCACATTTGAAATCTGGGCTATAGACTTCATAGGACCATTCCTATACCCGCAAGACGATCAGGTGCCAGATATATCATCACTGCAGTGGAGTATGTTACTAAATGGGCAGAAGCTGAACCTGTCGATACATGTTCAAGTAAGGTCGCAGCCAAATTTATATATGAAAACATCATCACCCGATTTGGATGTCCTCTGACATTGATCAGTGACCAAGGAACCCACTTCATTAACAAAACCATCAAGCATCTGACCGACCAATTTCATATCGACCATCGACGAAGTACAGCATACCACCCTCAGTCGAATGGTGCAATAGAAGCTTTCAATAAAACATTAACAAAAGGGTTAACTAAAATATGCAGTACTAACAAAGATGATTGGGATGAGAAAATCCCTGCAGTCTTATGGGCATACAAGACAGCCTATAAGCGGTCGACCGACCAAACTCCCTTCCAACTAGTTTATGGACAAGAAGCAGTCGTCCCCCTACATTTCCGACAACAGACCCCTATTGTAGCTCAGCTACTACATGTCGATGTCGAACATGCAAGACAGGATCGATTATTTCAACTAAGTAAGCTGGAAGAACACAGACTTATGGCCATCCAACACCAGGAGATTCAGAAACAACAACAGAAAGCCTGGCACGACCGTAACATCAAGAATAAAAACTTGTCAGCCGGTGACCTTGATTTTCTCTATAATAGTAGAGTCAAAGGCAAACCAAAGAAACTACACACAGAGTGGATGGGACCCTACGTTGTCAAAGAGATACACCCCAATGGCTCAGTTCGACTAAAAACATTACAGGGCCTAGTATTTCGGAAGCTCGTCAATGGAGCCCGACTTAAACGGTATAAAAACTAAAACAAAAAAACAAAAAACAAAAAAAACATAAAAAAATAAAAAAATCAAATAACGACCTTAACCGTCAACCAAAACCTATAAAAAGACAGAAAAATTCCAAAAACCAAATAACCCATTCGACAACAAACCATGACAGCAACTCACTACCTCGACCATCGACATCACTATCATCGACCATCTTCGTCGACGAGTCAGGCCGACCATTTTCACCCACGACACCGACAGTCGACCTCGAACGTCCCATCACGCATTGATGGCCTCGAGCGCCGAAACAAATCCTCCATTAAGTCGCACTCGAGTATTGCAGTTGGACTGTCAAGTCCGCCATTAATACACCCATTTCGACACTCAACGCCATCCACGCCTATAAATAATGGACCGTCGAAAGTTCATTCACCACACCCATTTCCATCAGAGCACCTGCAATCTTAGTCGACCAAAACACAAGAATCCTGTCAAAAATCCGACCAATCCAACACAATGGCACCAAAACTAACCAGAGATGCGGCCAAGGCAAAGGAGTTGCAAGCCGAGGACACCCCCTTGCTCAACCGACTCAAGAACATCAAAAATGCGAAGGTCCAGGAGGGCCCATTTCAGAAACTCTAGCAAGAGATCCAAGAGTGGGACTTTGTCGACAACCGAATGACACCGGCCGCTGAGAAAATCCGGAACAGCAGCATTTTCCAATACCCTAACGTACCATTGATGGCCAGCTTCGGTGGGACGAAGGAGGCAGCGGTCAAATTTATCATCAGTCGTTACCACAACGGCCGGTTTTATTTCGACCAACCAATAGACATCACCAGGGAGGTGATCTCCAAGCTTACGGGTCTGTCGAACAAAGGTATTCCTGTACCTATCGGCATCAAAGAAGGGTTGGTCCAAGAACTTACGGGCACACCCACTAGGAAAAACTCGAAGGGCTTGATGATAGGCCAAATTGCGACAAGGACGCCACAAATTGTGGCTAAAATCATCACAGTTACCCTTACATTGGCCGGTCGAAGCAGCAACCTTAAACTGGAGATGCTGGAGGCCATAGACACGATTTCCACAGACGGTCGAGTCTACCAATGGGGAGACTATGTCACCGACCTGTTCAAAACCATATGCGAGCGCTGCCAAGAGGTCGGAGGTATCATCAAATTCCCATCCCTTATCTTCTGGATTGTAATGTATCACATATGTCCGGAAGGAAGCCCAATCTTCCGGGAGCCGACCAGGTTTGAAATGCACAGGTTCAAACCTTTCTCACAAAAGGGAACCCTGCATGAGCTGGCCCAGGGGAAAGTATTTCTAGAAAACTAGTTCCAGCAACTAAAGGTCCGCACGACGAGGTGTAGGGTGCCCCAGAACATTCGACGAAACCTCCCTGTTGAGTCTCACATCCAGTTGGAACTAGACCATACCTCAGTATGGTATATGCGCGGTCAAGACCCCAAAGCACAGGACCTCGACTACTACCCCACGGTCGACCATATTTTTCGTGAGTTGACCCGACATGCAAAGACGAAGATACCAGTCCCAGAGGCTACCAAACAGGTCAACTTCTCCACTATCGAGCCGCTTACTGACCAAGAGAAGGAGGAGGACTACGAGCTTAATCTCTACATCAGCACATTTGTGTCGGAAGACACCCCGACTGTGCCCACTAGTCGGGTGCACATCACTGTCAAACCTCTGACTGCAAAAGTAGTCGACTCCCAACTGACAATACAACAATAGCCCACAGTACCACAGACAACTCCACCGGCCCCAGCACCGGCTTCAACAACAGTCGACCCAGCTCAGATACCCATAGGTGAAGTCGACGAAGCTGATCCTGAGTATGCTTTATCAAAGAGCATCATCAAGAAATTGGCTAAGGATATAGATGTCGCACGGAAAAATCTCAAAGCCCAAAAATTACAACAAGGTAGGGGTAAGCGCAAGCTTATCCTGGCCGACTCGTCAGATGATGAGGAGGAACTCGCAACCGCGGCCGTCGACATTGTCGAGGATGCCCGTGCCAATAAAGTGTCAGTTGAGGTTCAGTTTCAACGGTACGTCGACGCAGGCGCTCTGGAGGGTCGGCCAAAGAAAGCAAAAACCGGCCCGACAGCTGAAAATGTGGTCGACCTCGTGTCGACCCCTCCCCCCCAATATCCGACCACCATAGTCGAAGAACAAGCACAGGTACAGCAGGCTGATAGTCCCCCTGGGGAATATCAACGCGCAATCCTGGAGGCACTCAGAGCCAAGGTCGCCCAAGACGCTGAGCTTAGAGCTTTCTTCGAGACACTTCCTGGACTGTTTAAGTCGGCCCAGAAAATACAGACAAAATCCCCTCTTTATGCAAGCAGAAAGCCTTATGCAACTGTTACGACGGCATTCACCCACAACGACTAGGGTGACGTAATAGGAACTTAAAATTCTATCACCGAACCACTCGACCAGGACGACTTACCCTCTACACCTTCGAAAGCAGGCATCTCTTCCGACAAAAGTTCACCACATACTCTAGTTAACCTTTTGACCCCTGACCATACCCCCACTCCATCCCCAACACCACCATCATCCCAACCTCCTTCACCACCACCTCCACCGTCGAAATCCCCACCACCAGAAATACAGCCAAACCCAGCACAACCACCATTACCTTCACAACCAGAAGCCGACATCCCACCTCCTCAAACAGAAAAACCCCCGTCCCCCATACCCCCTCCGAAAAAAGAAACACAACCATCTTCTATATCACCTAACCCACCAGAACAACCTTCGACCTCCAATCCACCAACTACAGACCCAACTTCCACTACTGCAGGTACCCATGAGCAAGCAACCGACACCCAGCAGCAGAAGAAACAACATCGTCCCAAACCCTCCACCGTGCGGATAAGCTTAAAAGATGCCAGTTCGTTGACCGACACAGAGGTCGGACAACTCCTCAAAACTGTGGCTAAGGAGTCAAAGAAAAGGGCAGATCGGAAAACCAAGGAGCTGGTCGCCAAAAATGCAGAGGAAGTCGAGTTTCTCGGCAGATGCAGAGCTCTAGCATAGACGGTGATCCCAGGCCCTCTCGAAGTCGACACAGATCGACCTCTGGAAAGGGCATATCATATTTTTGAGGGCATGGTGTCGACCATCCAGACCCATCGCCAAGAGACTAAAATAGAACAACAAGAGGAAACTGCCCGACTACTCCTAACACAGTACACTGCCTTTTCGGAGGCTTACAAGGTCTTACAGGACCATATGGAGGAGTCCATTGTCATCGAGGAAGTACTAAGAGACTGGCCTACCCATTATGGGCAGGTCTATCATCAGACCAGGCAGACACGACAAGGCATTCATGCCTTGGAGGGCCGGAAGTCGACAGAAGCAGAAATGAGGCAGACCATTGAAGAGCAGATTGTGATGGAGACCACCAAACTACAAAAGCTCGAACGAGAGGCTCATCAGTGGGTTCAGCAAGCCCTTCCAAACTTACAGAAGGTCAACAACATCTGTCCGCAGATGAAACGACTCCTCGACACTACAGAAGAACAAAACCAACTGTTGGGTCCCAACATGGAGCACATTGCAGAAAAGCCCATGGCCGAAAAGATGTCGATACTATCAAGTCTAACTACTCTAATGATCGACATCTAGAAAGCACTGTAGACATGGACCGACTTCCAGCATCATCTGGCCATCACAGCGCCAGCCATTGTCGAGGTATGCGTCCAGAAGAGACCGACTATTCGTCTGCACAGTCCACAGCCAGAGCAAAGTTGAAGGATTCGACAAAAAGTTCATTTTGGTACCTCCCTATTTCTTCGGGACGAAGAAACCTTTTGTTTGTGGGGGAGATGTAGAAGGAGCAAGTTGATGAAGTCGACTTGAACGAAGACCGACTTAGTCGATCAGCCGACTAAGTCAATGGTCCGACCAAGTCGGACGGCCGACTAAACTAGTTAATTAAGTCGGCTAACTAACAGTCGTGTCGGTTCACCGAACCGACAGGTAGTTATGTTGTAACTGTTTTCAAATTGTATATATTAGGCTGTTGAGCCAAGAAAAGAACTCAGTTCAGTTCTGTGCCTTGTATGAAATCATTGTGATAATATAATTTGTTCCGTTCTATATGTTCTTATCTCTCGTCTCTGTTTATATTTATGTATGTTTTAGTATGTATTATTGGTAACTTTATGTGATCTGTGAGATTACAACAGTAGGCTATCTTAGAAAATCCTTCAATAAACTGTCGGTAATAGCCAGTAATCCCCATGAACAATCTTATGTTTGTTACATTGTTAATAATTGGCCATTCAATGATATCCTTAATCTTGTCGGGGTCGACTGATGTTCCATCTTTAGACACTATGTGTCCTAGATATTGAATTGTGTCTTTAAAGAAGTCACACTTGCTATACTTAGTAAACAATTGTTGTTCTCTTAACACTTGTAAAATTATCCTTAGGTGTTATTCGTGCTCCTGTTTATTCTTTGAGTAAATCAATATGTTGTCGATGAAGACGACTACGAATTTATCTAAGTAGTTACTCGGAATATTATTCATTAAGCACATACAAGCTGCAGGTGTGTTTTTTAAGCCAAAGGGCATTATGACGAACTCATAATGATCATGTCGGGTTATAAAAGAAATTTTAAAGATGTCTTCATCCTTGATCCGTATATGATGGTATCTGAACCTTAAATCTATTTTGGAGAAGATTGTTTCCCCTCAGAACTAGTCGAATAGATCGTCTATCTAGGGTAAAGGATATCGATTTTTAATAGTCATCTTGTTTAATTGACGATAATCAATGCATAATCTTAAAGTGTCGTCTTTCTTCTTTACGAATAAGATCGGTGCTCCCCAAAGGGAAACACTTGGTCGAATGTAATTTTATCAATTAGTTCTTGCAATTGTGATTTAAGTTCCATAAGTTCTATTATATTCATTCAATAAGGAGATTTCAATATTGGTACCGCACCCGGTATCAGATCGATCATAAATTCTATGTCCCTTTTCGGAGGTAGTCCAGTGACTTCTTCCAGAAAGATGTATTTAAAATCTTTTAATATCGATATATCCTCTATTTTAAATTGGTTATGATTATCCTTGTCATTCATTACGTAGACTACAAAACCCTTACATCCCTTGCATACAAATATTTTCATCTACAAGGAATATATTTCTTTGATGGTAACCTTTCTGGGAATTCCTTTTACTTTAATTGTATGTCCATTATCATCCATGCATGTAAAAGTTTGATCATAACAGTTTAACGTAACCCTATGTTTTTCTAACCATTTTGTTCCTATTAAAAAATCATAAGAACCTAATGGTAAGATATTTAGATCAGCATGTGTATTCAATTCATTCATCACAATTTTGGAGTTTTTCACATAACTAGAGACCTTCCATTTGGTTCATGTGGCTAGCTGTACTAGACAATATTTTTCAAATTTTTCTTGTGATAATTCACACAATCCAACAATCCTAGGTGATACATAACTCAAACTTGCACTTGGATCAATTAGTATAGAAATGGGTTGATTTTTTATCATACCTTCGATTTCGACCATTGAAGTTTGGCGGTTTGCTTGTCGGTTCTCCAATGCAGCACTAATTCTAGGCATGCTTCTCGTCATATCCCCAACTGTAACAACTTCTTGAATTTAGTAAACATTATTAAAAAAATTATTCCTTATGGGGTAGTCTTTAAATTAATGTGGCTCACCGCATTCCTAGAATTTTAGTGGTTCCATTCATCATCACATAAACCATACATAGTGCACAAGCTATTTAATGTGGAAACCCAAATGCGATAAAACCACTGAATAATTTTCTTATATCATGTCAAGATTACATTCATAGGAAGCACCAAATTCCAATATTTTCCATCACTAACTAGAAGGAGGCACCAAACCCCTAATTTACAGGCACCAACCTGAAGGAAGATCCAACTCCCTGATTTACCAACACCAAGTAGAAGGAGGATCCAACCCCCTTATTTATCAACTCCAACCCCCTAAGGTCACAGGCTCAAACTGTTGGTTGTGGAGCCCGATCTTAAAAATTTATAGATGTTATTGTTTAGTCATGTTTGTACCCCATTTTTACTGTACACCCATCCCAACATGGAGTGCAGGGGGGCATCATCCCCCCGCAGGGGTCCGAGGGCTAGCAGGCCCCCGATGAGCGTTCAAGGGCGAAGCCCCCAAAAGAAAATTTTGGGATGTTTTTTACTAACGGTTTATGATCCCATGGTATTGGGTGACCCATGGTATTTTCCCATGGTTAATTCCCCTATAAAAGGAAAGCATTGTAATATGGTTGTGTATTATATTATAGCATTGTAAAATGATCTCTATGATTGTGTGAGAAAGACAATGAGAGAGTGAACATGTAGTGTAGTGGGTGTGTTGCAAGTTGTATCCCTTCATTTTGTTCTACAATATAATCATTAAGGACTGGAATTTTCTATGTGGATGTATCTCATCTTAGGTGAAACACGTTATATTTGTGTCTTTCTTGTAATGTGTTTAACATTTGCATCTTGTTTAATTATTTAAATTTTTTTTTACAATCTTTTTTTCTAACACTAACCTTCCCTAGCACCACCCTACCGCCCTAGTTCTCTAGATCCAACTCCCTGTCATTTCCCCATCCTTCCACCCTGATATGAATAAGAGAATCAATCTATCAATGTCACTTTCTATGTCATTATCACTATCAAATTGTACATGTATAACTGTATATGGAAATCTATACATGTATCACTTCCTCGGTCAACCTTTACCTGTATCAATGTCTATGTTAACTTGTATCACCGTATCACTACCTTTGTCAACCTATCACAATAATTATCTCTATCACAATGCCCCAATCATTGTCTCTGCAACATGTATCTTTGTCTCTATCAACCTGTACTTGTATCTCTATCATGTACCTATATCAATATCCTTGTCAAAATCATTCTATCTCTATCTCAATTCCACAATCACTATCTTTGTCACGATGCCACTGTCAATGTCACAATGCCATAGTCACTATCACATTGTCTCAATATCTGTCACGTTATATCAACTTGTACATGCCTCAAATATATGCTAATAAATTATCATCTGTCAATTTCATTTGCGTCCTCAACTTTTACATCATAGAAATTTTCAAAACATTTAACATTCCAAGAGATTATCCATGTTCCAAAACATAACCATGGACTATTCCAAGACAACCACTATGATCTATGTTAATACCATCATACAATATGCATACAATATGCCTAGATAATCATAAAGATTTATGTCAAGTTCATCATACAATATTCCTAGTATAATCATCAATATCTATGCTAATGTCATCATCAAATATTCCAATATAGTCACCAAGATCTATAACATTTGAAAGAAAACAAGATGGATCATAGTCGATAAGAGGCATGTATCACCATAAGAGAGAGACACATAAGAATCATACCTTTTGACAATAAAATAAGATGAAGAAGAGAGAAACACACCTAGATAATTTCATGACATATACTTTACATCAATATTTACAATGAGCCAAGAATTTTGTGATTATGATACTGTATGAAAAGTTCCATCAACCTTCTTCTCTTGAATTTTCATTGTCTATGTCATTTTCATAAACTTTGACTTTCAACAAGTATAAATCCGAATATGTATTGAATCATGCTCTAAAAATTATACCACATATTCTTCAATATATCTACTACATATCCTACAAGGGGTACTCTCTAAAACATGTTGGATCAAAATTTATAGTGAAAATTCCAAACTAACTTGTTTAAAGATGATTTTTTAGTCGTTCAGAAGACCTGAATTCCCAAGATCATCTCTCTGAAATTGCAGTGAAATGGGATCTGAAACTTGAATCGTATGTTCTTCACGATTTTAAATACTTCTCATCCAAGGCGGGGAATCAGAAACTTTCTAAATAAAAAATATATAAATAAAATTCCAAACTGACATGTTTGAATATTATTCAGAAACCCTAACTTCCTAAGGCCATATCTCTTAAAGCATCTGAAACTACCATAGGTTCACCATGGTTTATGCCTCATCTCATCCAAAGGAAACTGTCTGAATCATCCTATAATAGAATATATAATGAAAAATCCACGATGACCTAAAACAAAGTTCACAACAAAAAAACAAATAGAAATCATCACAATATTTCATCTTCCACTATAATTTTGGCCTTATTCACTTCATTTTCCCTTAAAATTTAGTCCTCTACTATTGTATATGAGCTCTTCAATTTTTACAATCAAAAAATGAAAAGTTCCATCTTTTATTTATACTTGTCTTAGTTCACTTTTAGGTCAATGACCATTTCATGGATTCATCAAAGGGATTTTACTTTCCTTCTTGATCACTTCATGCTTAGTGGACACATCATCATTTATTGTGTGGATCCTTTCCACTTCATGTGGTCCAATGGGCCAAATTACCACCACTTTTGGGTTCATGTGGACAAAACATCATTATTTTGGGGATACCTCAATCTTCACACCAACTTGATTCAGACCAAATTTGGGTAATCTTTAGGGCCTTGTCCACCATGGGTCATGTAACCCCAAAATTCATGGGAAAGTGGACCACACACCATTGTTTATGGGTTTATTCACCTTTTATTTCAACCTTTCTTAGGGGAAACCTTATTAACTTATTTAGGGTTTTGATCCATATGTGTACATCACAAAATGTCTTCCTATAACGGTCATGCATAACTGCTACGCTATAAGGGGACCACTTTGGAGTTATATACATTGATGTTAGTGGTTCTTCTTCTTCAAGGGCTTCCTTAGTGTCATTAAGGTCTTATCTAGGGGATTCAAGACTTTATTAAACATTACTCAAGCAGTCTATACCTACTATAACCACATCATCATTATCACCTTGATACCAATATAAACACCAAAAATCTCTTCACCCTTTTAACATCAATGACAACTTCTTCCAACATGTAGTATTTATACTATGCATATAGAAATACTCTATTTTATTATGCTCTTGTTTTCCAATTAATACAACTCATGTGTAACATGTGTAGACCATTTGGCCATTGTGTCACGATTGCATATTTTTACCTTTTATAAATTTAATCATGTTCAATACAATCCCTAATCCATTGCCACATAAAGAACAAAATTCATTTCCACCATAAGTTGTAGAAGAAGCTTTCAAAATACTTGTTGAATAGGATGCTAAATGAGAAAAGATACTGCAAGTGAAGTAACAATTATCTATATAGTAACGAAAGTCACGGCAATTATCTATAATTACAAATTATGATTGTAGGAGTGACAATGATTTATCTAGCAATAAATTTGTCCAAATCCAACCTAATGATAGGGAAATACCTTAACAACTCTAATGCCATTCAACTATTCTATTTGTTAAGAGAAACACTTCAAAATTTGATACATATGCTCTTCTTAAAGGAAAAAATAGTTAATAATAAATCATTATATACAAAGTTATAGATGAGTCCCATATAACAAACCTAGATTTGAAATGTTTGGATCCTTGTGAAAATGATCTAGTCCTTTACATTGTTGCTAACAATGACACATGGAAACATAACATGGATTATGTTCTCCCTGTTCAAATGATGTATGCATATGAAAGTGGCAATCTTGTGATGCACTAGAATTCACTATCTTAAATAAAAATAGACTCGGTTATCTTCAAGTGGGTCAGATGAAAATCATAAAAAACATTCCATTGTAGTCATCAAGTATGGTTTTTATATGGTATCGTGTTCAAATGTGACTCCCTTATTGAGAAATGGTCATTTTCTGAATATTGATAGAACTAAGTTTATTCAAATGGATGGGATTTTGGTGTGTAGCACAAATCCATTTGATTTTACCATAAATAGAGGCATGTATTTCTATATTTATTATGAAAATTTACCTAGAATGTGTGAGAATGAGTCATTGAAAATTCCATATCATGTAGAATTGTTGGATTGTTTAGAAGATGTTTCCACTAGTGGAACATTTTGTTGGGTAATAATATTTGAAAATCATGTTGATGTTATTGGTAGAGGCCACCATCTTCTTGGAGGTGTAAATTTTCATCCACATGAGGTGTTTTATACAAAACAATGATTGTTGATACCAACCGAAATCATTAATGGTGAGTATACATGTGTATGTTTTAATATTTATTTTTCAACTCATATATGAAATTTTTGTTTTAGTATCTAATGTTATATTTTTTGTTGTTGTAGGTATTGTTGATGTTTTATTTACTATTATATCTATTAAAAGGTGGGGCATGAGCACTTGAAAGGTAGAAACTTGTTTTTCCATTTTATTGCTACAAATGATGCTAATCACACCATTTTCCAACTTCTTGCAACAAAGGGTAATGTTGAAGTTGTGACTACTACCTTAGTTGCCTCTATGAATATGGGACACACAATGCATTGTCATCATATCTTAGATTATTGCAACCTAATTGAATATATTGTCACAATATTCACTTTCTTTCCTACAAAGGTTTCAATCACATAACGTCTCATAACATTATAAGTATGTGGAAAATCCTTGTCCAGATAAGAGTTTCATGGTTACTTTAAAACTA
This sequence comes from Pseudotsuga menziesii, assembly GCA_001517045.1. Classification (NCBI taxonomy): domain Eukaryota; kingdom Viridiplantae; phylum Streptophyta; class Pinopsida; order Pinales; family Pinaceae; genus Pseudotsuga; species Pseudotsuga menziesii. Next base: position 352,746 of record LPNX010996859.1, on the reverse strand, counting down.
ATTGCAATGCATTTTGTACCTCTCGGGATTGTAAATAATATTAATTCACAAGACGTAATCATAAAAGGCTATGGGAATGTTAAGGATGTTGTTTTCTATACATGGGAAACCTTCTGTGACAAATATCAACCAACTTCGGGCTCAAGTGATCAGACTCAACCTCCTGGTAAATGAAGAGTGGGACCAACGTATATATTTCACTATTTGTATAATAACCTAAATCCTCATATGCAAGTACACTTTTCATGGGATTCACACCTATGGGATCATGCCCATCATTGTTATGGATTATGGATGATGATTGGTGTACCTCATTTGGAGTTGTAAACTTTATACCTTTCATAAATATATTTTAATAAGGTTTGTCATAATCTATATGGTGAATTATTTTTTTTGATAAATATGAATTATTTTTTTGTTACATTTGGTTATTTTTGTTATGGTATTTTAATGTTATGTTATAAATTGTTTTTATTTCCTAAGAAAAATTTATTTGAATATAAAATTTGAAAGTTTGAAATGATAATATACATTTTCTATCCTATGGTCTCTTGAGAATATTCTTATGTAAAATCTTTAACTTGTTCTAAAAACTTCTTATTATAGTTTTCTAGAATTAGCATAGCATGCCATGTGAGGATCAACACTTACAGAAAACATATAGTAGAACTTTCCAAAAACAAAAACCTTACAACACTATTACTTTATTCATCTTTGTAGGACAAACCATATAAATTAAAATCAGTTGTGTTATAAATGGTTGTTTAAACATTTTTTCCAAGAAGAAAATTCACATTTTTCGATCCATAACAATGAAAAAACCTTCTTCATATGCTCGTAAACATGTTACATAGTCAACATGTATGGCCCTATTCTAGCATCAAAATGTTGATGACAAAAATGATTTCTACATTTAAACATTCATTTTTTATTGTTAGCACTTTTTCCCCAAAAAAATCTAGACCTACATAATTCAAACATATGGCATGTCAAATTTCTAATAATGAAAAATAGAACAATAATGTTTCAACGGTCCCTTAGTATAACAAATTACAATGCAATAAATATACTCTAGAATCATAACATTAGATATATTTCAATTACAAAACAACAATACTCAAGATCCATAATCATAATGATTCATGGCCCTATATGGCACACCTTACTATTATCTTGGGCACTTAGAAATGATAATTAATGTTAGGCCATACCTCTCTATTAACTTGGACTACAACTCTTGGTGCATGTTGAGGTGCCCAATGCTACATGAATGATGATGCAATAGAATCATTGGATTAGTCACCTATCCAACATGTGTATATAGGTATAGTATAGTTTATTAAGGATCCATAAACCTTTACAAAGATATTTTAGCCTTAGAAGTGCCTTTTTTTTGCGAATGACAACTTTCTTCTACCCTTCGGTCACTGAAATTGAGATTTTAATTTGCATATATTTAGGATTGGGATGTGAAGTATAAACATCTATCACAGTGTGGTATGTCATGAGGAATCCATAGCAACTTCCAGACCATCATTTGAGATCATATGAAGACCTTGGCATGCATTTTAGTGCTAGTTTCTTGCATTTCCTGAAAAGTGTAAAATATATGAAAAACCAACAATAAAATAAGCTACAAAACTATGTCAGTGGTTTTAGAAAAAAGCACGTCGAGGTTTATATAATTTGATTTTACCAAAAGTAATAGTTGATGTCTGTAGATTTTTCCCTTTTTTGAAAAAAGCTATATATCAGGATTTCCAAACTCCTCTCATTTTGTCTACATGTAATCTTCCAAGTTGAAAACTTTTTTGTTTTTTGTTGAAATTGACAAAAATGCATTGCTTCACTAAAATGCACACCCACAGTTTAATCATTGGTCAAATTAATTGAATCAAATTGTATAATGTGCATTTTTCCATCCCCCACCATACTAAATTGCCATATTTTCAATTTGTCTTAAAAAAAATTATTGTGTAAAATTATTCAAATTATGCAATGTTTTTTTACATAATGTGAAAAGTTTGTGGAGCACAACAAAAACGCATGCCAAGTCTTCGACATGGATGATATAAGGATACCCTACTCATTTTTCTTTGATTTTCTATGCTTTTCACAAAAATTGTGTCTCGGATTTCTTTGATTGATATCCAAATGCACACAATTTTCCTTGAAAAATGCCCTCTAACAATTCTCACACATAATTTGATATCACTATAAAATTACAGCAAAGAACTTCAAGATTCCTCACACATAATTTGAAGACTTCCCTACAACATTTCTCACACATAATTTATGGTTATTCTTAGTGGCTTATGTTCTTTCAACTAGCCTATTTTTTAAAATTGACATTACAACCCAGTACAAAATTCTACCAAGATATAGCATTTGTATTAATCTCTCAGATTCATCATTTAAACAAGTTGCAAAACTACATAAGTGGGTTTAGAAAAAATGCACTCTATGGTTGGTATATGTTTTAGTTACAAAAATTGATAGTTGATATCTATATAGTTTTACCTTTCTGACAGAACCTGTTAGAATAATCAACCCATAGTTAGCTACCTTGGACATTAAATTAATCATTTTTGTCTTATTTGCCTAGTTTCATGATTCCACCTTATGCAAGTTGTCATTTGCCTATCCATAGTGGTCAAACTTGCCTATTTTGACTCATGTAGCGCTTGGAAAACCTCAAGGAATCAATTCTGCTTTATTCCTAGCCTCCTAGGTGCCCTTCTGCTTTTTTTGCTTTATTCCCTGCTTTTTCAGTGCTTTAAGGCAATTGGGAAAGTTTGACTAGGTGAGGTTAACTAGTTTTTTGTCCTCCACATCCTCCACTCTTTTCTCCTATGAAAAGCATGTATGATTTGTCCTTCCATCACCTTTTAGCTTGCCTAAGTGCTTTTTCCAATTCGTGAGATCCTTAGCTGATTTGGAAACTACTTTATGCACCTATGGGGGAATTGCTTAATTTTAGTAAGCCCGCTTTTGACTAGATTCGAATTGCCTCCTCATGCATTCGAATCCCTTATGCAATTATTTAATACAGCAACCTATTATGTTACAGGGTTGGCTATTGTACACTGAGTTAATACAGTTTAGTGTTTAGCTCCATATTCAGTCTCTTTTGTGAGTGATTTTGCATGTACAATTGATAATTGTTGTGAGTAAAATTGTTCTATCACTGGGTTCAATTTCCACATGGTATCAGAGCCATTGTAGATCGATTTCTCTCCTTCAAGTTTGTTTTGCAGGTTCGACATCAGTGACTGGGAGCCTTCTACTGACAGCCGGGACAATTTTTGAGCTATGGATCAATCTCAGAAGAACATCTTGACTCCCTTCAATTTATTTGAATGGAAAGCAGAGATGGAGATACTGTTGATATTGAAAGGCCTCTACAAGATGACTATGGCAACAGAATCAGAGCCCAATGCAGCTTCTGAGAAGATAAAATGGCACAACAGGAGGGATGAGGCCTATGGTCTCTTATGTCTGAGTATTTCCAGAGACCTCATTTTCCATCTTGATGGATTGAAATCACCGAATGAAGTATGGGAGAAGCTTGTTGATATTTTTGGAAAGACAGATGAGATGAGGGGACATCAAATCGAAAATGAACTGATCTCCCTGAGTCCAAATAGATTTGAATCCTTGCAACTCTATTTCTCCAAGTTCAAAGCACTTGTTTTGCAGCTAAAACAATGTGGGATCAAAAAGAAGGATGATCAGTTGGTCTTGGCCATACTCTCAAAGCTTGGCACTGACTATTCAGTGTTTGTTTCGACCTTCTATGCCACAAAGTTGACAGCTCGAACCTAGAAGATGCCTAGCCTTACAGATTTCATGGAATCTCTCACATAAGAACAAGACAAACTGGTGATGATGGGCACCATCAAACCATCCAAAGACCAAGATCTGGTTGCTCGAGATTCAAGGGTGGATTCAAAAAGCAAAAATAAAGCTAAAAATCCACCTAAGCAAAAGAGAGACAAGAACAAGTCTCCAGAGGAGCCACAAGGTTCCAAGAAAAACTACCAAAAGAAGAAGAATAAAGGAGAAATGAGCAAGTGCGCATACTGCAATAAGGGCAATCACACTGAAAGCTCCTGTATGAAAAAGCAAATAGACATGCTGACCCAACTCCTGGAGAAGAATGGCATCTCCCTTCCAGACAGCTCAAAGAAGAGAGAAGGAGGATCAAGTTCAGAAGACAGAGAGAGAGTTCATGCATTGGTTGCTGGCACATCAAGCTCACCTAGTTTCATCATTGATTCTAGAGCTTCAAGACATATGGTTTCAACCAAGGAGGCATTCTCCTCACTTGACATTTCGAAAGGTCCACCAATAGTACTGGGAGATGACTCTCTCACTGAAAGTTTGGGCAAAGGGAGGATTGATCTTGATCATGGGCAGTTCAGCAATGTGTTGTATGTTTCTGGTCTTGCCTCCAACCTCTTATCAGTGTATCAAATGACTCACACTGGGTCTCCAAAGAAGGTCATATTCTCCCCTGATGAATTTGAGATCACAGAGATCTCAAGTGGTAAAGTCATTGCAAAAGGAGTTGCAAATCATACTCAAAAGGTATACATGTTCTCACACTTCCTACCCTACTCAAACCCCTCTGCTCTTCTAATTCATGCTAATGAAGCAAGCAAGATTTGGCATGAAATATTTGGCCACCTAAATTACAAGTATCTTTCTAATCTTAGTGAAAAAGAGATGGTCATAGGGTTACCAAAGATAAAAATTTCCAAAGGAGTCTGCCAAGGTTGTATCCTAGGAAAACACCCAGAGCATAAATTTGAGAGAGCTAGTCATGAGAGAACCTATGCACCCCTCGAGTTGATCCACAGTGATGTTGCTGGCCCATTCCCTCATATGTCCATGAGTCAGGCCAAATATGCATTGACTTTCATAGATGACTTTTCCAGGTATTGCTGGGTTTACTTCCTGAAACACAAGTCTGAAGTTTTTGGCCTCTTCAAAGTCTTTAAGGCTTTGGTTGAAAACCAGTCTGGGAGGAAACTCAAGGTCCTCAGATCTGATAATGGTGGTGAGTATTTCAAGTTTGAGATTATTCAATATTGTGTAGATGCAGGTATTCAGATGCAGCATTCTATCCCTTACACACCACGGCAGAATGGTGTTGCTAAGAGGAAGAACAGATCACTGAAGGAGATGGCAACATGCATGATGGAAGCCAAAACTTTGCCACCAAAGTACTGGGCCGAAGCTATCAACTGTGCATCCTATATCCAGAATAGGGTGCCTCATAAAAATCTTGATGGTATGACTCCTTTCGAAGCATGGAGTGGGCACAAGCCATATGTGACCCATTTCAAGATTTTTGGCTCAAGGGCTTGGGCTAGAATTCCAACAGAAAAGAGGAAGGCTTTGCAGCCCCAAAGCCAAGAGTGTCTATTTGTTGGATACTCTGAAGATTCAAAAGGGTACAAGCTGATAAATTTGAGTATAAACAAATCCTTCATTGAAAGGTGTGTTCAGTTTCAAGAAGAACCCCTAGCAGCAGTGGAAGTGGGAGAAGCTTCTTCACCACCAGAACCTCTGAAAGTAAGTGAAGAGATTGTTGAACATGCTGATTCTGATGTCTGATAGTGATGAGTTTATTACAGATCCTGACAGCCCTACAAGGCCAAAATGGGAAACCAAGACACTTCATGCAGCAGCCTCAAGGATTTGCTACTAACCCGTCTCTTGTGTGCAGCCTCTCTTAGAGCTTGTGCATGATGGCACCATTCACCTACTCTTCTGTTCATCTTCAGAACAAGTAGCTGATATCTTCACCAAAGCATTTTGTGAGAAGACCTTCAGCAATCTCAAATCACTGCTGGGGATTTCTGATCATGCTGTGAAGCATGAGTGAAGACAAGATTTCCAAATTTTGTTTTACACTCCATGTTTAAGGGAGGATTTTCCCATGTGGTTTTTGCCTATTTCATTGTTTAAATGGACATGCAGTATGTAAAGGGTGACTAAGCCTTGTTGCTAGGCCTTATAATTTTCTGATATATTACTCATAATTCGGGCTTAAGGGGGGGTGTTAGAATAATCAACCCATAGTTAGCTACCTTAGACATTAAATTAATCATTTTTGTCTTATTTGCCTAGTTTCATGATTCCACCTTATGCAAGTTGTCATTTGCCTATCCATAGTGGTCAAACTTGCCTATTTTGAATCATGTAGCGCTTGGGAAACCTCAAGGAATCAATTCTGCTTTATTCCTGGCCTCCTAGGAACCCTTTTGCTTTTTCTGCTTTATTGCCTGCTTTTTCAATGCTTTAAGGCAATTGGGAAAGTTTGACTAGGTGAGGTTAACTAGTTTTTTGTCCTCCACATCCTCCACTCTTTTCTCCTATGAAAAGCATGTATGAGTTGTCCTTCCATCACCTTTTAGCTTGCCTAAGTGCTTTTTCCAATTCGTGAGCTCCTTAGCTGATTTGGAAACTACTTTATGCACCTATGGGGGAATTGCTTAATTTTAGTAAGCCTGCTTTTGACTAGATTCGAATTGCCTCCTCATGCATTCGAATCCCTTATGTAATTATTTAATACAGCAACCTATTATGTTACAGGGTTCGCTATTGTACACTGAGTTAATACAGTTTAGTGTTCAGCTCCATATTTAGTCTCTTTTGTGAGAGATTTTGCATGTACAATTGATAATTGTTGTGAGTAAAACTGTTCTATCACTGGGTTCAATTTCCACAGAACCCATATACCAGAATTTAAAAATTTATCTTATTTTGCCTACATATAATATGCCAAGTCAATAACTTCCATGTATTTCACTAAAATTGATAGAAATTTCCTTGGTTCAGTAAAATGCATGCCTAGGGTTTATTTATAGGTCAAATTGATTTATTCAAATTTTATAATGTGTATTTTTTTTATTCTCCACCTGACAAGATTTCCATATTTTCAATTTCAGTACTAAATTTTGTTATTTCCTTGATTTCCCCTTCAAGGTGATTGAATTGAAGTTTGTGCATCCCAAAATTACTTGAGTGGTCAGACAAATCCACGTCAAAATTGGTATATGTTTCATTTAGAAAAAGGTTATAGTTAATGTCTATATATTTCTAAGTTTTTGAAAAAGTCCATTATCATAATTTCCAAGTTCACCTTATTTTTCCTGCATATATGTAATGTCCCAAAGTTGTACCCTAGTTGAATAAATCAGGAGGACTTGAACATATACATTTCAATTCTAGATTTGTAAATATAGACATCATGGATAAATGATACTTTATATGAGTTAAATTGATATTATTATTTTGACATCCAACTTGTTATGGAACAACTTGTTACAAGAGGGGCCAAGATTTCTATGGGATATGATGTAATGTCCCTCTTTCTACCCCTATGATTGTAACAGAAATTGTAATTGTTTATCCATTCATAAAAAGGAGCTCAAGGTAGAGGCTTCATAGGTAAAACTTTGTAAGCATGATTGTGAATTCTTAAGTTTCATTGTGAATTGTAGACTTAGGAGACTGAAGGCTTAACGCAACAAAAATGATAGGGGCATGGAATCCACTAAGAGGAGAGCTTGAATGGATGGGTAGCCATGAGTTGATGAAAGGTGTTATCTTGGTGCCATTGGAACTTGGAAAGAAGCAAACTGTTATGTTTACTAGTAAGTTTTTAAGTCTTGTATAAGGTTACTCTAACGAGTAGTCCTATATAGGGACACCGAAGAAACTACTAGTCACCGCAAGGAAAATCAAGCTTATAGGATCTAATTGTTAGCATAAGGCTAACTATTATTAAGTGCTAATAAGTAAACTTCATGAGTTTGTTTAGATAACACTAATATCTTAGCCTCAAAAAAGGATGCCAAGAGGCAGAATTGATCTCCTACATAAAAATAAGTTAAGTTCCCAATTAAAATTCTAATAATCACACTTCTAAAGTATTTTATTAATAACTACGTTAAGTACTAAAATACTAATAATTACACTTCTAAAGTATTTTATTAATAATTACATTAAGTAATTATAAACACTCAAGAAAAGTAATTATAAACACTCAAGGAAAGGAGATTATGCAAGTTGTGCATATATGAAAAAGTAAATAAATTATTTATTTTTATAAATATATTATGAATTTATAATATATATAAATATATGAAAAAATATATAAAATATAAAAATAACTAGTACCTAATGTATGAATAATTCCTAAATTGATGCATAGTTTTAAATAAAAATATTCAGTTTAAAACTTGATTGAATGAAGCTCAAGTAAATATTGAAAAAAAACCTTAAATTTAAATAAATCTCTAAAGAAAAATTTTTAATATTTTTATATTAAAAACGTGAAGCTCCTTATTTTTCTAAATTCTAAATTGATACATGATTTTAAATTAAAATATTCAGTTTAAAATTGATTGAACTAAGTTCAAGTAAATATTGAAAAAAAGACTTAAATTTAAATAGATCTATAAAGAAATTTTTTTAATATTTTTATATTAAAAACGTGAAGCTCCTTATTTTGAAAAAATATATGTACTTCTTCAATGCTATGATCAAGGAGGGTGCACTCCTTGTTGCAAACACGGTAATAAATACATTTTAAATTAAATTCAAGTGCTAACTCCACTTGAGAGAAAACTATCTAAAATATATATATATATATACTTCTTCAATGCTATGATCAAGGAGGGCGCACTCCCGGTTGCAAACATGGTAATAAATACATTTTAATTTTTTTTTCAAGAAGAAAAAAGCATGTCCTTGATATTCTATTAAGAATCAAAGGGCATTTACTGTACCTACCCAAAACATGGGTTACATTCAAGATTACAAACTGCTCATTCATGAACAAGTCACAACACAATAAGTCACGGTGGGGGAGATCAATCGCTAATCAAAATAAATAAAGTTCCCATCAGCAATAACTGTCTCACCATACCATATCTACCGTGAACCAAAGAGAGCAGAGCAGCGATCAAAAGGAGCCCGCTCCAATACATCAAAAATGTGCTAGAAAGGGGGAGTAAGCTCTTGCACTGAGCTGAAATGAGTCATGAGTGACCAAAAGGCCATCTAAAAAATCAAAAGTAACAACCAAAACTGGGAGCCAAAGAAAGAGCAGCTTTTGAGAGGCGATCTGCGAGTTGATTGTGTTCACGGTAGATATGGCTGAATGACAGTGCTAGAACGCATGCACAGAGCTTTCTAGTTTCCCTACACCAGTGGAAGAGTTCTGGAAGGGAAAGAGCAGCAGAGCCCTTTGCCCAATTTATGATGACAGATGAGTCACCGAATACATTGAGTGAGGGAATCCCCATCATTTGGGATGTAAGCAGAAGAGCCCATAGGCCAACCAATTCTACTTGTTGTGTTGGCCCTAACTCCACTTGAGATAAAACTATCTAAATGACTTTTAATTGTACGGTTAGTATTGATTAAAGGGAGAGTGCAATTAAGCTTGACATAGGGGGTCTCTCTCTAGAGAGATGGAGAGAAAATTCCATTGCGATTAGACTTTATGGTTTTGGCTGGGAGACATAAAAAAATAGAAGAACGAGTGAAGCAAGAAGCGGGGCATGAGAGAGAAGCATCAAAATTACCTCTGCGTCTAAAGGAATTCTGCGTGAAAGGAAGGGGAAGGACTACCTTGGAGGAAGGTAATCCCGTATCATATGATTCCCTTGATTAATGAAATTGCGTGAGTCTGGTATGGCGTGGCCCATTTGTTTTAAAATGCTTCTGGTTGAAAGGGCGCAACCCATATTTTTCTCACACACCAATTCTTCTAAGAAAAGAGAGTGTCTCTCTCTTTGTGTTAATATTGAGCAAAATCAAAGATGATTTAAATTTAAAACTTTTATTAATCAATGAGTGTATATATGAATCTTATAAATAAAGCAACCACATAAATCATTCAACTATAAGAGACAAGATATACCTTGGGAAAACCCTCCAAATACGGAGGATGAAAAACTCAACAATTCTTTAAGTATGATAAATAGATTTGTAAGAATGGATTACAACACATAAGTAGATTGCTCTATAAGAGATATCACCTCAACAATAGAGAAGAGAGATTCAATACATCATAATGGTAAATTGTGTTGAACTTTCCATATGCTTAACATATTAATAACAAACCAAAACACCTAGCATGCATAAAGATATGCGACTTTCCTTTCTTTATTAGTTTTTAACTGAATGTTGATTGACTTGAACTTAGTCTTTTAATATTTAACTAATTGTATGCCCATAAAGTTAGGAGGATAATTGAATATATAAGTCACACATATGAATATATCAATCACATGAATCTCGTAAATATATCAGCTACATATAAGTCTCATAAATACATGAGCCATATAAATAAGCTTCATCAATCAGCCATGTAAATCAATCAACCATCAGAGACAATATATACCTTAGGAAAACCTTTCAAACATGGAGGGTGAAAAGTAATTTTTTGAATATGATAGATTTGCAAAGAATGGTTTACAACACAAGCATATTATCGAACAGATATAACCTCAACAGAAGAGAAGAGAGATCCAATACATTATAATGATCAGTTGTGTTGAACTTTCCATATGCATATCATATTAATAACAAGCTAAAACCCCTATCATGAAAAAGGTAGCAAACGGGAGGCTCAGTAAACAATGCACTAAGAGCATCACATAGCGCATTAACAATGAGGAGCATGCACTGGAAATCTCTACATGCAATAATTAGCACCCTCCCAAGCTCTAGTGCCAAGATTAGCACCATCCCATCATGCATAAGATATGCATCCTCCTTCCGTAATTATGGTTTAACTAGATGTTCACTAACTTGAACTACATGTGAAATGACTAAGTTGAATGTGAATTGACTAAGCTCAATCTTCAACTGAGTGTATGACCATAAATTTAGGAGGATAATTGAATGTCTTTGGTGTTTCAAAATTAGTGTCATCCATGCTTAATTTATGTTATTATCTTTTGCGTGGAACTTCTTAGTTAATTGATGCATTCTTTATTACCAATGAAGCTGTACTAAAGCCTTTACAATTTGAGTTCACTTGGAGGTAAATATAGGCCATTCGAATCCATTTTCTTTCTCTATGCTTTATCTCATTATCATTAATTAATTATTGCATGGTCCATATGTGTTTATTTATTTATCCATCTTATCCTCTCATACTCAAAAGAATTATTCTATATTGATGATCATATATATTTCCCCAAGTCATATAGTCAAATGCTAAAGTAATTCACTCTAGATGTATCGAATCCCTAAAGGAGACTTATAGCACTCAATGACCATGACTAGTAATATATCACATAGTATAACCACTTTACCAAGTAAAGTATGCCACTTCAATAAATGAGGATATCGGTAGGACTTGATATTACACAAGTCTACAGTCTTGATATTACTCACAAGACCAATCTTGATATTACTCACAAGCTCATCTCTATAACCGTAGTTCCATCTCATATGGTAACTTTTATGAGAATACTTGACTTGATATTACTCACAGTTCTAGTCTTGATATTACTCAAAAGACTTTACAATACAACAGCACCACCTCAATTATGAGGATATGGATAGGACTTGATACAAACCACAAGTCTGAAGAATGACTTCTGATGATGTACAATCAACACTCCCTCTCAACTAGGGAGACATTCTCTGCTTTACCAGAAATTTCCTTCCATACCAAGCTTATCTCATAAGTATCTCAACTTCGTCACTGACAACGGCATGTCCACAATACACGTTTCTCGGTACTAGCTGAAATACACATTTCTTTTGTAGTACTAGTCGCAATACACTTGGCTTATGCAGTACTAACCGCAATATCCATATCTTATCTCAGGCTAAATCAAATAGTTGGATAGCACGATATGTCTATTTGATGGAAGATATTCAGTCTGTGCGAACAGCAAACTGTTTCCCTAGTCCAAATGGTATGGAACTAGAAAAAAGGAATCACAGCAATGCATCCTCTCCCTAGACTGTTAAAACACTTGAATGTCAAGTTTTCTTACCTCGCAACAAAAGTGACCATTGTCTCCTAAATTCATTCACGGTCAGTTGTACCTGCAAAATAATGATCAATACAAGACACAAGAGGTGAAAGCAACAAGATAATTTAATATTCTATGTTAACGATCAAGGAGGAAAGCAATGAATAAATCACATTAACACAAATTATTCATGGGAAAGGGAAACACATTTGTATTATTAGAAAAGGATAAGAAAAATACAACCAACCCTTTATGTTGATAATACTTCCCTATGAACACCTTGCTTCTATGCCTCGCCTAGCTCCAATGCATCAAAGAGTATAATCACTATTTGGCTAGCATTTGGGTGCTCTCACACTCTTCTTCCACCCTTAACCATGAGGGGTAAGGGTGTATTTAAAGACCAAAAGAGATAAGGTAGGTTGAATATTTCATGGACAAGGTCAAGGGATCATTCCATGGATGGGGGGATTCGAGTTCCACCTATCTAGATTCTTGGGATGAGGCTCCATGAATGTTTCTTCGAGAAACTTCTTGAAATCTTCTCTTTTTTTCATTTTTGGGAGTAGCACCGCACTTTACAGAAGGTAAAGAAGCATTGCTAAGGGGTGCCGTTGGTTGTATGAAGGAAACAAGTGGCAGCACCGCACTTTGAAAGTGGGAAAGGTGTGTTGTTGAATTGGTACCACCACTTGTCAATGGGCAAGGCGCAGTGATGGCTAAAATAAAGAAAAATTCAAGGGGAAAAATCGTATTTCTTTCACTTCTCTCATTAAAACTTTGAGGGAATGGAACAAGTACTGAGATACCTATATCATGATCAAAATGGTGACGAAATTAAGGTGTAACGGAATGCCCCCCAAAGTATGAGGCTAGAGAGAAACGATAGGAAAAATACTTTGATAGAATAGGTTATGACTTCGAGGCAAGGGTTCAATGATTGGAATCCGTCAGCAATCAAGATCATCTCATAGAATTTTACACTTTGATACATGTCCACTAAGACTCACAACATGGCTTCCAACCAATACAACACAGATACATGTGAAATACAAAATCCATGGTTGTTGAAATACAACGTAGATCCATGCGAGAGAGACTCAAATTTGGACATAGCTAGTCGGCATACAATGTATATCTATTTCATATTGACGCAAATCTGAGCATAACCACCGACATGCAATAACTCATACAAAACACTCTGTCGCAACCTGGGGGAAGTCAATCATAATAAATGAATGCACAATGAACACCCATGGTCTTCATCTCATTCTCAAGAAAGTACAATTCTATCCATGTGAATAGATGTATTGAATTCAAACATGGTAGAAGCCACTTGATTACCGGCCAATGATGTAAACAATTAACAAGTGCGAGGGAAACACCATTAATGCCAATGATTTCCAAGGTACCCTAGTACATTCATTCGAATGTGAATAGATGCATATATGTCGAACACTCGGTTGAATCTCTCGATCAAAGGCCAATGATGAAAGCCTATTTTTGAAAGAGAGGAAACCTATCATTAAGGCATGCATATCTCAAGGTACTAACTTGTTTTTAAGACTAGTTCCTGGAAAATCTACTGATGTCGACAGGAATAATCTCGTCGAAGGAGGGCCATGATGAATCACACATCAACAACATGAAATTTGGAACAAAGTTGTTGGAAATTGAGTATGATGTAACCATAGGACATAATCAAAGGTAACCGACATAAAAGAGGTAGGTTTGACTGCAGAAGGTGATTCTTGGCACACAAATTCTCTTTGAATATTGGACGACACGACCAAAGACTTTGCAACATTGACTTGACGAGGAAGATACAAAGACATAATGCGACGAAGGACGATGCATTATTTGAAATTACTCAAAGGAGTGACATGACTCATGAAAGTGAATTGACTCCGAGACAAGATAAGTGACCCAATTGTTTGAATGAAATGCAGACAGATGCCATGTTTAAAGGTGATTGAAAAGCTCCCATTAATACAAAAAATGATCTCTCGTTCCCTTAATTTCTCCATCGTGATTTATGAGTTCCTCTTTCCTTTTTAACGAGATAGAAAAGGGTAACAAGAGCCTGATATAGCTTGTCTTTTGGACGAGTCCAATCCCATATGTTTCACAAACCTAGGAAAGAAAGGGTTCGTTCCCAAAAAGGATCTTTCAATGTTTAATTTAATGAGTCCAATGAAAGAAAACTCGGTGTCGTTCATATTTAGAGTCTAAATGGAACTAAAGAAGACTTTGAAAAGTTCTTTTTCGTAAGTTTTTTTCTCTGAGGCCCTAAAAAGTATAAAATAATACCCTCGAGAACTCTTCTAGGTAATGACTTGGCTATAACATAAATTTTTCATAAATAGTATAACCGAACCAAAAAAGGGGTAAACTACTATCGAAAAGATGACATTTCAAGTACTTTTACGAGGGTGAAAGTGACAAGTTCACTCGACAACCTTTTCATATGTTGAGAAAAGAGCTTAAAGATAACTTTGATGGGGTTTCTTTTTCGTAAGGAGTTCAACGAGCCTGAAAAAGTGATCAGAGTAGACAAGAAACCTTTGTACTAGAGTTTAACAAACATGACTATGGTTTTAAGATCAATCGGAACATTTTTCATGTTTGAATCCAGATCACGAAAAAGTGATAAAGTAAGCTCAAACCAATTTTCATGTTTTAACCAGAGCACGAAAAATGAAAAGTAAGCTTGAAGGATCTACTTCATTTTTTAGCGAGCTTTAAACGAAAAAAGAACTATGCTTGACACCATCTTACTGTTTTTAACGAGCTTGAAGATCGGTTGGAAAAATGCTCAAGGTATCTGCTTCATTTTTTAACGAGCTTGCAACAGAGAATGAACTGTGCTCAGGATGTTTTTTCACGAATATTTTCAGCAGTATTTTCCCAACATGATGTCCATAGGTTGGTACTTGACCCCAGTAAAACTATCCAGCAGCTCAACTTCAACATAAAGAGGTCGAATACATGCCCCCCAAGCTTCATTTCATCTTCCTACTCTTTTTTCTTCGCCAAATTAAAACTCTGGGCTACTACTAAGAAAAGGTTCACCAAAGACTAAAGAAGAAAGAGGATCTAACGACAGATGAAATAAAGGTTCAAGTCCTAAAAAGGATGGAAGACTCATCTCAAAGGTATGACCTGTTTCATTTTTACACAAGCTTGAAACAGTAAAGAACTATGCTTGTGGGGACCTGTTTCATTTTTACATAAGCTTGAAACAGAAAATAACTATGCTTGAAGGATGGTTTCATTTTAATGCAATCTTGAAACCAAATATAAGCTTTGTTTGAGAAATCCTATTTCATTTTTAAGTAGCTTGACATAGAAAGGTACATATGCTCGAGAATGGTTTCACTTTTACACAAGATTAAAACCAAAAGGTAAACTATGCTTGGGAATGCTTGTTTAATTTTTTTAACGAGCTTCACACAGAAAAAGAGCTATGCTCATTTCCCAACATGATGTCCAGAGGTTTGTAGGTTTCCCCCCTTACATAAGAAGATAGCCGCTTAACTCCAATATGATGTCCAAATACTTGAGATATGCCCCCTAAGCTTCCCCATGATGGTAATAAGCTATTGGTTTACAAATGACTGAAATCCAACATGATGTCCAAAGCAAAGAGACATGGTATATGAAGGGGAAGGAACTACAAGAACATGCGGGATATTTAGGGAAGTATGATGACGAGGAGTTATACGATGATCAGGTTTAACAAAGGAAAATTGATCAATGGTCAAAATCTTTCCATCATGGGGAAAATGCAGCACTCAAAAGAGTGTGGACACTACAGCTTTCATAGTGTAAACATAATCGCGTTCAAGGAGAATAGTGAAATATAAAGGTCCTTGGACTACCATAACATCAATATATACATTGTTCCCTCCTAAGGTAATAGGTAAGTGAGGAAGGATCCCTAAAGGTGCGGTAGGTCTTATATTAAAATCTAGTATTTGATTGGTGGTTGGCACAAGCTTCGGAGAACCTATAGCTTGTCAAGAAGTTGAGGATAGAATACTAACATAAGCCCCTTCATCAATAATAGTGTGGAGTATGATTTTAGCGGTAACTCACACAGATATCTAGAAAGGAACACACGAATGAAGACAAGATTTTGTCATATTACTCCAATCAAAGGAAATAACCTCAGTACTTGGAGAGGGTTCTGTTGAAACAGGCAAGATTTGTTAGGATTATATAAGTCCATATATAGTGTAATTGATCATCTTGCCTAACTTAGGAGTCATTTTCTAAAGTTTGGTGCCACTTGTGTCGTTGGTTCCATCGGTGCCACCGATGCTATTTTGGTGTCGTCTATGCCAATCCCTACATTCTAGGATCCACTCTGAGTTCCACCAACAGCCTCTATCAGTTGGTTGTGGTAGGTAGGCAGTAATGCTGAGTCAACCTCCAGTTACAATCAGTTAGATCACTCTCAGTTAGTCTAGTGTCAATTTTTCATGGCTGCATGGGGAAGTGGTGTCGTTTTCCACCTACCTCATCAGTTTATCTGGTTTAACTAGTTTAACTTATTGTAGATTGATTTAGACATCATGAGTTAGACTAGTGGCTCCCATGCAATGATTTAGACACACTGAGTTAGCCATTCATTCAGGTTTAGTTGGTATATTTGAATCTTATCCACATGATTCGAATACTACTTATTGTAACACCATTGCATTACTACTGGAATAATGAAGATTAATGTTATAATTTACTGATCAATTCTTATCAGATTTGTCTCAAATTTGTCTTGTCAAGTCTACATTGTTCTTGATATTCCATTGCAAAATTATACTTCACTATTGCTCTCATTTTCATGTAGATCAATGGTTTAGTAATTTAACATGGTATCAGAGCCTTATTCAGGCTAGCGGCAAGTCTTTTCCAATCTCTATTGTACACCAGAAGCAGGTGAGTTTCCACATAAATCCTGGAATCATAGCATTTCTCCCACTGGATTATGTCTAGAGAATTCTATCCAAGTGTGACCGACTCTGAGAAAGTGTACATGTCGAGGTGGAAAGGCTTGAAACTGGCATGACTGTGAATTGAATTGGTTTTTGTAGTGTTATTTGCAGGTACCTACGTAGCTTCTTGAGGAATTGACTGTTCAACATACAGAAAGATGGATTCTTCGGCTCTAGTACCCCGAATCCTTACACCCTTCAACTATTCTAATTGGAGGGAAGATATGCAAGTAGCCTTGCACAAGCTTGCTCTATTTAGGATGACAATGAGCAAAGAAACAAAGCCTCAATAGTATGTTGAGAAGAACAAATTTTTGAATTGGCTTCATGTGCACTCATGTCTCTCTGTATCTTTTATTCCACCTTGAGGGACTAAGGACTTCGAAGGAAGCTTCGGATAAGCTTGAATCTTTGTATGGAAAACAAGATGAGCTTCGAGGGCATATATTGGAGAATGAGCTCATTGCTTTGCAGCCCAGCAGTTTCGAATCTATTCCGCAAATCTTTACAAAATACAAGTCACTAGTACTGCAATGCAAACAATGTGGATTAGAGAGGAAAGATGAGAAACTTGTGTTGTCAGTACTGCACAATCTTGGCTTTGAGTACCCAGTCTTTGTCTCTACATTCCATTCCGGAAGACCTTCCATCCCTAATTGGAAGATGCCTTCTCTAAATGCTTTTGTTGAGTCCTTAATACAAGAGCAAGATAAATTGGTTCAAATGGGAGTGCTTTGAACCTCCAAGAACCTAGCACTCTTAATGACAAACTCAAACAATGCACAAGAAAGAGGGAAGCACAAAGGGAAGGAGACCAAAAACACTGATTCAAATACAAAGGATAATCAGAGATCTTCCGATGGAGCCTTAGGTTCCAAGAAAAAGAAGAAATTCGAGAAAGACCAAGTGTCCATACTGTATGAGAGATTTTCATCCAGAGAGCCAGTGCATGAAGAAGACCATCGACCAGTCGACAACACTCCTTGAACAGAACAATATTGCCCTTCCACAAGGTGCAGAGATGTCTAAAGATGGAGAGAAGACTGAATAATATGATAGGTGCCATGCTTTGAAAGCAAGGTTCACTCAGTCGAAGGCTTATTTGATAGATTATGGAGCATCCAACCACATTGTTGCCTCCAGGAAAACCTTCACCACTCTGAATCTCTCAGGAGTACCTAGCACTCATATGGGGGATAATTCACATATCCCAATAGCAGGTAGATGTTCTATTAAAATACAGCATGGTGAGTTCAAGAATGTACTCTATCTGCCCTCTCTTACAGTAAATTTGTTATATGTTTATCAGATGACACATATTGGTTCGCCAAAACAAGTTGTATTTGGTCCTGACTAAATGGAGATCTCAGATATCTCAATTGGGAATATGATAGCGAGGGGTGTTTCAAACCATGCCTCCAAGGCATAAGAATTCTCACACTTTCCATCGTACTTAGCTCCAGCACAATCTCAGCAGCCATTCAAAAGGGAAAGTAAAAATTCTCTTTCATCTCCATTTGCATATAATGATATGTTGTCTAAGATTTCAGTTTCAGAGGATGAGGAACAACATTAGCATGATCTTGATATTGAGATTGTACCTCAAGATGATACAGATCCAGATCCATCTCATATTTCGAGTCAGAACCCTAAATGGGCTGAAAAGCTCATTGAAACAGCTGAGAATGATGTTGAGGATCCAGATGAGAGAAGAAAAACAAGGTCCCAATATCAAAATAAATATGTTGCACTCTCTCACACAGCTTCACTACCTACAGAGTTGTGCAACAAATTTCCAGGAAGATGCTACTTGATCATAGCGAATGATCCACAATTTCACCCACTGAAGAACCAAATGGATCATTTCATTCCTCCCCAAGAAAGAAGAGACAAA
The DNA here is from genome assembly GCA_001517045.1 of Pseudotsuga menziesii. Lineage (NCBI taxonomy): Eukaryota > Viridiplantae > Streptophyta > Pinopsida > Pinales > Pinaceae > Pseudotsuga > Pseudotsuga menziesii. The sequence goes on along the minus strand of LPNX010996859.1, from coordinate 333,841 downwards.
ACCAGCATTCAGCAGATCAGAAGAAGATGGAAAGTTTCACATGCACTGTCTCGGGATGTTGATGCACAGAAGAACCATGATTCTGCATGGCTGCTCCACAGAGTTGCAAATTGCAGCAAAATTTTACAAGTTTTTACCCAAAGAGGAAAATTTCCTCTTAAGTATAGCTTGTTTTCTTGATTCACTGCTTATTTTGAGGGGGGGTTCCATGAGGTTTTCCCCATTTCCCTTAGTTTATTAAGCAACTTTTATTTCTTTTAGATTGTATTGTGACTTTTCTCCTAGTAGGCAGGGCCCAAAGTTGTCCAAGTTAGGATTAAGAGGGGGTGTTAGGATTATATAATCCTCCCTTGTCAATATATAGTCTAATTGATCATCTTTCCTAAATTATGAGTCATTTTCTAGAGTTTGGTGCCACCATGATATTTTTTCCATTGGTTCCACTGGTGCCACTTTAGTGCCATTTTAATGACATTTTAGTGCCACTGGTGCCAATCCCTACATTCTAGGAGGCACTATGAGTGCCACCAACAGCCTCCATCAGTTGGTTATGGTAGGTAAGTAGTTATGTTGAGTCAACCTCTAGTTACAATCAGTTAGATCACTCTCAATTAGTCTAGCGTCAGTTTTGCATGGTTGCATGGGGAAGTGACACGTTTTTCCACCTACCTCATCAGTTTAACTGGTTAAACTAGTTCAACTGATTGTAGACTGATTTAGACATCATGAGTTAGACTAGTGGCTTCCATGCAGTGATTTAGACACACTGAGTTAGCCAGTCAGACAGGTTTTGTTGGTAGATTCGAATCTTATCCACATGATTTGAATACTACTTATTATAACACCATTGTATTACTGTTGGAATAATGAAGATTAATGTTGTAATTCACTGATCAATTCTTATCAGATTTGTCTCAAATTTGTCTTGTTCAGTGTACATTGTTCTTGATTTCCTTTGCACAATTGCACTTCACTATTGCTCTCATTTTCCTGCATATCAATGGTTCAATAATTTAACAAGATTAACACTTTTCTAGAACAATCCGAGCTGACAACGAAAACTTCAGATGTTTTCATTTCACTCGCAACTAGAAGAGAGGGACAAGACGAAGACTGTGTCAAAGTGACATAAACACTCTCGGACGAAAGAGTGGGATGGGTGGAGATGACATCGAATCAACCACTTTAGTTTCAATCTCGGAAGGAAGAATGGGATCAACTATGGATGAAAGTGAATCGATCACTTTAAATTCACTCTTGGAAGGAAGAGTAGGATCGACCACGGATGAAACCGAATCGACCACTTGGTCAACCAGTGTCAAGAGAGAACTTACAATAACCTATTGGAACCTATTGACAATGAACAATAATATCTTCCAACAATTTTGAAGCTTCATCCATACAAGGAAAAAGGTAAATAAGGTGCATATCCTTACATAACAAACAAGGATTCTTGACTTTACCTTTTCGACTCTTAAGAACACTCACTAGTTGATGGGTATCATCAATATGATGACCAAAGGTTGTAACACAGGGTACTGGGAGCCATTAGACCACACTTTCAAAACTTGGGAAAGACCAAGGCAATCCTTTAGAAGGTGATCACCCTTACAAATCCTGCAAGGGAACCTTGGCTTATGAGTAGTTTTGGTAGTTATTGCAACACTCTCACTAGGAAGAGTAGTTGGTTTGGACTCTGTCAATAGTTTTTCTTTCTTCTTCTTCTTATTCACCTGATTGCTAGTACTACAAATTTCAACGGGAGAAGAGGGAGAAAGGGGAAAAGACACATATGGTGAAGAAGGTGGAGGATTCACATGAGGTTGGTGTTCTCGTGAAGGAGAATTAACATACGAGACACAAGGTGGGATTGGAATCACTGGGATAGATAATAACCATACAAGTAATCCTATAGTCAATCCGGGAAGACTCAAGGTGGTCATGAGAGGACCAACATTTCCAAATGAAAGAAAAATAAAATGTTCCCCTTGAGAAGGGACCTCTTGGTTGGTATTACCAGAAGGAACAACCATATATATATAACAAAGTTATCTCTCTTTCTAAGACTTTTAACTGTACATGAAATAAGAGCTACTCAATCTAAAGCAGCAAGAAAACACGTGAAATGAGTGGATAAAAAGTCAAGATCCTCACATGATTGTCCAACCATCACAACTCACAATATACAGCAAGGTCCAACAGTACAACACGACAAGGAGGATTGGTACCGTACCCTTACTTGAATACCTTATTACATGGGTGGTACATGCGTAGCGCTCCCTGAGTGTTGTTATCGATGTATTGTGACAATATGAAGAAAAAGGCTTTTCTTGGATGGTAACAATATCCATAATGGTGTCTCCTGATATACACAAGGTACATGGAAGCTCAAATCCGTAGTAGTGTTGTCTAATGCACAACCATACGAAATGGGCCTTCTGATATACCGTTGAGTACATGAAGTACCTTCCTATATACCACAAGGGTAAGTGAAAGGTCGTTCGATATACCAACGTGTATGTGAAGGAACTGCACAATCCTGGGGATGTAATGCAAGCAGGTAATGATAACTCCTACACTTAAAGACGTCGAAACACGTCTATAACCCAACACACGTTGCTAATATTATAAAATTAAACTAGCACTTAATTATATCTTGTATGGTTAAGTGGACTAATGAGGTGCAGACACATCCCAACATCATGCATGAATTAAATGAAATGCATTCTTTTCATTCAATGAAAACTATATATGGAAAGGAGAGAGATCTTTTCTTTTCCTAAAACAAATATTAAAAGTTTAACACAATGTTTCAATCACCCACACTATTCAATGCTCAAATTCCAAAGAATTCAAACCAAAACCAAAACATGCACATGAAAATGAAATACAAATTTTCCAATTTTGATGAACAAACTACAACAAAACCCTGTGATTAGTGTCTCTTTTAGCTTCTTTTTTAGCATTCACTTTTCACTTTTAATGTATTTTTCTTCATTTTTTGGACAAAGTGGACGCTTTTCCACAGGATGGCGCTTTAGATGCTGTTATTTGCGTCCCTTCTTAAAAGTTGTCATTATTTTGGATGCTAATTAGCGTCCCAATTAACATCCCAATTAACCTCCAAATTAGCGTCCCACTTAGAGTCTCAATTACTGTCCCAATTTAAAAGTTGGCACTATTTTGGATGCTAATTAGCATCCCAATTAACGTCCCAATTAGCATCACAATTAACGCCCCAATAAGCATTACAATGAGCATCTCAATTAACATACCAATTAACGTTCCAATTATCGTCCAAAAAGCATCCCATATAATGCCCAGAATAGCCTCCAAAAAAACATCCAAAATAGCACTATGTTTAGAGCTAGGAATTGTGTTTGGAAAACGTCCAACATTTCAATGTCAATGTCACTTTTGGATCTTGATTTATCATAGTGTCACCTAAATGATCGTAATCAATGCACTTTTGGATATTAATTAATCCTAATGAGGAGTAAATTACCTTAATGTCACCTAAATTTCTCTAATGGCATTTGAGTGTCCCCAGCAACATTTGATAGACCCTAATGGCATCTGATTGGCCCTAACAACATGACGATGATGCATTACGATAATTATGATGGAGCATATGGATATGATTTGAGAAGTATAAGACTATATGTTCCATTCTTGTGAGGTAGTAGGGTTCCTTACTCAGTATTATTGCAATTATATTGATGATGACATTGATGATGAATACAACGACGACAATGATTTTGATTTATTACATGATGATGACGATGTGGATGTCAACGATGATTATGCATGTGGTAGCACTTTTGGATCCTAATTGATTCTAATATCTCCTAAATGTCTGTAACGACATCTAAATGACCCTATTATCATCAAAATGACTATAACGACATATAAATTACCTTAACAATTACATGACATGAATCCTAATGGCCATGAGTGACTAAGAACACTAATGGCATGAGTGACCATAATAACAATGATAACAATGATTTTGTTGATGAGGTACTTAATGTTGACGATGAGAATGATCATGAGGATGATGATCAAGATGATGTTGATGTACCATATGGAATAGATGATGATGATGATGACAACGCTGATGTCCACGATGATGATGCATGTCATAATACTTCTAGATACTAACTAATCCTAATGGAACTTAAATGCTCATAATGACATATGAGAGACATATTAATTCAACTAAATGGGTGTAATGACATTTAGTTGCCAACGACATTTTAGTAACCTTAATGGCATTTGAGTGACCTTAATGGCATTTATGTTATATACAAAGAAGAGGTTGCACTCATATGATCAACCTAGTCTATCAATTAAAAGACACAAAGGAGAAGACTGTTGACAGGATTCCTCATAGTGCAAATTGATGTTTCTAAATAGTCCAATAGGAAAGAGTTTCAAGTCACACTACAACTAAAAAGGTCATTGGTGAGGGTCATGCCTGTGACGAGCCTTGAAGGGTCATCACCAATGTCACATATGATGACGGTATGTAAAAAATCATCAATGTTGGTGTCTTTCGAGATGGTCCTTTTGTCACCAAATCCCTTTTCAATGACACTGTTGATGAGGGTTGTTAAAAGCATATTGCAAATTTCTCTTTGGTGGCACTTTTATTGACGATATTTTAATGGCCCTCACCAATCATCTTTTTGGTTACTTTTGGTGACAATAGAAAAACGATTCACTATTGATCATTCTAATGAGTTTTTAATGACGATATGTGGCCATTGCTATTGTTTTTGACAAAAGATAGTGATTTAAGACCACTGTTATGGAGTCTTTGTTATTATGTGTTTAAATTCATAGTGGCTAGAGTTAATCAATTTCTTAATAAGTCGAGGTGTTAACGGTATTAGGTGCAATATCACTTATTTTTGGGGGTTAAGTGTGATAGTTACGAGTATCACTTATGTCTATGGATTAAGCATGACATTTATGAATATCACTTATTGCTTCCACTGCCTTTACATCCAATGCAGATCCAACATGCTCATTTGTTTTGACAACTCCCATGGTTCTACAAACAATCCATGGCCCAAGAATGCCTAAATAATTGCCAAAGCAATATAATCTTGACTATGAGCTACATATTGGAAACTCCCACCAACATACAAGTACAATTATACCACATCCAAGCACATACTTCTATGTTAACACAAAATAACTAAAAACAACGAGCTCTTAAGCTAGGAAAGGAGTATTTTGAGCCAAAGCATTACAATCTGGAAGTCGCTTCCCAAGGTGCTCGATAGACCAACCTAGTGCAAGTATACAAAGAATAGGAGCATCCAAAATCCAAAATAACCAACAGAAGGAAAACTAAGAGACCAAAAAGGCAATGAAAGAGCATCCACTAAATTAACCACCTACTACAGCCTAGCTCCAAAACACCAATAAGCCAATCATAAACAACCAATGTCTAAGTCGAGAAAACCAACTCTATAGATGGACTAGCCTTTAAAAAAGTTCTACAAGTAAAGAGTTACCGAAAGTAACAACAAAGCTAGAGGAAACAACACAAAATGACACCTACATCCACACATACCACAACAAATCTCCATTACAAAATCCCACCTTCAAACCAAGTATTTAATATACACCATACAAAGTGTTCACTACAAGTAATTGCTTCACATGTATGAAAATCTACAAAATGTCAAACTTCAATCATCCTTGTTCACATGTGTGAGACAATCTACAAAATGTCGAACTTCAATCATCATTGTGTTATCTGACAAGTTAAAACTCGGGCAAACCCAAGCGAAAACATGGAAGGAAAATACCCCATTTTTCTTTGAAATACCTTCATTTAGTCATGAAGCTTGATTGGCCTAATATAATCAACTTGTCAATTGAAATCTTGCAAGACATGAAGGAAATGTCCTCGTAACCTACAACTTCCTATTTGATTATTCTTGTAAGATGATTTATCTTAGCATCCAAAAGAATTTGAATAATTCATTAGTTTGATAGTTATGGTAGAATTCCCTATCACTATTAATAATTTGACTTGATTGGATTTCATGATTTGACTCTCTTTGGATTTAGTCATCTTAGTCCCCCTAAAGAAGAGAGTATTCCTGACCCCAAACATTTTCCAATTCTCGACTTCCTCAAGGTTCTAGGATGATTTTTAGAGTTTTAGTTCAGACGATTTATTTTGAAATCTTATTTTGATAGTTATGGTAGAATTCCCTATCACTATTAATAATTTGACTTGATTGGATTTCATGATTTGCCTCTCTTTGGATTTAGTCATCTTAGTCCCCCTAAAGAAGAGAGTATTTCAATTCTCGACTTCCTCAAGGTTCTAGGATGATTTTGAGTTTTAGTTCAGCTGATTTATTTTGATATGTTTAGGGTAGGAACTTAGATGGTGTACATTAGTGCCATGCTAGGATGATCACACATATTATGTATATCACAAGAGGAAGGGAAGGCACAGTCGTTGGGAAAAAGATGAGTATGCCTGCATGGTTTCAGAGACCATCATTGGATGAATTTACTAATAGCATGGTTTCAGAAACAAAAGACTATAAGAATTAGATTTCAAATATATAGGAGGAAGAGGAAACACTACCTTGGAACAAAATCTGATCACATAACGATATCTAATTCAAATGTATAGGAGGAAGCGGAAATATTACCTTCGAACAAAATCTGATCACATAACTATATCACAGAGATAATCACAAACCAAAGAAGGGTCAGTCCCTACGAGCAATGTTAGTATCAAGGACAATACTAGAAATATCATCATTAACAGTATCACATAGATAACCACAAACCAAAGCGGGCCCGTCTCTAGCAGCAATGTTATATATCAAAGCGGAGGCAGTTACCACAACCCAAGATCTTGCACCCGAAAGCCAGACTACATATTGACAAAGCCTTTAGTGCTGGTAATGTCTCATTATTCACAACACACACCATAAGAGAAAGTACTGATGTGGAACGAAGTCCCATCACAAGGATATTCCACCAAAGGGGTAGCTTGTAATAGAATAAATAAATCCAGCGAACAAAGACCTCTTCACAATCAAACCATAGTAAGTTTATAATGCCAATCATCCCATAATTCATTCGTGAAAAACACCTCCCAAATCATTGAACATGTGTCGATAAAAGAATATGTGAAACCATAATCAGCCCAAACAAGATCACAAGAAATATATTCATCATCAATAGCAAAACTCCAATCAACAACATAATAGCCTAACTGACAACTAGGTACAAATTTATGATGTTATCTCTGCCAGCTAGGGTATATTCTCATACCACAAGTCATTATCAATAGCAAAACTCCAATCAACTACATAATAATCTGACAGACAATTACATACAAATTTACCATGTTCTCTCCTCCAGGGAGGATTCTCATACCATAAATCACAACAGCTTTCACAGGAATCCAAATAGTGTAAAATCCAAAACTAGAGTATCAATAGAAATCTGAGTTGGCTGTCAATCAAGGCACCTTTTGGAGGCATTAACTGTACTGAATCGCCCTCACAAAAACTTTCTTACAGAACTCACGCAAGTTAATCTTAATCTTCAGTCTCTCTTTAATAAACTAGCTCTGAAATTTTGAAGAATTTTTTAATCGTCCTGTTTAGAAGTTTTTCTAGAATATTTCCCACAAGTCGAGTGATAGTTTGGATTTGAAAAGTTGTTCACGAGCCAAGTCAACCATGTGAAACTATAATCAACAGTCGGGATTACAAGAAATATATCCATTATCAATAGCAAAACTCCAATCAACTACATAATATCCTAACTGACAACTAGGTACAAATTTATAATGTTCTCTCTTGCAGCTAGGATATATTCTCAAACCGCTAATCACCACAACAGTTTTAACAGGAATCCAAATAGTGTAAAACCCAAAACTAGACAGTCCACAGAAATCTGGGTGGACTGTCAATGAAGGCAACTCAATTACAAAGGTTTACAGAATCAAAAGATCTGTGCAGAATATCCTCAATAACACAGGAAAAATATTTATGTTGAAGACATGTCTTCATCAGGTGATATAAGAGCTCTCCTTCAAAATAGCGTTGGCAAGTATTGTACAACAGATTTGCTATGCATGAAAAAATACCAAAATCATGAATAACAAGAAAATGTCTGGGAAGGAGAAAAGTTGGACTGTTTTTAAAATCTTACGAACACATAAACTTCAGTTACAATTACCAAAAGATAAAAGCTTAATTTCTAAAGCTGACCAAGTATACTGAACCGATGCAGCTAATTTCAAAGTCTATTCAATATAGCAGTATTTAAGAAAGGATGAGCTAATGCATGAAATGCCTAACGATAAGCTAACAAAAGAGTGCAAACCATCTAAGATTCTAACATATTTCAGCAATGCCATATGCATTTGCAACTGCAGTATTGATTTCATAAGGCACTCCCAGTCAAAACTGAAAACCACTGTCCCAGTCAAAACTGGAGACCAGTGTAAGAAATTAAGATTTGTCTCACGGTACATCAAATATAGGAGTCAAAAATTTAGATATCATTCGAGAGAAAGCAATGTAATTTCAAGGCCTCTCCCTTCCGGTGAAAAGACTATTGAGGAGCCCAATTTGTGGGAGCAGCAGGAGCTGGTTCCCAACTAGCGGCACCCATTCCAGCCAGAGCTTGTGGCGGCACAGGGGCCGCATCCCACCCTGCAGCTGCAGGAATGGCTGCATCCCACCCTGCAGCTGCAGCTGCAGGAGTGGCTGGTGCAGCTGCCATATCCCATCCCACAGCTTCTGGAACTGATCACAAAAACATGGACTTGTTAAACACAATTATAATTAACAGTCACTGGGAAGAGTCTGCATGTCCAAGATCTCATACTTTAATTAAAGTTTGCTAACAGCTTCTGAAGAAGTGAAGCACAGACAATCCAAAAATTTAAAGGATTCAAATTTCAAATTTTAAAATTCAAAAGAAAAACAACTACCAGCTTTTACCAGCTTTTAAAGATTTAAAAATGACTAGCAGCACTCAATAAGTAACAATAAAAACCCCAAAATATTTGACAGGCCTGGAAAATTATAACAGACACTGAAAAACAAAAAGAAACTGACCGGGAGCAGCCATCCAATCCGCACCAGCTATTGGAGGCACAACACCAGGAGCTGCAGGTGCTTCAGATTCCCACTGACCTTCAGCAACCTCTGTAGGCCATTGCTCTGCACCAAGGGTAAAGGTAGGAACATATTCAGCTTGAGGAACCTCCTCTTCTTCTCTTTCCTTGGCTTCTTCTGGCTCCCTGTAAAAGAACAAGTCAACCTGCAAAAAATGAATAAAAATTAATCTAGGCACCAAGTTATCATAAAAATGTTCGTGTACAATGATTTGTAAAACCATAAATGAAATATCTTGAGTTTACCATGACATCCCATTTACGACCTGGGGCAATTGTTCCCCGCATCTGTAAGACCATCCTTGCCAACATCCAAAACAGACAACCAATGCTGTGCTTGCCCTTGTTATTTGCAGGAATACCAATGTCAACATGTTTCATTGGAGAATCAGTGTCACAAAAAGCAATAGTTGGAATATTACCAAGGGCTGCTTCTTTTATAGGCTACAAGGCAGCAGAATGATGGTTGTGAGAAATTAGAATAGAAGCTTTAAAAAGTTTAAAATATGAAGCAACATGTAATAGACTTAAAAGTTAAACCACCAATTACTTAACCCATACCTGATGATCAGTCCTTGGGTCAGTAAGAATCAGAAGACGAGGCTCGGAAAATGATGTCTGAAGCTGATTTGTAAATGTTCCAGGAGTGTGCCTGCCAGCAATTGCATGAGCTCCAGTAAATTGAGCAAATTTCAGAACTGCTCGCTGACCATATGGCCTTGCAGATTGAACAATTATATCCTGAGGGTTCTCTATTGCAACAATTACTCTTGCAGCAATCTGCAGCTTTTCCCAAGTCTTACCCACGTTGATGATAAATATGCCTGAAAGCAAAACCACAAATTTGAACATTATGGTAGAAGCTCATCCAGAAAGAACCCAAGTAAATGAACATCCTGTAGAAAAACAATTGGACAAATGATTCAACCAATCTATGAACAAGCTTCTCGTAGACCAACAAATTGGATTGCTACAGCTTTGCTGTCAATTTATACTCTTCCCATACAACTTGTAAATAATTATCACTGTCAAACCGGTTCTTGGATGCCTTTGATGTAACTTATTAAGTTATTAATCATTGAGGTATACTGACAGTCAAAAACAAGCAATCAGAGACAGGAATTGAAGATTCCAACATTTTTCCTGTCACTGACATATTTTAACTAGTACCCATTCCCCTCAATCCTAGTGGTATAGTATATAACCTAATAACATTGAGTAGCATACAACATTTCGCATATTGACAATATTCACACAATAGGACCATACTCCAGTAGGGGGTTACATATCGACAATATTCACGCAATAGGATCACACTCTCGTAGGCTTGCAGATAATACAGCAAACCAGTACGAAACCATCCCCCTCATAAGAATACTAAAAGCCAACGAGCACGTAATCTGCAGAACCTTCGGCAATGGTAGTACCAGAAAGTGTAAACCTGCTAATATCTCAAGCCAAGGACTTGGCCAACACAACTTATAAATAATTATCATATAGTAGTAAATACAGCACACCAGTATGACAGAAATCAGCCTCACAAGTAAACTAACCACAAAGCCAAAAGGCACTATACCAAACCCTGAGCAAGGTTATTGCCAGAGAGCAGAAGCCTGCTAAATTCTCAAGTTAAGGATTTGCACCCCAATAAATACTGAATTCACATAGACTTTGCTAGTTGCACCTTATGCCATCTTTGGAATGTGCAGAGTTTGAATGTGCAATAAACACACCTATGCCCACACTCAGACTCGTGGCAATAGTCACAAGTGTGAGATTATAACAGCTTTATCATCATACTGTGTTTGGGGGATTTATGTATTCTTTGTCTGATCTATCGAGCGCTTAGACTGTATCTTACACCTCACCACTGCCACTTGGCTTCCTGTCAAATCCTAAAGACTGCAAGTGCCTTAATAATGCCACTTGACTCCCTGTAGAAACAAAGACAGGCAAGTTGCAGATGACATGCAAATAAATATAACCATCTTTCCTGATGTGAATTGAACCCATGATCATCCTCCTGTTATTAACGTACCCATCAACTGACCAAGATGCACTGACCAAAAGATAACCACCCCAGAAAGAACACTGAACTCCATTGCATTAGTATTTCTTCAGACTCTTTATTTTCCAGATAAAATGGATTTGTCAGATCTTTAAAAATCCATGCCTTATTTTAAAGTAAGTTATCAACACTGGGGATTTTTTATTAACCTCTAAATTGCTTGAAATTATTTCAGGATTATCCCCGTTATCCATTTCTTGTGGTGTTTGGAGAAAAAAGAAGTTATAATAAGCCTTATTTTAAGGGTATTACCAATCAATCGTATCTGTGACTCAACATACGAATGGTAAGAAAATTTTAGCAGTCCCTTGGCCTGGTTCCTACGATCAATATTCTGAGCTCCCCTGTAATCTTTCTCAAAAGCTTACTCCACATGCCATTCATTATGTCCATTATTTACTATTTAGCATGAGAACCATTCCCGGTTTTTTTGAAACTCTTCCCGAAGTTCCGAAGTTTGGATGTTCCAGGGAACTGGGGACTTTCTAAATCTAGTAACCATTTCTGATGGTTGGAAATTTGTTGGGAACTTTTACCCTCTGAAATCAGGAACTTGGGAACTTTTTCTTAGGCATTCCTCCACCGGGAGCTACTCGTTCCCGAAGTTTCGATGTTCCAGGGAACTTGGGAACCGTTCTGGATGGTTGGAAACTTATTGGGAACTTTTACTCTCTGAAATCGGGAACTTGGGAACTTTTTCTTAGGCATTACTCCACCAGGAACTTCCACACATTCATGATCCTCCACCAGGAGCTTCCACGCATTCATGATCGCCACCTGGGTTGTTAACGACATTCCTATTTCTTTGCAACCATACATGTACATGGTTGACTCTGAATTTTTTCTCTAGAAAACCAAGTTGCGGTAAAAGTCTATTTTGTGCTACCTTGTGATATCTCTCCACCACCAGTAGTTACTGCTAATCAACAATAAATGTAAAACTTCAATTTTTACATATTAAATAAAAGAAAGTAAATTTATAAATTTTACTATTTACTTTATGGATAAAAAAGTTTAATTAATTGAAAATAATTTTAAATCTTACTTCAAAACTAAATTCATATTCATATATTACATGTAAAAATTATCTTTGCTTTTATTTTAAAATACCTTAAATTTTAATTTTTTATACACCTTTGCAAATACCTTAACATAGAATGTCTTGTAAGATATAATATTCAAATCCATTTTAATCATAGTTGACAGAAAATTGAAAACTTACTTTATGCATATAGCCACAAATATAGAAACTATAATTTCTAAAAGTTTTTAACTTTAGAAAGAGTCTACCTTATATAATCAGTGACATGCATAGTAATCTTGATTTTATTAATTTGATTTGTGTTAATGTTTCTTTACTTCTCTATGTTTCTTCTCTTCTCATACCTGCAGTTTCCTACAAATTTGAGGAAACTTGTAGAAAACTTGTGCAAGATAAATTATTTATAAAAACCTTTAAGAGATCTCTCTTTCTTTTCAGAGATGTTCAACGTCACATATCCTGAAAGCTCTTGTAGCTAGCATGTTATTATCCTAAAATAACTTCTACGTTATTAATTTTCTTTGGAGTCAGAAAACACGAGTCCTTTTCGTTGCTGCACCCACCCATAGTGAATCACATAATCTATGGTCCACTAGTTGGAAATACCAATCCAATTGAACAGTGGCCATATAGCTCAGTGGCAGGACAGCCCACCAGCTAGGATAGGTTCCATATCTGATACCTAGCCTCTCCAGTTTTCAACATGGTATCAAGGCCAGCTTTCTAGGTTGATTGGAGGTCGCTAGGAGGCCTAAGGCAAACTGTGGCTTGGGAGGGAGTGTTCAAGTTAGAAAATCCACAGCTTGAAATTGATGCCCACGGCAGCCCTCCCCACATTGTAGTCAATCCTGACTTGGTGAATATGCTACTATGTTGCTCAATTCCCTGCTTCACATGAGGGTATTGTCCTGAAGTTGCTAGTGTTTACAATTTTATTCCTCCTAAACAACTCCTCGAGCCGGTAGGTGATCTAGGGATGTTAGATCTTAATTGATATTGGCAATTAATCGACACAGACATGGCTTCCATAAACAGGGCTGTAAAAAAACCCACATCATATATACCGATTTTGTCGTCAGTTCACATTCAATTCTTGAGTTGAATGCAGTGACATGAACATATAGACGCAATATCATTCCACTTGGACAGCCAAAGGGATCCGTTTCCTGTCAATTGACATAAGTATTCGGCAACATAAAAGTGAATCACATAATCTATGGTCCACTAGTTGGAAATACCAATCCAATTGAACAGTGGCCATATAGCTCAGTGGCAGGGCAGCCCACCAGCTAGGATAGGTTCCATATCTGATACCTAGCCTCTCCAGTTTTCAACATGGTATCAAGGCCAGCTTTCTAGGTTGATTGGAGGTCGCTAGGAGGCCTAAGGCAAACTGTGGCTTGGGAGGGAGTGTTCAAGATAGAAAATCCACAGCTTGAAATTGATGCCCACGGCAGCCCTCCCCGCATTGTAGATAATCCTGACTTGGTGAATATGCTACTATGTTGCTCAATTCCCTGCTTCACATGAGGGTATTGTCCTGAAGTTGCTAGTGTTTACAATTTTATTCCTCCTAAACAACTCCTCGAGCCGGTAGGTGATCTAGGGATGTTAGATCTTAATTGATATTGGCAATTAATCGACACAGACATGGCTTCCATAAACAGGGCTGTAAAAAAACCCACATCATATATACCGATTGTGTCGTCAGTTCACATTCAATTCTTGAGTTGAATGCAGTGACATGAACATATAGACGCAATATCATTCCACTTGGACAGCCAAAGGGATCCGTTTCCTGTCAATTGACATAAGTATTCGGCAACATAAAAGACAACTGCATTTAGCCGAGACAGCCTAACGGATTTGTTTCCTAACAATTGAGATAGGTATTCACAACATGCAGACAAATTCCACTCCATTTCAACACTCAAACGGATCTGTTTTATGTCAACTGATAGAAGTACTCAACAGCAGCAAGTGGGCTGCTACGTGACCGACTGATACCACCAGCATTCAATCGATTACCAAAAATACAACACTCTAAGAAACATAAACCATATAAAAAAGCAGCATTATAACAACATTAGTCAAAAACTATCAGTTCACAGATGCAGGTTTCAATTCACAGAAACACAACGATTGCCGAAATCTTCCTATCATGTAAATCCACGGCCTTTTGGGTCGACAAAAAAACCCTTGATAGCAATCGCCCATTTACCAAAAACTCTATCACATAAAATGCTACCAAACTATTCACTTCTCAAAGAATAAAAAAATCTTATAAACACTAAAAGCACCCCAATCCTTATAGTTTCGAGGAAAATACAAACAAATTTATGCTTAATAAGATATCCATAGTTCTTATAGTCTCATGAAGAAATTCCGGTGACACAGAAACCCCTATACAGCTCAAGGCGTCAACAAACGGGTTTGTTTTCCTGTGTCAGAGCCTACCGTCTGAGCGTCTCTTGTAAACGTAACGCTCCATCTGAAAATCGCAGTTTTTAGTGCCGAGGTGAACATCTGCTGCAAGCATCATTTGAATGTCTGCTTCTTTCTGCGATAAAACCCCCTTCGTACCCATTGTTTCCTATGCAGCAGTAAAATCCGAGCTCTGGAACAGAACTACAAGCGGGATCTTGTTCCCGTAGGGATGATACTCTGCCACAGCTGTTCCGAGGCCAGTATGTGGCCTTTTGCTAATAAACTCCGATCGCGTTTCAACCAAACCCTTGCTGGATAAAACCCTAGCAATTACCCGCTGTTTGAGTTGGTCACATGAGAACCTACCCCAAGAGGCCGCTTGCGGTTTGGTCGATTTTAAAGTTATGGGGACTAAAACGCTGGTGGTAAATAGTTCATTATGGAAAAATGGAAAATCCAAGAAGTTATATGTTATATGGGTTTAAAATTAAAATGGAAAATGTTAGAGTTGATACAATATTTTATAAATATTAAATTCACGATGACATTTTAAAAGTAAATAGAATTTTCATCGAGAAGGTAAAAAAATATTGAAAGTAAAAACTAAGGTTAAAAAAATAAGAATTAATTTATTTTTAATATTAACAAAATTATATTTTATGCAAAGAAGATTATATTGCAAAAGAGAAAAATGCATTTACTAATAAGAATAAAGATCACTGAAAATGTTAGCATAGAGATAATGTAGCTTTTCATAAGATAGGTATTACAATTGATGGGACGTAAAGTGAGGTAAGGAAGAGATACAATGTTTGAAAGGCAGGGAAAAAATGGAGGAACACGAGGAGCTCTGTATCAGCCTGAACCAGGGCTGTGGTGCTGGGGGCAGAGCTACAAACAGTTTATGCCTCTCTTAATATCCTGCCCTCCCCTTTACTATTCTTTTTCTTAACGGCATGATGGTTTTTATGTTGTTGCTACCTTTTTTCTCAGGGTGAAGGGTTATGCGTTTTGTTAACTCTGTTACGGTCTCTTGGGCCCTCTTTCAGGTTTTTTATCTTGATGTTGGTTTCTACATTTCCATTTTTACTTCTTCAGAGTGTTAGTATTCAGATAGTCTTTAGGGTTTCAGCTTTCTGTGGTTTGATGTTTCTTCAACTAGACCCGGCAACTGGAGTCCATCCTCCAAAGGTGGAGGACTAGTACCAACCAGTTGATAAAAAAGTGGGAATCAACTAGCTACGAGCTGGGTTTAGGCGGTCAGACCTTTTCCCTCATTTCGGTTTTCGATTTTCGAGGGTCTCTCTCTGGGTCTCTCTGTGAGGTTGTCTGGCTACGGCCGCTCTTACCTATAATCCTTATTGCACTTCTTTTGGGTTGACAGACAGTTCTTTGTTTTGTAGTCGGATTTCACAGCTCGAACCCCCGATTTTTAAGGGGTTTTTTATTCCACTGTCAGTCTACTTCAGATTCTTGAGGGTGTCCTTCTTGCTTCTTTGTCGGCTGTTTGGGGGTTTCCTTTGTCAACAAGACCTTCTCATATGATGTCTTTCTCTGGGCCCTTTTTGTTGGGTTGACTTCTATACTAACCCTTGGCTGCCCTCCCTTTCCAGATTCCACGTAGTGGTCATCACATGGTTTTCTTTCGTGATAGCGTTTTCCCTTACGTTACTCCTTGACCTTTCTAGAGTCCTCTTGTTCTTTTCCCTGTCGGAGATAGTATTTATAAGGTTTTGGCACTGAGATGGATTCGAACCCCTCTCCTTCTAAGCTGTGTAGCCGCCATCGCAGGTCTACAAAGGCTCTCAAAGTGAGGGAAGGTAAAATGTGGTTTATCCTTGGTCGAGACAATTTCATGGACAGGGTAGAGGCACTGTGCAAACGTGCCCTTATAGGAAGATTGGAGTACACGCGAATGGGAAAGAATGACTGGCAAAGCTGGGCTACTGAAAATTGGAAACCTCTCTTTTCGTACACTCCTTCGATCAGCATACTTGCCAGAGGCTAGATAGTGATAATTTTCCTGGAAGAAGCGCACGCTCTATCTGTACTTAACTCCTTTTGGCGTATAAAGGAGGGATCACTGGTCCTGGATCGTTGGCACGTTCATTTTGACCCGCAAAGAGAAAGGATAAAGAAGCGCCATTTATGGGTCTTACTTCCTGGTCTTCCGCTCCCTTTGTGGAATCGTGATGTTATGGAAGGTATTGGGAATACCATCGGGAGGTTTGTCGCAGTTGAAGATGACTTCCTCCACTCCTTCGACAAGCAGATGGCAAAAATACTTGTGAAAATGGTTTTAACCACAGGTCTTCCAGCCAAGATTGACATCATTTGTCACGAAAGGTTTATCCAACAAAGGATTGACTATTTAAATGTGCCTTTCTGTTGCAGCATTTGCAGAGCTGTTGGCCACCTCCGAAGGACCTGTCCAGAGTTCAGAAAAAGGATAGTTTCTCCTACTTCATCACCACGTTCTCAGGCTCGCAATCCTTCTCCCATACCTATCACTTTGGACAATGACAAAGCCGAGCCCAAAAAAGGTACGTTATCTCAGGCATGCTCTTTTTTTGATGATGCCACAGATCAAGACCTTCTGTTTATGGATTCTGTCACTGCCACGGGTCCATCCCTGGAAATAGCAGAGATCGCGGAAACTCGGTTAATTGATTCTGTGCCTATTGAGACTTCTGTATATTTGGCACCAACCCCATCTTTTTCGCCGGTTTTGTTAAAAGATTTAGGACCACCTTTAGCGGAGCCCCTTCCATCTCCTCCTCAGGACACTATGGTGACGTCCATCTTTATGGAGTCAAAATTCCCGCCTCTTCCTGGTTCCAAACCTCTCTCGGCTCCTTCTCCTCCCTGCAGTCCGGTCACCACACCTTCCTTTGTGGACCCATCCCTTCAAACCTCTCTAGATATATTTACAGACAAAACTCCTCTATCTCCCTCGGTCCTCCCTTTGGACTCTATATGCTTTCAAAATGTGACTATCCGGAGGAAATAAAAAAAATCCCCTCCCTCCTCCTTGGACTCCCCTCCACCTCAGCTTCATTACACTCCACTATCAGCTAGGCTGAAGGAAGCTGCGTGGAACGTCCATCCCTCTCCCTCTCGGGCCCTTATAGCATTGAAGCCCGGACCTTCAGGAACTTAATGAAAATCCTAACCTTTAATGTCTGTGGCCTTGGAGGACGGGCCAAACATAAAAGCCTCCAGAACCTTTTTGTCACTCTCTCTCCTGATCTTATCATCCTTCAAGAAACTATGACTATTACTCATCCAACCCTTCTAGCTTTCTCTAAACTGCATCCTGGGTGGGAATACTGTGCCCTAAGCTCCTCAGGTCTCTCAGGGGGGCTACTAGCGGCATGGAACCCTCGTTGTTTCAAAATAAAAGCTTTCAGAATGGTGGGTGGGATTCTTCTCAAAGCCCAGGTTCGGGGTTCCTCATTAAACCTCTCTCTCCTTAACTGTTATGGTCCCTACAGCAATCAGGAAACTTTCTGGGATCGGGCTGTACTAGGAGGTCTCCTCAGTGAACTTAATCTGGTTTTAGCTGGGGATCTCAATCTCACTTTTAAATGCTCTGAAGTATGGGGGGGGAAATCTCAACCTGACCCTCTCGACCCTTATTTTACCCACCTCTTCTCTTCCCATCAGCTCGTAGACATAGCTCCAGACTCTGCTGGTCCAACCTGGAGGAATGGCCGCTCGGGTGTTGATGGGATCAGCAAAAGATTGGATAGATTCTTGCTATCCTCCAGCCTCATTGACCATCTACCTCAGCACAGGGTATGGGCTTATCCCGCAGCCATCTCGGACCATTATCTGGTTATCTTGGAATGGAGGGAGTCCACTACTCATTGCGTCTTTCCTTTCAAATTTAACCACTCTTGGCTAGCTTTTGATGATTTTATTAATATGATAAAAAATGAGTGGTCTCTCCTCTCCAAGGATTCCACTGTTTCAATGGATACCCTTTCAATGAAGCTTAGGCTTTTGAAAGCAAAGATTAAAGCTTGGACTCTTCATAAGTCTCTCGAGATAAAAGATAAGAGTATTGTTATTGAGAAAGAGATTCATATTTTACTTTCTTCATCTCAATCAGGTATCCTCTCCTCGGAGTCTCTTTCCTCACTAAAGGCTCTTCAACAGGATTTGAAAAAGATAAAGGATCATGAAATCCTTTCTGCCATGCTAAAAAGCAGGATGATATGGGCATCTCTGGGAGATTCCAATACCAGATTTTTCCATTCTGTAGCATTAGCTCGGAAAAATCATAATACGATTTGGGGTCTAGAAAATGAAGAAGGCACGATGGTTGAAAGTGATCAGGAGTTAAAAAATCTAGGTGTCAGGCATTTCAAAAACATTTTCAGTGATGACAACCACACTACTATTTCAACTCAGTTGATTGTTAGCAAACTTTACCCTTCCTTCTTTTCCCCTGAAGAGTGGTCTAACTTTACCAACAAGGTGACTCTCTTGGAAATTGAAAGAGCCCTTAAGTCCTTCAAGAAAGATAAAGCTCCAGGGCCTGATGGGTTCCCTGTTGAGTTTTATCTGGCCCTTTTCGATCTTTTAGGGAATGATCTCCTTCAGTTAGTGGAAGAGTCTTCGATGACTGGAAAGGTTCTGCCCTCCATCAATTCGACTTTTATCACCCTCATCCCTAAAAAAGACAACCCATCCTACTTTGATAACTTTCGCCCTATCTCTCTTTACAATCTGATCTATAAGCTGATAGCTAAGGTAGCTGTAAGTCGTCTTAAACCCCTTCTTGACATTTACATCTCCCCACAGCAATTTGGGTTCCTAAAAAATCGCCAGATCTCTGAGCCTCTGGCCATTACTCAAGAAGTTCTCCACACTGTCAAAACCAGGAACAAAAGTGCCCTTGTCCTCAAACTTGATCTATCCAAAGCCTTTGACAGAGTCAACTGGTCTTATTTGAGGCTCATTCTACTTCGGATTGGTCTACCCCTGGAAGGAGTAAATTGGATTATGGGATGCATAACCTCGGTCAATTTTGCTCTTCTCATCAATGGCCCCCCCTCTCATTTCTTTACGGCATCTTGTGGAATCAGATAGGGATGTCCTCTTTCTCCCCTTCTTTTTATCCTTGTGATAGAAGGACTCAGTCTCCTTATTGATGATGCTCGCAGAAAAGGACTGGTAAAAGGGATAAAAATATCGAAACACCTATCCCTCACTCATCTCCTTTTTGTAGATGACGTGATCCTTTATGGGTTTGGTTCTTGCGAAGAATGGATAGCTTTCAAAGTAATCTTGGATACTTTTTGTGAAGCTTCAGGAATGCTCATAAATGTTGAGAAGTCATGCTTTATGTTTAACAATGCTGATGATGAGCTTCTAAATAGAATCTCTCGCTCTTTGCCTTTCAAAGCCCAGGATATCACAATGGGTTTAAATTACCTTGGATATTTTATAAAACCCACGGGTTATCTTGCAAAAGACTAGTTTTGGCTCATTAGGAAGTTTGAAAAAAGGATACAACATTGGTCTTTCAAGCTCTTATCCATGGGAGGAAGGCTGGTCCTTATAAGGGTTGTTCTGACTAGCTTACCTGTGTACTGGCTGTCCTTAGTCCCCTTACCACAATCCATCTTGAGAAAATTGAAAAGTTTAATTTTTGACTTTCTTTGGGGTTCCACGAGGCAAAAGAGAAGATACCACCTTGCTGATTGGTCCACTCTTTCCAAGCCTACCTCTCAAGGTGGATGGGGTATAAAGAATTTAGAATGGTTTGGTACATCCTTAAGACTCAAATCCCTTTGGCTTGCTCTATGTGGTAATGGCTTATGGTTTAAAATAATCTCTGTGAAATATCTCAAGAAGGACAATGTCATTTCATGGATACGTGAAAAATCCTTCATTGTTTCGGGTGCCTCTATTATATGGAGGGGCTTCATAAACACTATCACGTGGCTCGGAAAAGGTTTAATTTGGATGGCAGGTAATGGTGAAAATATTAAAGTTGGTGTGGATCTGATCTCAGGTATGGGTTCCTGCTATGTTTTGCCTCTGGATCTACGCATTTACCTCGAAGATTACGGCATAACAACAATTGCTCAAGCCAGGAATTACACTAAAGAAGCCAGTAACTACTGGCTCACTGCCGCGGACTTGGATCTCGGTGGCAATTGGCATTCTCTCCGGGATGATTATGTAAGTGGTTTAGAACAGGGGAGGATACGACTCAAGCCCTCTCCTGATCACTTTTTATGGACCTTCAGGAATTACACAGGTTCTATCACCGCGGCTATGGTATACGACTATTTGGTAGAACATCTAAAAGAGCCAGACATGGACACATCAGATGTTTTACAGGTTCTATGGAAATACAATATCCCGAAAAAAATACGTTGCTTTACTTGGCTTCTCATTAAAAATAAAGTGTTAACTTGGGATCAGCTCATTAAGTGAGGTTTTCAGGGTCCTAGCTGCTGTCAGCCATGCAGAAAAGAGGAAGAAACAGCCCAACATCTCTTCCTAGACTGTCAGTTTACAAAGAATACATACGTTGTTGTATATGATCATTTTAACTTTGGCTCCTTTTACAAAGTTTTTTCTGGAACTTCGGTTCGTATGTTTCTGGAACTTTGGGTTAAAAAACATCCTTCGGACTACCCAAAGTTATATCTGCCGCTCTTCTCTTTCTGGTCTATTTGGAAGCACAGGAATTTATGTATCTTTGAGGGGAAATCTCCAACTCTCTATCCAATCCTTCACCATATTGATATGCTCTTTCATACTTACTCTATGCCTGTAAAAAAGATCAAATACAAAATGATAGGGCTGCCTCCAAAGATGGAATTTCCATGTGGGTTTTTTGATGGTGCAGCCGCCAAGAACATAGGGGGCAGGCTTTATTTTGTATTTAAGTATTTCCCACAGTATTCATTTTTCCATGGACTGTGGAAGGAGCACAAACACAAAATCAGAGTTGATGGCTCTTTGGGCTCTTCTCTCAGTCTCAAAGCTTATGGGAATCCCTCTCCAATCTCTTTTTGGAGACTCACTTGTCATCATTTCATGGGCTTCCGAGAAAGGCACACTAAACTTACCACATCTAAACCACTGGTGTGATGATACTAGAGATTTACTACGAAATTTTCCGGATATGAACATGAAACACATATACCGTGAGCATAATCAGATTGCAGATAGTCTCTCCAAATCTGCACTATCGCATGATCCGGGATATGGAAATTTCCAGGAATATCTGTCTGACAATACTACTGATCATGGTAATTTTCGTTTATATTGAGCATGTGATGTCCCTTTAAGCACCATATGTATTTTTTAGTCGGGATCCAAGCAATCCCATTGAAGAGACTTTCTTCCATCTTCTTATGCTCATGATATATGTTATTTCTGCTCTTATCAGGAAACTGATAAAAATCTGACCTGTCTATACAGGAGTGATGATAAAAGCCTGCTACACAACAGGCTGTGTTCTCATGTTCATGATATGATGACAGAGACTCTCCGAGTCATGAGGATCCCATATTGATCCTATCTATGACGACAGTCTATGTCCTTTGTATATGATGATCTTTGATTCTAATGAATAACAGGATCTGGTATTTTTTCTGCTGAAAAAAAAAGGTATTACAATTGATGTTTGGAATATTTTGAATTTAGCACTCAGAGTTATATGTTGTCTTTTGAAAGGGCAACAATCCTTTCCCTTTCACTAATTCCCGAGTTTTTTTTTAATCTTCTGTTGAAGAAATTTGTAAAATAGATATGAACTGCAAGCTGAAAATGAAATATGAAAATGTTTATTGATGTCAATGTTAATTGTTGTATGCAAGTTCAGTGATAGATAGGAAAAGCAATTTTTTTGTTGTGCATGGGAAAAACTTCAAGTAACATTTGCATGTTTTCTTTGTCATAGGACAATGTAGAGAATAAATGTTGATTAAAAACTTGAACTCTACCATAAATGGAAGATGGACTAATACTTTGAAGGTATGTTGGACTTAGCTATGCATAAATATGTTGAACTTATGAGCATGATAAAATGTACAATTTGAAAATTGAAATCACCTTTTCTATTCACTTGATAGAAGTAATGTATAAATAAATAAAAAACATTGCATGGAGTTGAGAGTTGTTTGGCAATAATTCAGAAGAGAAAATGCATGGTGGTAAATGAGCATGATAAAATGTACAATTTGAAAATTGAAATCACCTTTTCTATTCACTTGATAGAAGTAATGTAAAAATAAATAAAAGACATAACATGGAGTTGAGAGTTGTTTGGCAATAATTAAGAAGAGAAAATGCATGGTGGTAAGCAACATAATTGAAATTGAAATCACTTTACAGAAGTAATGTAAACAAAAATAAAAAGCATTACCTGTAGTTGAGAGTTAAGTCATTGTAGTTCTAATGACTATGAACATCGTAACCAATCCTTGAACCATCAAATAACATAACCAAGTGTTTATGTTTGCATCAACATTTGCGAGAAAATAGAATGATACATGAGAAGAGAAGACCAAAAGTGTACCATGGGGAATTAGTATACCTGAATAGTTTATTTGTAACAGCGACATACACAATAGACATGTGCTTTATGGCCTTTGAAAGTATACAACCTTGAACCACTAACATCGTCACATACGTGTTGCACAATCAGGTTTATCTAATAGTCAATCTAATAGTTGATGAGGCTACAAAATCTTCTTTCCTTCTGCTACGTATCTGCTTATAAAGCCAAAAGAAAGCATCCTTCAGAAAATTAGTTTTCCAACAGACTTTAACGGGCTTCAATATGGTCTCATTTTGCATATGCCAACATTGCTTCAAAGCATTATATCTTACACATGGATTAACTGAAAACAGTTGGCAGTTTATTGGGCACTGATAACAGACCTTAGGTATCCCACACCATAAAGAAATAAGCATTTAAGGGCAGCTTAAATTTTGTATAAATGGAATTGAAAAGTGTTGAAGGTGGGTATTGATTGAAATCCTTTATGAAGGTGCGTAAATGTAGGGGCCGGTAGTAAAAGAAAGAGGGGATGCACAGTCATTGCTATATCTCTTACAATCCTACCACATTCATTCCTCTTACATACTCTCAAAGCTTTCAATTAAGACCCTAAGTAATGTAAATAACATATGTTTATACTCCAGCTAACATCTAATTTTGTTTCCACTACTTGGGAGCAATGGAACATTATGAAGTAACTGTATAAGCAATTTAATATGCAGAGAAACTTCCAAGGATTTTAATATTGGCTTCCAGCTTTAAGAGAGATTGTGCAGTGTTCAATGACATTCAGTACAGATATCTCTCCCAGAGTTAATATATACCTCAAAATTCCACCAACGTTTATGTATATAATATGAAAGTCTTTCAGAATTATTACATGAATTTGTAGCTTATGTCGTTTTAGATTTGCTCTCCCCAACCTGTGGTAATTTTCCTTTAAACCCTAATTGACCCCTTGAAACCTTATAATTTTTCAAGGTTCAGTACTAGAGGCTTGTAGGATCTAAGAAGATGTTTGAAGATGTATCTAGGAAGAGAAAATGGAGTTTGAATTGAGGCAATTCTAAACATGGTGATGAGATTGGTGTTGGTGGACAGAAATTGAAAATATTAAGTATTGGTATTAAGCTTCATGTTGAGTCTCCACTGCTTCCATAATGGCAACAATGTTCAGACCTTCAGGTTTGTTTCCTTCTTCTATTTTTTTTATTATTGCGCCATATTGTGTTTCTGTTTTATTCATAGTTTTTTTTTTTTGTTGCCATTGAATTCACCTTCAGGTTTGTTTCATTCTTCTAGTTTTTTCTTGATTACAAATTGTGTTTCTCTTTTATTAGTGTTTTTTTTGTTGGTCATTGGATTCATCAATGATTGTAGACAGAGAAGATATATTATTACAATTGAGCCACAAAAGCGAAGACTTGGCATGATCCAAGAGAAACAAGTCCAGTTTTTGGCTGTCACCATATTCAATTGGACCTCCAAATGAATCTTCCAGAAAATGGTCAGATATGGAAGAAGCAGAAGGAAGAACTTGTTTGATCTCTTTGATGAAAATAGAGGATAGATGATTGCAGTGGCCTGTGCACATTGTCACATGTTTGTGATGTTTTAGAAGGTTTTTCCTTCATGCCCCAAATGCAAGTACATGCATCCAATCGACCTCAATTTGGCATTTAAAAAGAAGAATATTATGTCACCCAGGCAAACACTCAGTTTGCTTGATTATGATCATGCCACTATAAAGGACATAAAGTAACAACAAATAAATTCATTTTGGAGCTTTGTAGATTTGAATCTTATGTAGTTTTATGACAAAAAGTTATGCAGTGATGTTTCATTAGGCTCTGCTTAACATGGCGTGCATGTTAATACATTTCCTGATACATAAGGCATTCTTTTACCCATCCCTTGTTGGTTTTGCAATGACTTGATGGTCAAGATAAAATTTCTCAAATCAAAACCCGGTGGTGGTTTGAGTTAAGTGATCAGAACTATATTGTTAGCTTTAGTGTTAAGTTATTGTAGTAGTTTATCATTTGATATGTAAATATGTTCCTTTTTCAAATTTTCGACTATGGGATGTGTATTATTATGACCATAACAATTTCAGCGTTATATTGCACCTTATGGGGTAAGTTTCTCTCCGTGTGAAATGTCAGTACTGTTCAAGTACCCAAAGTAATTTTTTGTGTTTATAGCTATAATGAAGAGTTAAACTAGCAAAATAGAAGTACTTACATACATGCCCGACCATTTTAATACCTCTAGGCACATAAAATATCTTATGGATTCATTGTACTCTTATTTTCTTGACCATCTAGCAACTTGCTCCTCTAAGTTTGAAGACATTCAAGCTTGCATTTGAAGCAAATTTGTTTTCCAATTTTGATTTGTGAAAATCGAGGCGTAAGAAAATTTCTTTACATGTGTGACAACAATGACCACATTAGAGATAATCTAGATGCAATAATGAATAATAACAAGTCAAGATAATTAAGTGTATTGCTCTCTTAACCCTCAATGCACAGTTTGTGATATTCTCTTTATTTGCATCAACATTTTATCATTTTTTATTTGAGCAAAAGGTTGTCAATTGCATCTTTGATAGTGAATCATTTGTATTGGAATCTAAATGTGCAGTGAACAACCCAAAAAATTTGTTATCTTATTGTTTTCTTCATGGAATTTCAATAACGAGGAAGGAAACTCTTCACAACATCAATTCCACTATTCTCTTTTTTACTTTATCATATTTACTTTACTCTCTATTTTTTTTTTCCTTTCGGTGTTCCTGTTACAAAACAGGACCGCAAATTAATAACAGATATACAGTTAAATCAATAAAAAAGATACAAAACACATTAAAACATTATAGAGAGACACAAATATAACGTGGTTCACCCAAATGATGGGCTACGTCCACAAAGAAATTGCCAGTCCTTTTATTACAGTCCATAAAGATGAAGGGATACACCCTGCAACTAAACCATTGTCTTCCAATACAATACAATACCATACTCAGTCGTTTTACAATGCTTTCTTTTATAGGGGAAATACAATGGGAAAATTCTAGGGTTAACCCAATACCATGGGTCCGCAATACTGTTGGCCAACACACATCCCAAAAAAAATTCTCGGGGGCTTCGCCCCCGAACCCCAAGGCAGGGAGAATGAGTGTACAGTACTCCTGGGTTACAATCACAACTGAATAATATATTTGGATATGGAATATTAGGCTCCACAACCAACAATCTCCCACTTGGAGACTGATCACAACAACTCCACCACTACTGCACTTGATGGACTATGCTATGGACCTTGGACTTGGCAAATTTATTATTTTCACCTTCATGCTTGAAGGCCCACAAAAACTGAGCAGGAACTCAGTTTCTCTCTGGTTACTCCCTTTGTCAACATGTTTGCAGGATTCTGGCTAGTGTGTATCTTTTCTAGTTTTAACAGTTCTTCAGTTAGAACAAATCTTATGAAGTGGTACTTGAGTTGTATATGTTTAGTCCTCGAATGAAAGGATGAGTTTTTTGCAAGATGAATGGCACTCTGGCTGTCGCTGTACAACCTACTATTCTCCTAATTCTTACCCAATTCTTCCATGAACCTTTGCAACCAAATCATCTCCTTACTAGCCTCTGTAGCAGTAACATACTCTGCTTCTGTCATTGAAAGTGCAACAACCTGTTGTAGCTTTGAAATCCAACTTACTGTTGTTCCACCCACAGTAAACACATACCCTGTGGTGCTCCTCCTACTGTCTTTATCACCAGCCATATCTGCATCAACATATCCTTGTAGAACAGTGTTTGAACCTCCAAAACATAATGCATGAGAAGTGGTACATCTCAAATACCTGAGAATCCACTGTACTACTTTCCAATGCTCTTTACCTGGATTATTCATATACCTGCTCACAACTCCCACTGCGTGTGCAATATCTGGTCTTGTGCACACCATGGCATACATCAAGCTCCCAACCACTGATGAATAGGGAATCTTGGACATGTAATCTATCTCTTCATGTGTCTCTGGACACATATCCTTGCTTAGTTTGAAATTTCTAGCCAAAGGTGTACTGACTGGTTTTGCATTCTGCATTATAAACCTCTGCAACACCTTTTCTATGTACTCACCTTGAGACAACGTCAATTTGCGATTTTTCCTGTCTCTTATTATTCTCATACCAAGGATTTTCTTTGCAACACCCAAATCCTTCATCACAAATGATTTAGCTAGTTTTCTTTTGAGCACATTTATATCCTGCATGTTATACCCTGCAACAAGCATGTCATCCACATACAATAACAAGGTAATATATCTTCCATTATCTAGCCTCTTGAAATAAACACAGTGGTCAGAATGACATCTATCATAACCTTGTTCTGCCATAAACTTATCAAATTTTAAATACCACTGCCTTGCAACTTGCTTCAGGCCATACAAGCTCTTCTTCAACCTGCAAACCAAATTATCCTTCCCTTTGACCTCATACCATTGTGGCTGCTGCATATAAATATCTTCCTCCAAATCCCCATGGAGAAAGGTTGTTTTTACATCTAACTGTTCAAGATGCAAATCTTCTACTGCCACTAGACTTAAAATAGTTCTAATTGAAGTCATTTTAACAACAGGAGAAAATATTTCATCAAAGTCTATACCTTTCTTTTGTGCAAACCCCTTTACAACATGTCTAGCCTTGTACCGCTTCTTGCCTCCATCTTCTTCCTTCAACCTGTAAACCCATTTATTCTATAATGCCCTTTTTTTTGCAGGCAACTTAACCAGATCCCAAGTCTGGTTTCTTACCAATGAGTCCATCTCCTCATCCATGCCTTGCCCCCACTTCTTTCTAGTTTCTACCTGCATTGCTTCTTCATAACATTATGGTTCACCAGAATCAATCATCAATAAATAATACAGTGAAGGAGAGAATCGTTCAGGGGGTCTACTTAAGCTGGTAGACTTTCTTACAGTTGCAGGAGTTTCAGGTACCTGCTGCTGCTCTTGATTTTCTGGTGCCTTTGGAACTTCATTTTCTTTGATTTCATCAAGCACTGTGTACTCTGTGTTTTCTTTTTCTTCTTTCTTTCCCCGCAACTGATCTTTGTACATGACCTTTTCATTGAATACTACATCTCTACTCCTAATGATTTAGTGATTTTTAAGATCCCATAAGCGATAACCAAAATCATCAACCCCGTAAAGGTACATTTCTTGGATTTAGCCTCAAGCTTTGTTCTATCATCTTTATCAATATGGAAAAATGCTTCACAACCAAAAGTTGTCAGAAATGAGTATTTTACCTGTTTACCTATCCATGCCTCCTCTGGAATGCCACCATCGAAAGCACTTGAAGGCCCTCTGTTTATTAAATAAACAACAGTGTTTACAGCATCAACCCAAAACTGTAAGGGAAACCCTGCATGTAATCGCATACACCTTGCACGCTCCATGATCATTCTGTTCATCCTTTTTGACATACCATTTTCTTGTGGTGTTCAAGGGGTTGTCTTCTCTCTGTGAATCCCATTGTGTGAACAGTAACTGTCAAACTCCTTATTAGATCTGAGACATTTCAACCTTTTTCCTGTCTCATTCTCAGCCAAAGCTTTCCACTTCTTAAAAGTATCAAACACATCAGATTTCTGTCTAATGCAATAAACCCAAGTTTTTATAGTTGCATCATCAATAAAAGTAACATAATAACGAGAGCCACCAAGAGATTGTACCTGAGCTGGTCCCCATACATATGTATGGACAAGATCTAAATTTTCACTCTTCTTTTGTTTCCCAACCTTGAGAAATCTAACTCTCTTCTGTTTTCCATAAATACAGTTCTCACAGAATTCCAAACTTACCTGCTTCAGATCTGGAAGCAGTTTCCTTGAGTGGAGAATCTACATCCCCTTCTCACTCATGTGGCCAAGCCTATGATGCCACAATGCCGCACCCTTTTCTGTGGAAGCTACAGAGATAGAATAATCAGTATTATGAGGACATAAATATAACGTACCTACCCTATCTCCTTTTGCTATTACCAATGATCCTTTAGTGATCTTCCACCATGTTTCTCCAAACGTAGACAAACAACCACTATCTCCCAACTGCCCCATTGAGATCAAATTTCTTTTCATAGCAGGAATGTGCCTTACATCCTTTAGCAGCTAGACATTTCCATTATTTAACTTAATACGTACCTTACCCTTTCCAACAATTTTACATGGTTTATCATCCCCCAATAGCACATGCCCAAAATCAACTTGAACATAATCATGAAAGAATTTCCTATGGGGTGTAGCATGACATGAAGCCCCTGAATCTACTACCCAGTAATCACTAGTATTATCTAATGCAAGAATCAAAGAATCTTGTAACACATCACCTGCTACATTCGCTTCCTAAGTAGTCTCTTGTTGTGTCTCCTTTCTTCTTTGGAGCTTTGTAGTCTTTCTTCAGATGTCCTTTCTTACCACAGTTCCAACACTCTATTTTTTTGAATCTGGACTTGGATCTGCCCTTTTTAGACTTGCTGTGTTTTCCTGGGCTCCTTCCTCTCTTGTTTTGTCTCCCTTTGCTCTCCATGGTCAATGCATTACCTGATGTCTCACCTGTGCTTTTTCTTTGCATTTCCTCGCTAAGAATAACACCAACAACATCATCAAATTTAAGAGTGTTTGAACTAGGGACAGGGTTACTTACAACCATGACCAAGCTATTCCAGCTTTCTGGCAATGAGCACAAGATTAGAAGAGCCCTAACCTCATCATCAAAGTTCACTTTTATAGAACTTAACTGACTGGTAAGTGTATTAAACTCATTTAAATGGTCAGCAACAGATCCACCTTCTGACATCTTCATATTAAATAAATGCTTCATTAAAAATACCTTGTTAGAAGCCGAGGGTTTTTCGTAGAGCTTATTCAATGCGCTCATCACACCCTCTGTTGTTTTTTCTTTCGAAATATTGAAGGCCACCGACGAAGCCAGGCACAACCGTATTGTTCCCAATACCTTTCTGTCAAGAACCTCCCATTCTTGATCCTTCATAGCGACCGGTTGTTTTGCTTTTCCGCCCAACGACAGGTACAGATCCTTCTGGTACAGATAGTCCTCCATTTGCATCTTCCATAACTGATAGTTTTGGCCGTTAAATTTCTCGACCCTAAACTTTCCTTCTTCCGCCATTGCTCCCACTCGAACCAGGAACCCTTCTTTCTTGTGAGTTTACCAACCAAATAGACCTTTTGGCTCTGATACCAATTGTTAGAAAACAGGACCGCCGAGCAATAACAGATATACAATTAAATCAATAAACAAGATGCAAAACACATTAAAACATTACAGAGAGACATAGATGTAACGTGGTTCACCCAAACGACGGGCTACGTCCACAAAGAAATTGCCAGTCCTTTTATTACAGTCCAAAAAGATGAAGGGATACACCCTGCAGCAAAACCGCTGCACTTCCTTTTCACGCTCTCACAGTCTCTCTTCCAATACAATACAATACCATACTCAGTCTTTTTACAACGCTTTCTTTTATAGGGGAAATACAATGGGAAAATTCTAGGGTTAACCCAATACCGTGGGTCCGCAATACTATTGGCAAACACACATCCCAAAAAAAATTCTCGGGGGCTCCGCCCCCGAATCTCCTTTTTCGGGGCGCTACCCCGAACCCCAAGGCAGGGGGAATGAGTGTACAGTACTCCTGGGTTACAATCACAACTGAATAATATATTTGGATTTGGAAGATTAGGCTCCACAACCAACAATTCCATTACATCTTCTAGGGTAATTTTTGTCACGTCCCCTC
This sequence comes from Pseudotsuga menziesii, assembly GCA_001517045.1. NCBI lineage: Eukaryota > Viridiplantae > Streptophyta > Pinopsida > Pinales > Pinaceae > Pseudotsuga > Pseudotsuga menziesii. The sequence continues at coordinate 302,759 of LPNX010996859.1, read as the reverse complement.
CCGTTCGAGAGGACGCGACTAATGACACTGCTATCATTTATTGGGCAATCTAAGCCCCATGAGCATAACATAAAATAAAAATGCATTGAACATAAAACATTTACAGATGCATAATGCAATCTACAACAGAAGCAAATATAATTCATTCAACACATTCATGTTGTTCATACTCATAAAACAAGCAACATTCATCATGTTCAAGCATTCAACATGTTCGTGATAATTTACGAAGCAAATACAATTGTAGAGTTAAATACAAGAATACTTATCTCGAGAAGAAGCTTCCTCGCAACTAGCTATGTCACTGCAACGTTCCACCCAACCATAGGCCAATGTGCTCCTTAATCTCTTAGCATCACTGCCACCCCCAAGCTGGGAATGATTTCCACAAGGAAATAGGGAACCCAGACTTACACACAGCAAGGCCAAACACCCACAATCAAGCCAATAATGTCATCCCAACATAGTCAGTCCACTAACAGATGGATTTTTGGACTTACTCAGCCAAGCCAACACAAGGATGCACCACACAACAAAATACAAGTTCTAGGTATGGACAAAAACATCCTGGGAACCAAAAATGGAAAATGGAAAATGGGGAAAACGACCTAAGTGACCAAATCATCTCAAAAAACGTTTGATGGCCTTCCAAAGGCCGAAACGACCTCTATTCACACCCAACTCGTGGGTCTACCCTCCCAGCCATAGAACATAACCAAAAGGGATGGGTTTGCAACCCAAACGGACTGGTAAAATGGGGAAAAATGACCCAGGATGAGCAATTCATTTTAGAAACGTTCTATGTGCTTTACGTGGGAAAAAGCAACCCTTCAATCCCCCAATTCATGGATCTACTCTCCCATTGACTATGCAACACCCAAAAACGAAATTCCCCAACCGTGTGAAGGAGGGAACAACAGAAAAATGCGTAGGAGATATCCCAACCACTGGACATTGACCAAACAACTTCCTAGCCATGGGAAAAACATAGGAAACTGCTGCACACATGAGGAAAAACACCTAGAGCTCCAACCCACGCGTGAGGAAGAGAGAACGTGAATGCATAATGGGTGAGTAGTGAATTTTTGGGTTCTTACTTTCCCATTAAGTCAAAACACATTTTTCTAAAATCGGTGCTCTACCCAATTCGAAATTGACCTCCATACCTTGCCCATTCCCTTGCAATAACTAACTCAACCACTTTTTGGATGATTGGGCACAAAAGACAAAATGGGTAGTTGACATTTTTATGGGTTTTCCCTTTGACATTTGGATTTTTCCCATTGCCTCAAGGGTCTGAATACCCCCCCCCCCCGCCAATTCCTTGTGAAATCATGCTCCCATCTCTTTAATGTTGCATTGACATAGCTAGTTGTGGGTATTATATTAATTGCATATTTACATGATGTAGAAAATTATATTGTGCCATCGGCTAGCACGATAACCATCGACATCAATTTTAATTGTTGAAACGTAAAACACTAAATCATGGAGGGGCCTTTTCATTAAGCTCCACACCATGATTTATTAACACTATTTACATCATTTATAATTTAATGCAATTAGAGTTGAAAACGGGGTATTACAATTGTTAGTTACTTTTACAAGGTCCATGAGTAAATTATTTCTAATAAACTTTTGTGATACGTGCTAATAATCTATTCACACATTAAAGAATTAAGTTTCAACTTTATATGTATATGTTTAGGTTTTGACTACACGTTTTCATTTTTTTGGTTTTATTTCTTATATATATCAAGAGGTTATCAGAAAGCTTAATCAAAAGTTTAATGATAGGAAATGTGATCGGATTGTTGAGGAAGAGATTTGAGGGTTTTTTGTTTTGTTGTCTTTATTCAAAAAAATTGTTGACATCAGATTATTAAATGGACAATTCTTCAAGTGAAAAAAAAAAGAGAATGCATCGTGTTGGGATTAATATTAATCCTCCATTTGACCACATAGTCTCTTTATCCATTTTCCTAGCTTAAGAGGTCTTCATCACTCCACTAATGCATGGGAGACACACCTAGGGGACATCTACCACTTACTGCACCTGATTGCATGAGTTTAGGTGCCCTAGGGACCAATCTCTATCATTTAGGAACCCACTATGAGTGCCATTAGAAGTCTCCAGTAGTTGACTCTAGTAGGCATTCGGTTAAGTCCAATTATGCTCTGATTCCCATCAGTTAGATCACTCTCAGTCATCCTAGCACCAGTTTCCATGATATAGAGGAAATAGGGTGCATTTTCTCACATACCCTCTTTAGTTAACTCGTTGTGAATTGTTTTTGTGATCCAGAGTTGCATTAGTGAGCTCTAGTGGTGATTTTCCCACACTAAGTTAGCTTCGGAGTCAGTCTAGGTTGGTAGATTCGAATCCCATCTTAGGTATTTGAATTCTCTTATATGTATTACCATGGTGTTACTTAATTATATAATGATTAATGGATTATGATTTATTATTGTAATTATTGGTCTCATGAGTGTTTATTCTCTATGAATTATTGAGCAAAGTTTACTAAATTAATTATCTCTCTTCTACAAGCATACTCTCCATTTGGATTCTATAGGCTTGATGATCCTATGCTTCATTGAATTTCACATGGTATCAGAGCTGGTATCAAAGCCAGCAACAAACCTTGGAAGCTTCCATTGATGCATCAGAAGCAGCTAGGTTCCACATAAATCCTGGAATTATTTCCTTGCTCCCTCTAGATTCTGTCCAAGGAATTCTATCTAGGTGTGATGCACCCAGAGAATGTGCACATGTCAAAGCAGAGAGTGTTTGGTCTAAATTGATTCTAATTGAGTTGTTTTGCAGTGTTTTTGTAGGTACATTCAAAGAATTTATGAAGATTTGTTGATCAATATAGCTGTGAAATGGGGAATTCAACAGCTCTAACTCCTTGAATCCTTACACCCTTCAACTACCTTGATTAGAGGGAAGATATGCAGATTGTCTTGTGCAACAAGGGCATGTACAATATCACCATGGGAAGAGAGGCTGAACCCCATCAATATATTGAAAAATCGAAGCATCTAAATAAGCTTAATGAATATTTTGGCTTCATGTGCATCCATATCTCGAGCGAGTTGTTGTTCCATCTTAATGGACTCAAGACTACAAAAGAAGTATAGGATATGCTTGAATCCTTGTTTGGAAAACAGGATGAACTGAGGGGCCATATCTTGGAGAATGAGTTGATAGCACTATAGTCCAGTAACTTTGAAACTATACAATTTTTTTTCTCAAAACTCAAATCATTGGTCATACGATGCAAGCAATGTGGGATTGAGAAGAAGGATGAGCAACTAGTGCTCTCCATACTGAGAAAACTAGGCCCAAAATTCTCAGTGTTTGTATCTACCTTTCACTCTCGGAGACTGACTACTCCTAATTGGCGAATGTCATCCCTTGATGCCTTCACAAAGTCTCTAATCCAAGAACACAACAAGATGATACATATGGGAGCTCTTAGAGCCTCTCCAAATAAATTTCTCTTAGCTGGTGAGACAAGGAATGCACAAGCAAGAAGGAAGTAGAAAGGTAAAGAAAATAAAAACATTGAATTTGAACCTAGAGATGAGTTTAATCCATCATATGAAGCCTCGGGCTCTAGGAAGGACAAACATCAAAGGTCTGAGAAGGACAAGTGCTCCTACTGTAAGAAAGGAAACCATACAGATAAATATTATATGAAGAATACCATAGATCATATGACGAAAATCCTTGAGTAACACAATATTTCCCTCCCTAAAGGTGCAAGGAAGGATGACTCTAGAGACAAGACTAAATATCATGATGAGAGATGCCATGCATTGAAGGTTAGTTTTTTAAAATCACATGCCTTCCTCATTGATTTAGGAGCCTCCAATCATAAGGTTGCATCTAGAGAATCTTCTCTTCATTACAACTTATTGATGGTCCAAGTATTCACATGGGTGATGACACTCAAAATCGATCTAAAGGAAAGGGTTCAATCAAGTTAAAACGTGAAGTGTTCAAATATGTACTCTATGTTCCCTCCTTAGCTGCAAATTTGTTATCTGTATACCAGATGAGACATACTGGCCCACCAAAGCAAGTAGTATTGAACCTGACTCAGTGGGGATCTCATATATCTCAACTGGGAAGATTATAGAGAAAGGTGTTGCAAACCATGCCTCCAAGGCATATGCATACTCACACTTTATTCCATACTCAGATCGAGTACAGTCTCAGTTTCCATTTGAAAGGGAAGGTAAAACCATTCTACCTACACCTTTTACATATGATAATGTTTCCATTATTGTTTCAGAATTAGAATTTGAAGAAGGGGACCCAGTTGAACTAGTTTATGAAATTGAAGATGAAGTTCACAGTGATCCACATCTAAATCCAGTCCCTACTTCCAATATTAGGCATAAATGGGCACAAAAGGTTATTGAGGCAATTGGGAACATGACTAGAGATCCATATAACATGAGGAGTGTTGGTGTTTCCTCCTTCAAACCAAGTTTAGACCCTTGGTTTTTCATCAACAAAGCCCAATATATCGTCCCAACATAGCAGGGCTCAGTCGGCAGCACCTACAACGCAGGTGTAGTCTCACTCGAGATATCTCTATGGGTAACTGTCAGAATCAGGTTTCTGCAGTTGGGTGGGTATTTCCTCTTCCTCGGGACCTTGCTATCTTGCTCAACCAAATATGGGGGGTGTGTTTCCTATTCTTATTATGTTCATTCAATATATTACTCTACTTATCCATCGACAGAGATTACAATAGTTATATAAATATTTAGCACATATTCTATCGATCAACAATGCAACATGTGCATCTAAAAAGCTCATTCATAAAAAAATGCTAGTCAGACATTTTATACCTACTTATTCACAACATACATTGATTCAACATAGACATATTCATCAAATACACATTGAGACAACATTTAATGTGGAAACCCATATGGGAAAATCCACAAAGGCTTTCTTCATCTAGCATGAGAAATATATAACACCTTTTGTCTGTGGACTCAGCTTGCAGACTCTGTTCTAGATATTCTCTACAATCTATACAGACTTCTCTCCTCTTGTGCTCTCTAGTCTTAAGTCTCTGAATTTTTCCTCTCCTTCACTCTACTATTGATCCACACACAATCTAGATCGACTCTCTTCTCTACAACTCTATAACTCTACATAGATGAGAGTTGACAAAGACCAACTCACACAGAGCTTGTGTTCTCTCTTTTATAGGCTCTTACATGTCATAATCAACCGACTTTATTATGTTAGCCGACAATTTGTAATTCATATTCTCGTACATTCAGTTACACTGATAGTAGGCACTATTGGCCCATAAATACAAAGATGTTGTATTCCCAAAGCATGTGTTATTCTAACTGACTTCTTACCCATGATCAATCGAGTTGTCCTTTTCAACCATTGTACTCTTCTTATGGTGCGGTTCCTTATGTCATGGTTGTTCTCTTCGATCGTAGCTGTTCTCTTCTCAGCTTATCTTTCATCGCGAACTCTTCTCCCATGGCTGCTTCTATAACAGCTCTTCTTTCCCAACTGCTTCTGTCCCAGCTCCTCTTTCCGTCGTAGACTCTTCTATCATGCAACCTGAATCTTCATATTCCTGAGCAGAATTCTGGTTGAATTATGCTTATCTTTTCCTAGGGCCAACAAGCCCCAACAATCACCTATGGATTGTCCCAAGCCACATTAGTCTGAACTTTTTATTGTGACGACCTTACTTTAAAAATCCTGGAATATTTTCACTATTTGTGCAGTCTCCTCCCGTACTTTTGCTTCCTTCTTCTTCAAATTTTCCATAAGGTTGGAACTGATGTGTTCCAACATTGTAAGTCATGTTAACTCTACTGCTTGTTGCAATTTTTGGTGTACAAGTTGAATAATACATGTAACTCTTTCTACCTCTTCCTATAATTCTGCGACCCTATCAATGCGCTTGCTTTGTTGTGTTTGTAGTGTTGAGACTTGTTGTTGTACTTTCTTCATGTCGGCAGCCTTAGCCATTTTCTCTACTAAGGAAAATTTCTTCATTTCATTCTTCATCTAGGTCATCTATGTCTCTATAGTGTACAAATGCTCTGTGAATTTCTCTAAGTCTTCATCATCGATCAATGCTTCCCATGTCTAAGAAACTTTCCCAACTGCCTTGGCATACAGTGCCTCTGCCTCTTTTCTCTTCTTCACAGCCTCTGTTGTTGCTTTCTTTCTTTCTTCCAATACTTTTGGAGGTGTACTGGGTGTCACCCGTGCTTCCAATTCTGTGAACTTTTTGTGGAGGTCCTCTGATATTTATCCCAGTTGAAAGACCTTGTCTTCTGGAACCATATCATGTGTTATGCCTTCGTCTACGAAATTAATACAAGCTAGTGTGATAGTTGTGTCGAGCCGGTGCATGTCCTCCTCCCAAGTTTTGGATTTTTTCTCTGTTTCCTTGATTGTTTTTTTCATCTTAATAACAGTCTTGTTCAATGTCTAACTTTCTTAACCAATGTGCCTTCCATGACCTTCATTTCTGTGACTGTGGCATTCTGAAGGGCATATACCTTGTAGAACGGAAGTGCAGAGAAGTCTATAGTGGCATGGCCCACACTTTTGGTCGTAGTATTTAGCTTTGTTATCCCCAAGTTGAGTGCTTCTCCCACCAGTTGAGTCTTTATTGGTGGGATGGGTATGGACACATCATTCGGTCGCTCCTCTGACAAGCTAGCTAAGTTTCGCGATAGTCACAATTGTGGTCTGTAATCAACCGCTACCCATACTTCTTTCACTACATTGTAGAGCGTATGTAGTAAGTCTGTTGTGAGATTTTTTTGGTGCTCATCCATCTTCTTAAGGATTTGGGGGGGATACTTATCCCATTACATCCTTTAGAAGGGTATAATCTTCACTGGTATTGCCGACAGTTCCTGCTGATATGTTAGCCTTCCTTTTATTATGCCTTGTCTCAGGCTACTCTATCTACTTCCTCTTATTTCCCAGTCCCGGGTCTGTTGGAGTCGTGCTTAACTCATTTTGGGAATTATCTAGGTTATCCTCTGATGGGATTTCTCCCTGTCCCCCATCCTTCTGTGTCGGTGGATCATCCTGTCGCTCCTCTTTGTCTGGAGATAACTGATCGTCTGTGACAGGGACTTGCCATTCTTTAGACCAATCTTGGATAATTGCCTCAACTTCTTCAGACGAATATTGATATTGTGTCACAAGCCATTGACGCTATGGGTCTTGTCGCGACTGTAATAGGATATGATGGGGCCCGATTGTAAACTTGATAATATTTCAAAATCGCTGAACGATTTCCTCGGTAAGTCTGGCTTACTTTTTGGCATGATATCGCAAGGCCTCTCTGTGCAAAAAGAATTAAACAGTGTTGTCTTTTTGTCTTTGTTTCAAATATTTCTCGAACCAAAGATTCTGGTATCGAGCGCCTCTACACGTAACGAGCGCATCTACCCCATGGTAATTTGTTGGTTTTTCCCATGCAACAAATGAAATCAAAATAAGTAGCCATGAATAATGAAATGCACGACCTTTCTCTTGTGCTTCCTCCGCATCTGCTAAAAGTTCATTGAGCAGATATTCCGACCAATTGAGTTGAACACCGACTACACATAACTTTGTCATAGCAATCATCCCTACGATGTATTGGATCGGTCGCATCTTTTGCACCAATTTGCTATCTAGAACCTTGGCAGCGAACCAAATAGTGTGGTCATTGATAGAGGCAATAAAAAATCCTTTGGTGTCTTTGTTCAGGTCATACTTGTATTTTAGCTTGTTCATTAATGCCGTATCTTTTTCTTTTCTAGAGAAAAATGGTGTTTGGTCTAGACCTACAAATGGGAGCCCTGTAATTGTTGATATAAGCTAAATATCCATAGGAACCTTCCGGTCGAGCCATATAAACCCACCATGAAATGACATGAACAATTGTTTAACACATGCATTCACCTCTGTACTGTGACCAAAATGCGGCATGTACATCAATGACAATAAACCTGCTTTGTCCAATCCTCTTGCCCATTCCATTGGAACTAGGTGCGTCGGGCCATCCTCTACACCCTTTACAGTAATTGTATATTTATCCATTGCGAAATCTGGAAATTTCCTCACATCATGATCGACAAATATCATATTCTTGAGATTTGGGAGTATGTTTTGCGTTACATGAACTCCTTTCGGTATTGACGGTGCAACCAGTGGGTGCCTTGAATTCTTTGGAATTCTAACCTTAGGGGAATCATTTGTTCTGGGCGAAATATAAGGTGGAAGCATAGTCACAGACCCTGTTTCTTGATCTTTCGATGGTGGTGCTGCTGGTGCTTTGTTCTTATGTTTACCAGATCACTTCCCCGTTGACGGATCTAGTGGGTTTGGTCTCAATCTCATTGGAGAAATTATTGGACTGTGTTCAACTTCTTCTGCAACCACGAACTGCAGTGGAATATATTCGACAATGTCTTCCATAATGAGTGTGAGTGATGCAGTCGTGACACTGGATTTCACAACTGTGCTCTTACTGGAAGAGGAAATAACCATACTCTGTGAAAAACTCACTTCTGCTCTTGTAGTTGTAGAGGGAAATCTCTCACTCGAATGCAACATAATGAATTGAAACTTGGGTGTGAAGGTGATAATATCTACCCATTCAATTAGTTAATCCTTCACATGCGTAGACAGTGAATGGAAGGGTGGCATCTATATCTGTCACATGGGTCGATCGTCTGAATCATCATATAGAAACCGCCATACTAGTCTTCATTCTCCTATCACATCAGTGGTAATTATTGTCCAATAATGATGAAAGTGACTAAAAAGCACGTTATCAAAATCACTCACGTTTTTTAATTAATTATGACTATTTGTCATTTCTGCGACGCAAGTTTATCTTGAGATAGCTCTTCTTCTTCTGTGACCTGTATTCAACCTTCGACATATTTCTTTTATTACGACAAAGGAATTGTCTTTGCCACCCTTTTTCATTTGTGATAGACTGAAATTTTGTGGTGCCTTTTGCTTCCTCTTGCAATAGCTCGTAGCTTGCGATCAAATAAAAAAAATTACTTAGAGGATTTTTTTCTAATTGACCAAGTCGCGACTATTCTTGTAGGACTTTAGCCGACTTCCATCACCAATCCTTTGACAAGTGTTCCATCTAACTTTTGTAGATGCACTGCGCCTTTGTTAGTGATATGAATTACAATATATGGTCCTAGCCAGTGTGTTTTTAGCTTGCTCATATGCTTTAAAAATTTGTTATCGTACAAAAGAACAAATCCTCCAGCTTGAAATCGCTTATTCTTGATGTGGTGATCGTGCCATACTTTATGTTGGTCCTTCTCAACATTTTTGACGATAACATGCAATAAAACGTTCTTCTTTCAACTGTAGCAGCTGCGATTGTCTTTCCTCGATAACACCAACATCTGTCATTTATGCAATCACAACAATCCTTAGGTTGGGTACAATATATTCCATTGGCATCACAAGCTCTTATCCGTACACCAGTTGAAATGGAGTTCATCCTGTCAACTTCCTACAAGTCGTGAGATATGCTCACAGAACTATAAGGATTTTTCGATCCCACTCGTCTCTTTGAACATTGCAAATATTTGTCAACACATTTTCCGTGATCTTGTTGAATTCTTTTACAACATCGTTTGCTTGAGGGTGATATGGCGATGTATTTCTATGTTGGATATGGAATTCTTCCGTTAACTCTTTAATTAATTGATTGACAAAATGTGTACCTTGGTCACTTACCAAAATCTCTAGGCGTCCAAATCGAGTCACAACATTGTTGAACAAGAACTTGGCAGCAGTACAATCTCTTACTTGTGTGTATTCAGACCATCTGATTAAATAACCAGTCGCAGTAATAATATATCTTGCACATGTTATCTTCCTTGTTGGACTAATAGGTCCCACAAAATCAACAACCCATTTTTCAAATGCCTGTAAAGTTACTTGTGGTATTAGTGGCATTTCATCTTGTCGTGACGGTCTTTCAATTATCTGATAGACATCACAACTGTGGCAATATTCTCTAGCATATGCATGCTTGGTGGGCCACCACAATCCTGCTTGTAGTATCTTTCGCATTGTAGCATTTCCACCATAATGGCCTCCTGCGACACCAGCATGTGCTTCATTCAGTATCATTAGTCGCTCGTGTTCCATGATACAATGACGAAGCATCTAATAAGGGCCCATTTTATATAATTGTCCAGTGATCAACTAGAAGTCTACAGCTCACACAACTATCTGTTTCTTCTGTGCAATATTGAATTCAGCTAGGTCATAACCCGTACTAAAAAAAATTGTATGATGTCTCTATAATGATCATCAAACATTGCTATCACAAATAATTGTACGCCAGGGAGACTATCACCGAGATTACTAGGTTCTTCACCACTCTCAATCCTCGAGAGATGGTCTAGCCCTGAATTTAGTCGACCCAGTTTAACAATGACTTCAAAGTAAAAGACCTAAAAAAGGAGAAGCCACCGATAAATATCCCCCCCCAACACTAGCTTATTTAACAAGAATTTAAACACTGAATTATTTGTGTACATTTTGAAATGTCCACCCAACAAGTAGTGTCGAAATTTCTGCAGAGAGTATACCATAGCCAATCCCTGTCTTTCTATCGTGGTGTAGTTCTTCTCTACTGTTGATAATTTTATGCTAGCGAAGGCAATAGGATAATAAATCTATCCTTCGCTAGGATGTGCTAGTACGACACCGAGCATGAAAAATGATGTATCAACATGTACATGAAATTCCATTTTCCAGTCTGGGAATACAAGTATGGGCTCTGTATCCATATTGTTTTTTAAGGTGTCCAGACTTTCTTGGCAATTTTTCGTCCACTGGAACTTAACATCCTTATTCAATAACTTTTCCATCGGAGCAATCACCTCCGCATATCCTTCGATAAATTTTTGATAGTATCTTGTATGTCCCAATGTTATTCTTAGTTGCTTTACTGTGATGTGTGTTGGTAGGTCGACACTAATCACAATTTTAGCAGGGTCGACCAAGATTCCATCATGACAAACTACATGGCCCAACAAAATTCCAAAAGGGGCATTAAAAATACATTTCTTTAACTTCAACGAAATATGATATTGGCGACATCGTTCCAGCATCATTCTGAGGCTCTCAATATGATCCTTAATGATCCCAAATACTGTCGAATCATCAAAGTAGACTTCAAGGAATTTATGAATAAAATCTTTGAAGGCAACCACTACTATCCTGAAAAAGATAACAAGAGCATTCTTGAGTCCAAAGGGCATTACCGTGTATTGGAAACAACCCCACTCTATCGCAAAGGTTGTCTTGTGTCGATATTCCTTTTTGATTTTGATATGATGGTATCCAAAGAACCCATCAGTAAAATAATAAACTTTTTGACCCAAACAATTTCTAATACCTCATCCGTAAATGGATTTGGAAATGGGTCATGTAAACAAGCATCATTCAATTTCCTTAGGTCGACACAAATACTTACTTCACAGGTAGCCTTCTTATCTTGCACTACTAACGAAATAATACATTATGATTCTTCAACATGTTTATGATACCTGCATCCAACATTCGGTCCAATTATGTCTTGACTTTTTCTTTATATCACGGATTCAGTCGGTATGGTTGATGCTTGATAGGTTTTGCGTCAGGCTTTAATGGTATTTTTATTTTTCCAAGGTATCTAACAAACCCTTTCACTTTTGAGAATTTTGCAGGGAAAAGATCCTGAAACTCATGCAACATTTTTGTAATTTTCCCAATAGTTTCATCATCCCAATAATCTCCAATATTGGAAAATTTTGGATTCTTTGGGGAGCCAATGTTGATTTTCCTGACTTCTAAGAGATTCATAAGTTGATCACTAGAAATACCAAGTCCTTCCACTGCACATGTACCTTCATACTCTAGTATGTTTACGTCGAGTGGGTCATCAATATCAGGTTCTCTCGTCACATTATAGCACTCCATTTAGTGTTGGATTATTGCGTTGCTCTGATTGAAGTTTGTCATAGTGACATGGATATGTTCAAATATCGTTGCCTTAATTACTTGCAATGCAACATCAATTGAAGGATGATCATCAACATAATCAAATGTGTGTTTGAATCTAGTATCTGATTCATCCCATTCAACAGTCCCTCGCCTCAATTCAACAGATGTATACATGTTCCTTGGTATCATGTCCAATATGTGTATGAAATGATGGACCCATTGATTTCACGGACATGCCTCCCATGTCGCATGAGAATAATAGATATGCTTAACATTATTGGTCAATCATGTATACTTTTGACCAATATAACTTATCTCTTCTTTGAATCATCTCTACATCAACCGTCGACATTGTGGCCATGCAAAGATAGATTGTTTATGTGCAACCCACCATTTGGCAGGTGTATCTTTCAGTGCAAAGTCTAGGGTGGACAAGCATTGCGGTTCTGTGACTTTTTCTTCAAATTCTGTAAAAAAGGATGCAAGGTTAGATAAGCCTTCATATGTGGGTAGATCACTTACCTCGATTCCTACCTGTCGCACAGATCGTGTAATTCTTGCACACCTTCTCATGGATACTTCATGCATCTGATTCTTCCAATTTTCCAATGCTTCGCCAAAATCCGATGTACAAGAACTAATACTCTACCAACTAAGGTTTTTGTCAAACATTAGATTCACATAATCATCCCTTGCAGACGTGACATTATAATTATGGTCCAGATAGTCAACTTGTCCTTCACTATTTACTAGCTTGACGAATCTCTGACCTTCTAATGGATCAATTGGTGCGACCACCCTTAGCTCTAAATATTCAAATGTTAATATTATTTTCTTAAAATTGATGATGGTTTGACTATCAATCGCCCAGACGATCCCCAAAAGTGTAGGATATGGATTTGTGTCATCAACAATGTTGATTACTTCAAAGTCAACATATGTTATAAAGCCTTCTACTTTGACATGCACTTGAGTCAGTCGAACGATAGGCTGGACTTTTGACTGATTGGCGAACTGGAGTTGGACAAGAGACCACTCAAGTCGTGGTTTCCCCAAGCTTTCCCATGTTTATCTTGTCAAAATTTTGACATCAGATCCCAAGTCTAAGATAATATAGTTCATATCGTAGTCTCCTATCTGGGAAGTCATCATTAACTCACAATCAGTCTTTAATCCTTTTTTGACATGGTTAACCCTTATGTCTGGTCACACCTGTTATAGTTGATTTTACCACACCTGGTGAATCACACTTGTATGGACTTCCCCGATCCCTTTGCAGACTCTTTGGACCCCATGGCCCTTTTTTATACCTTGGATGTTTGCAAGATCATCCCTAAAAACATGCTTAAATTGCTATACACGATTTTTAAACCCTTTCTTGCGTATATACGCGGGTTTGACCCCTAAAACCACGTACATCGGGATGTGTGCAAAAGGCCAATTCTTTTGGAGTTTTCCTTGACATGGATCTGACTCACTTGTCTCCTGGCCTTCCATATGCCTTGAGATCGCTCGGATTCGACCCTTCATTGCCCCATTGAAGAGATATATAAGGAACCCTTTGGTTACATTGAAGAATATGTGAGAATTGAGAGCAAAGAAACTATAGTTCATTGTTGCTGGAACTTATGCTTGAGTCTGCATCCCTTTGTCCCTTAGAGCACTTTGGTGTTCTTCCCAAGCTTGCCTTTTGCTTGTGAGCTTGCTATTGAGAGATGGAGGATTAAGGTGGTGGAGGCCCAAGTGGGGGATTCAGTTTCTCTGATTCGCAGACGTGCCGACAGAGGTTGTATTCATTGTAATCTCTGATTTTATATTAATAGAAATATCTTTTCCTGTCCAATAATGTATGTTTGAATGAATATTTTATCCATGGATGATTTCAAATGCTTATACGTTGTTGATTATATATGCTAGAGTAGATCTAACACCCATATATATAGTATGCTTGTCTTGTTTACTTATTGTTGAGGAAGTGATTCATCAATTCAAGCTGAAGTTGGAAAGCTTAACGGGGATCTACTTCAACCGTTCGGAATAAGGTATGAGGTTTGATCCTTTAGTGTTAGATATTTGATTTCTCTTGCATATTGGAAAGGATTGATTTCTGGATTCAAGCTATATGTTGTGGTACCCCTAGCCATAGGAATTTTTCTCCGTAATAGAATTGGTGATTCCGTTGGGGACGTTCCTTGTTTTTTGGGGGGTTTGGGGCCACAATGGGCTTGATATTATTGACTTGCTCTTTGTTTCTCCTTGTTTATGTGTTGCATTTTATAGTATGTTCATCCATTGACACTCCCCTTTATTGGTTTGACCCTTGGCCTACTTTTTACCAGTGCCTTCTCTGTATACGCAGGTTTTTGGCCAAAAGTTGCGTACATACGCATATTTTTGGTCAAAAGTCACGTATACACGCAGGTTTTTGGCCAAAAGTCGCGTATATACGTAGCTGTTCTTTAAACAGTCGCGTACATCCTCCCTTTTGGTGAGTTTGATGTTGTGGGAAGTTCTTGGGTGGGTTGTGAGTGTGGTTGGGTCTTCCTTGGGTCTGATGTTGTCTGTTGGATGCTTCTTTTGTGACCAAAGACTGCTTTTTCATTGATTTTTCTTTGAAAGTAGTTTTAGTCATTTATCCTTTTTGTTTTGCCATTAGTGCATTACTCTTTTTGTCTCGGTGTCTTGCTGGGCTTGTGTTTTATACTTGCTGCGGAGACTGAGAGTTTTAGATGACTTTTATTTCATTTTTCATTCTTTTATATTGAAAAATACAAAGTAGTTGCACTCTTAGTTGCATCTTAGATATGGATTTGAGGAGGTACTTGCATTGGATTGCTTGGATGAGAGTTTTATTTAGGCTTTCATATAGGAAGGATTGCATTGGCATTCAAAAATGAATATATATTTATTCATCTCATGTAGTGGCATACCCTATTTTTCATTTGACAAAGATTGCACTTAGTATTGTTTGTTATGGTGTGCATATTTATTTCACTGCTGAGTCATAATGTCATTAGTTGCACGGCCATTTCCCTTTGAGTAATCACAGCCAAATAAAATCAACGCATAATAAAATGAATTACACTCTTTTATTTTATAGGGTGCACCAACAAGATTAGGTTTTAGGGTCTTGGAATAGTTCATTGTGAGTAAATTCTCCAAGACCACTAAACAACAACATGTATGTGTCTATCCAGGTGAGAGTGTGAAATTCCTTGGTATAATTAGTGTTTCTCAGGATCCTCCTCTTACAAGGGAGTTAAGCACGAGGTAATGTGAGCTGTTATTGATTGGGATGACCCCTAGTCATAACTGAGTAGCACCGAAGATATTTCCAGGATTGTATTCGTATATGGGGGCTCTTTCGAGAGTTTTGGGCTTTGCTACCCTACCCATACAGTCAATACCGCCTGCGACTATCCACCTGAGCATTGATTATATTGAGGTGACCTTAGTTTCCTTACCTAGGTTATCGAGGAGGTACTTCATAGAGGTTATTCTGTAGGTGTCTTGGCCAGGTAGAGGTCGGTTAGCACAATCACTTTAGGATTTGAAGCTAAGGGCCACTATAATTGGTTACGTACCTCTGCTTGTAGTGTATGTGAGTTTCAAGCCTCTATTAGGTGAGACATACCTGCTGCATTCGGGAGCTCACATATCCTCCCCTTGGTTTGCTTGTATTTTGGCTGTAGATTTTCTTAGGAGTGTGCTCTTTATGCACTAGTTGGCCGTTGGGATCGCGATTAATTGAGTATATTTATGCTCTCTTGAGTTCGGGTCCTTTTATTTTCGACATGCCTGGTATCCTATCACCCGTCCTTGGTCCTAGTATGGACCCTGGTGTCAGACTTGGGGGCGTCATAGCCCCTTACCCTACTCGTAGATTTGGGAATGGTCACATTCTGCCCTCTACTCCATTTGTGGAGGATGTTGACTCCCTTCTCTCGGTCTTTACACCGGTGGTCACCCTCATGGGGGTGGTAGTGGATTTGTGAATGTTGGGTCTACACCTTACTTTCCTTTTTATGTCCCATTGTCCACCGCATTGTTTCCTTTGGGTGCAGTTGTCATGATCATTCCTCCCTATATCCTATAGTTTGGATTCTTTATTGACTATTTTGGGTTGTTTTGGACTAATATGGTTGCCATGTAGGATCTAGTTTTTGTACACTCTCTTCGAGGTTTCGACCCGTTCGTGCCTATCACAGGTATCATATCTAAACTGGCATATAGGTTAGGATTTCACATCCGCTTGCATTTTGCATGACCTTATGATTGTTTCATTTTAACCATAGGTATGAACCCATTCCATGGTATCATGAAACCTTCATGCTATTGTTAGAAGTGGTACTATGTGAATGGTAGAGCTTTCCTATACATGGGTGTCCTAGTTAGCTCCCTTTTGCATTTGGTACCCATGCTGTGAGTCCTCTCTTAGGTCTGGGAGTCCTTTGTATAGTACCACCATGACATTTCGCAAGAGCCTCATACTCCTCTTGATCTTTTGCTGGGCTGTTTCCTCAGGACTCCCTTATGTCAAGTTGTAATTGCATTATCATGAGCTTTGCCTGCCTCATTGAGCCTTATGCCATCTTCCCTGACTTTGAGTATTAGCCATATAGCTCGAGCTTGTCTCATGTCTAGCCACGCAGAGCCATTTTATATATCCTTTGCAACTTGATTCCCTATTTTACTGGGAGGGGACTTTCCCCTGAGTGTCACTATCCTACACATGTATCCTTGCATTGAGCATAGGTATGTTCCACTGCTTGGAACTAGTTTGTTTGCCCATATGACACTTGTCTCTTCCTAGTATGTAACTATAAAGCAGTTTTATTCTTTTTCAAGCTTTTTAAATATTTGAAAAAGTCCATTTTTTTTAAACCAAAAAGCCGGACAAGGAAAGATGTTATCTTTGGCAGCTGTCGAGTCATGTCGCCTTCGAATAGAGCACTGTATACCACATCGGTTGGTTGGGTTTATAGTTTGAATTTAGGAGCTATACTCGTGTATCTGAGTTTATCTCCACCGACTGATTAAGCTTCCAGTCCCTATGGAGCCTCTGTCGATGCCTCTAGTGTCACAAAGATGTACCAGTTTTGTATATCGAGTCTGTGCTGCCTACATTCAGTCACCATTCGCCGTTATGCTTTTGTTCGAAGGAAGTTGAAACCTGAATCGGCCATTCCTCAGTTATCTTGACTTTGCATGTCGGCCATTCCCGGTACAGTTACTGGTTCTTGCACCTTATGATCGAGTCCTTCCACACTATACAGCTTTGCTAATTACCTTGTGTTGGATGATGGGGGATGCCTTAATTCCCTCCTTCTAGCAGATTTCATCCCATCGACTTCAGATCATTTATTCTAGGATTGGAATCTAGAGTCATTTTTGAGTGCCTTGATACTTGCAGTCATCAGTGGCAGGTTCTCTCACCATCAACAGTTTCTGGGAGTACATTAATGTCCCTTGATCGATGGATTTTATCAAGTGTTCAAACTCAACACATTTATTCACACTTGTTAGTTTGCACTCTAGTACCTTGATTCCCATTATCATTGTCAGTGGGTGATCTCGCGTCTGTTAACGGTATACATCAATGACCGGTAATCAGACGATGGACTACTATTGTCGACCTCGACACCTCTATTCACATAGTAGGACTTGTACTCGTAGCGGTTTGTGTAGAAGACCTTCCAGATTGGTGGCATCTCATATATGCTACCTCCTTGATTGTGCTAGTGTTCATGAGATTTGAGATCTCGTGACTTGATTCCAGTATATGTCAGACATTTCTAGCCATTATGGAGATCTTGATCTGTTATATATCTTCAACTTTCATGGAGATCATGATCCTTTGTATATCTTCATCATGGAGATTCTGATCTATGTATATTGTACGTGGCGATGACCACACATGTCATATTTTGTATTGTGCCTATTCATGGCCATTGTACTCTTATGTATCCGGGACTGCTATATGTATTTGCAGTTATATGCAGAGTTGTATCATTGTACTATGCTGATTGGGTGGCTGGTCTTCCACTAGGTTCTTCATCACTCCACTTCTGGGATGGACTTATAATGTATTTCAGCCATCGTATGACCTCTCTGACCTCACACATTAGGGGGCATCTGTTATAGCTGATTTTACCACACCTAGTGAATCACACTTGTATGGCCTTCCCCTGTCCCTCTGCAGACTCTTCCATGGACCTTTTTTTATACCTTTGATGTTTCCAAGATCATCCCTAAAAACATGCTTAAATTACTATACGCGACTTTTAAACCCTTTCTCGCGTATATACGCGGGTTTGACCCCTAACTGCGTACATCGGGATGTGTGCAAAAGGCCAAATTCTTTTGGAATTTTCCTTGACATGGATCCGAATCACTTGTCTCCTGGCCTTCCATATGCCTTGAGATCACTCGGATTCGACCCTTCATTGCCCCATTGAATAGCTATATCAGGAACCCTTTGGATACATTGAAGAATATGTGAGAATTGAGAGCAAAGAAACTATAGTCCATTGTTGCTGGAACTTATGCTTGAGTCTGCATCCCTTTGTCCCTTAGAGCACTTTGGTGTTCTTCCCAAGCTTTCCTTTTGCTTGTGAGCTTGCTATCGAGAGATGGAGGATTATGGTGGTGGAGGCCCAAGTGGGGGATTCAGTTTCTCTAATTCGCAGACGTGCCGATAGAGGTTGTATTCATTGTAATCTTTTATTTTATATTAATAGAAATATCTTTTCCTGTCCAATAATGTATGTTTGAATGAATATTTTATCCATGGATGATTTCAAATGCTTATACGTTATTGATTATATATGCTAGAGTAGATCTAACACCCATATATATAGTATGCTTGTCTTGTTTACTTATTGTTGAGGAAGTGATTCATCAATTCAAGCTAAAGTTGGAAAGCTTAATGGGGATCTACTTCAACCGTCCGGAATAAGGTACGAGGTTTGATCCTTTAGTTTTAGATATTTGATTTCTCTTGCATATTGGAAATGATTGATTTCTGGAGTCAAGCTGTCTGTTGTGGTACCCCAAGCCATAGGAATTTCTCTCCGTAACAACACCTCTTCTTGAGGTTCTTCTATGAGAGCTATCAATTCTATGACAATATCTTTATCTTGTATTAGCGATAAACAAATTTTAAAAAACTCTTTAAGATTACTAACCTTTCCCGTTGTTTTTTTTGGAACAACTGGTCAAATCTTCCAGGCATCACCGTTATTGGTCTTCTCGGTAATGTAGCAGCAAAAGTTGACAATTGATTCTTGTCGATGAATTCTGGTCATGTGTCCAATAATATTTCTTTTTATTTTTGAACATTGAATGACACTTTTTTGTGTGTTGTCAGTTGTAAATGTGGTTGTTCGGGCTATATCTCTTGGTCTTCTCTAGTCGCATCACCTCCTCTTATTATGACAACTATATGTGGTTCCTTCAGCTCAAGAGAAATCTTTTGGATATTATGGTTGGGGTTTGGGTTGGGATTCTGCAGAGGGTTCAAATTTTCCACATTTCTATCCTTCCACTTAGCAATCAACTACAGACATTGTTCGGCAGTATGATCAAAGGATTTGCAATATGATCATGTCTTTGTAGGAATCGCATAGTCCCTAGAAAAATGTCTTGGTTTTCCACAATTATAACATATAATTGGGCCTCTTCCACGACCAAATCCTCCTCCTTGTCCTCGGCCTATAAAATTTCCACCCTCCTTGGGTTGAGAGTATTGTTGTTACGGGCACTGATTCTATGGATATTGGGGCTGAGGATACTGAGCTTGAGGGTATTGAGCTTGAGCTTGCTCAGTTTGCATTTGCTCATCATTCTTCATAAAGTAGGTATCCATTGTTTTCTCTTGCAACAATTGGTATGATTTGCAGTCCTTCTCATCAAGGCCTACTGATTTGCAAAATTTACGGTATAAAATAGTTTGGGCACTTACAATCTTCTGTAAGTACAAGCACTCTTCCGAGCGATGGCCTCTAGTTTGGCATATTCTACACCAAGGTATTCCTTGTGTATTTATCGGGTTCGACGCTCCTAATGTGACATAATTCATGAGTGTCGAACATTTATCCTTATGGTGTCCCTCTATTTTGCATCTGGTACACCACATTTCCTCTTGGATATATTTCCATTTTTTAATGTCTTAGAGTTGCAACATAAGGTTGTCTAGTCAGAACTAAATTTTCATCGTTCCTGCACCAGTCTCTCCTACAGGTGAGTATTCTAGCTTCATGGCCAACTCTAATGCTTCAATCTACAACACAATCTTTTGTTGCATCAAGGGAATCCAGATGTGTGGTAATAATTATGCAATGAACCATTATTTGTGTTGTACGTCCGACATCTGGAAGCTTACTTTAGCCATTAACGTTTTAAATCTCTGGTCAAAGTCCCACACAGATTCCATAGATAATTGTTTAATCTCTTTAATCTCTATAATACACTATGACTTAGATCTGGGCTTTCTGAATTCATCTATTAGTCTTGCTTGAATTTGGTTGAGTGTTTTCTATGTGACTCCTGTTGGAACCACATAAAACATCATGTACCAGTCCAATGCATGACCCCTCAAGGTTGTGATCATTTGAGCCCTCTTGATGGCTTCATCTTGGACCTGTCGCATGGGCAACATGGATTCACATAGAAACCAATGTTGCTCTAGGTCTTCTAACCCATTTCCATTGAATATCAGCAAATTAATATCATTCCCAACCATTATATTCGTTCTTGGTACTGTTGGATAAAAAGTTTGTCTAGCGGGACTCCCTTGTCTGCTATTACCACAATTATTAATTATTGTATTGACAAACCCACTAGGAGATGAGTTTTTTTTATCTTACCTCTGGAGATGTATGCGGGGTCGTAGGTGTGTCGTACTCGTACTCTGGATCTGGGCCTTTTTCTTCTTATTCTTCTCTTTTAGATATAGGGTGGTATTCCTCTTCGTTGTCACAAGAAACTCTGTCAAAGGGCGACGTTAACTCGTAGTCTTCTCCACTAGTCGTATTGTAAATTCCTCTTCTAGTCACAGTTCTTCTTCTCTTTCCCAACCGAAATCTTCTTCCACTTCTCAGATACCTGCCTTCTAGTGCAGTTCTGCTATCACTAGGGAACATATCAACTTACTCTGCTCCATTTTTCTCACACTTTTCTTGCGACATATCCTAGGTCTCCATGCAGAGTTCGTTACTAGTTGGTCTCCTTTCTCATAATCCCCTTTTCACATATAAGCATCTTTATCCAAATTCTTAAAGATGTCAAGTATCTTCCTTTAGGTCCTTGGAATAATTTTCTTTCAGCCTCACTATATGATGCTATTATGTCGACAACAAATTCAATGATGTATCCTTCTAAAATATTGTCTACCAATAAATCATTAGCCCTAGATATAGGGTTGCTAATACTCTTCAACTGGTGAATCAGTTGAGGACTCCACTCTGTCGGTTCTCCTTGTTGGAAATTTTTTCCTTGGTTCGCTAGCTTCAACAACCATTCATACAACAAAATAGGAAACTCACAAAAGAAAATTTCAAGAATATCGGTATAAATGTACCACTATAACCACTTTGTTGGATTCAACCGTGATCCTTCACTTTCTTCTTGTGCAAACTCTAATGTTTTAAAATCCACCCACTCTTGAATTTTTGGCTTCGTCGGGTGCCAAAACACATACCTCATAAAATGATTCATGGTCCCGGCAACAGAATCATTTGTTGGTGTTTCCTCCTTCGACCTAGGTTCAGACCCTTGGTTATCTGTCATCAAATCCCAAGATATCGGCTTGATAGAGAAAGGCTCAGTCAAAAACACCTGCAACGCAGATGCAGTCTCACTCGAGACATCTCTATGGGTAACTGCCATAACCTGATTTTTGCAGTTGGGTGGGAATTTCCTCTTCCTTGACACCTTACTAGCTTGCTCGATCGAATTTGAGGTGTGTGTTTCCTATTCTTATTATGTTCATTCAATATATTACTCTACTTATCCATCAACAGATGATGCAACAATTGTATAAAGCTTTAGAACAGATTCTATCTATCAACAGTGCGACATATGAATCTAAAAGCTCATTCATAAACAAATCTTAGTCAATCTACTCAGACCTACTTATCCAAAACATACATTCATTCAACATAGACATATTCATCAAATACACATTGAGACAACATTTAACATGGAAACTCATATGGGAAAAAACACAAAGGCACTCTTCATCTGGAATGAGAAATATATAGCACCTTTCATTTATGTACTCAGATTATAGACTCTATTCTATATCTTCTCTACAATCTATACAAACTTCTCTCCTCTTAGGCTCTCTTGTCTTAGATATATGAAGTTTTCCTCTCCTTCACTCTACTGTCGATCCACACACAGCCTGAATTAACTCTCTTTTCTACAATTCTTCAACTCTACAACTATACACAGACATGAGCCGACAAAGACCAACCACACACAACTTGGGTTCTCTCTTTTATAGGCTCTTACATGTCGTAATAAACCAAATATATTCTATTAGCTGAGAGGATGTTATTCCTATTCTTGTACATTCAGTTACACTAACAATAGGCACTATCAACCCACAAATACAAAGATGCTTTATTCCCAAAGCATGCACTATTCTAACTGACTTCTTACCCACGATCAATTGAGTTGTCCTTTTCAATTAATGTACTCTTCTTATGTTGTGGTTCCTTATGTAATGGTTGTTCTCTTTGGCCATGGTTGTTCTCTTCTCAACTTCTCTTCCATCGTGGACTCTTCTCCCACGACTAAATCTGTCGTAACTCTTCTTTCCCAGTTGCTTATGTCCCAACTCCTCTTTCTGTTGCAAACTCTTGTATCGTGCAACCTGAATCTTCATATTCTCGAGCAGAATTATGGCCGAATTCTGCCTGTATTTTCCTAGGGCCAACAAGGAGAACAAGATCCTAGTTTCAAAAAGAAATCCTTGCACTATGTCAAGCAAATTGAGAGAGGTGCAACAAGCTCCCCGAGAGATGCTACATGATAAGGTATGATCAACAATTCTGCTCACTAAAGAACAAATTGGATAATTCCACTCTTCCTCTAGAACGAAGAGACAAAGGTAATATTCATTCTCCTATCTATCATCAGATTGGAAGAATATGGAAAACTTCACATGCACATCCCCAAGAAAATAGTGCACACAATAACTATCACTCTGCATCATTGCTCCATAGAGATGTAGATTGCAGAAACATTTTCACAAGTTTTTACTGAAGAAGAATTTTTTTCTCTTAGTATGAAATCTTGTCCATGATTTTCCTGCTTATTTTGAGGGGGGAGGGTTCCCATGACGTTTTCCCCATTTCCTCGATTTTGTTAAATAGTTATTGTTTTTTGCATTCAGATTGTATGGGTGACCTTTGGTTTTAGTTTCCAGGGCCCAAGTTGTCCAAAGTCGGGATTACGAGGGGGTGTTGGGATTATTGTTAATCCTCCATTTGACCGCATAGTCTATTTATCCATGTTCCTAGCTTAGGATGTCTTCATCACTCCACTAGTGCACGGGGGACACACCAATGGGACATCTTCCACTTACTGCACCTAATTTCATGAGTTTAGGTGCCCTAGGGACAAATCCCTATAATTTAGTAACCCACTCTGAGTGCCACCAACAATCTCCAGCAGTTGACTCTAGTAGGTATTCTGTTAAATCCAGTTATGCTCCTATTCCCATCAGTTAGATCACTCTTGGTCATCCTAGCACCAATTTCCATGATTTAGGGGAAGTAGGGAAAATTTTCTCACCTACCCTCTCTAGTTAACTGGTTGTGAATTGTTTTAGTGATCCAGAGTTGCATTAGTGAGCTCTAGTGGTGATTTTCCCATACTGAGTCAGCTCTAGAGTCAGTCTAGGTTGGTATATTTGAATCCTATATTAGGTATTTGATTTCTCCTATATGTATTATCATTGTATTAATTAATTATATACTGATTAATAAATTATGATTTATTATTCCAATTATTGGTCTCATGAGTGTTTATTCTCCATGAATTATTGAGCAGAGTTTACTAAATTGACCCTCTCTCTTCTCCAATATTATTTTCCATATGAATTGTGCAGGCTTGATGATCCTATGCTTCAAGGAATTTTACACATCAAAGAAGCTTATCTCAGTTCACAAGGAATGAAATTTTATCAATTAGTTTATCAAACTAACAATAAGAAGAAGCTTATTTCCTATAAAAGGAGGAAGATGCCGTCTATCAAAAGGGGGGTCTCCTCAAAGATCAAAATTATTCTTAAATTTTGTAATTTGTTATAATTCTAATTGTAAATAAGGAGATGTTGTCGTGAAGTTTCCTTTGGTATTCAGTGAAATTTTGTAGTATTCTTTTGGAGATTAATTAAAATCCAAGGAGAACTGTTGTATAATATTTAACATTCAGTCATTTTTTGTATGCACAACTGAGAAAATTCCAATGTTTCATTCATTTGTGTGTTTGAATACCTTTTCATTTGATCTATTTGAACAATCATAACAATTTGATGTATACCAATATGCTGGGGATTATTAACAATGTTTGTTTATTGTTTTAATTCATAGGTATTGCTAAGTTTTAAGTTGTTACGTATGTTTCCTTTAAATGAATCAATAACTATAACCATTCTTTATGCATCAAAAACCCTTTTTAGTTACACTCCTACGCATGATTGGTTAGATTAGACAATAATTATGTAGCTACTAAATTAATTTTTGTAGCTACTAAATGTCACTTAGATTAGAAAGCATCTTGCATTTGTTTAGTTTGCATTTCAATTTCAATAGGTTGCATTTAGGATATTAGGGGAACTTTAACGATAAAGTCTCCCGTTAGGAAGAAACAAAGTCATTAGTAACAACAATGCCCTTATTCCCATCAAATGCATCTACACCAAATAGTTTAGGGTTTGCCTTAAGGACCTTGATCAGGTTGCTTCTCTTATGTTGACGATGCAGTCAGTTCTACCCATCAACATGGTACAAGGAAGGAAGAGTTTAAGTTAAACCGTAAATGCTAAAACCAAGGCACTATAAGAAATACGTAAATCATTGAACATATAAGTTTTAACATTGTATTTTTATCCAGTCCTTAGGGATATGTAATATTTGTGGATTCAAGAACTATGCATCACACAAACACAATGGTGGTAGCAAGTGCAAGGTTTGAAGTTGGTGTGCTTTTCTATAAGCAAAATATTGTTTTTGCTGGGTATTATGAACTAAATTAAATGTGTTATATGCAAATGCATAAGATGCAACAAGAAATGAAAGTGAAACCAAGACATCGGGGCAATATATATGTGCATTGTTCAATTGAAAGATGGCATGAATTTTATGCCAAAATGTTGTTGAACACAAACAGATGTATGTGCATTGCTCAATTGAAACATGGGTTGAATTTCATATGAGCATGCAATTGAATACAAAAGAATGGTCATGTTTGAAATAAATGTCCTAGCATACAAGCATAACCAAATGCAACATGTCTAAACAAATTCAAGATAAGACACTATAATTAACGAACACCGCCCTAGCTTCAAGAAACACAATATAAATCAATAGGCTTCCAACAACAACACATCAACATGCCACTATCTTCAAATTTGATTTGATCATCACATCACCATGCTTATGTTAATAAGGAAATAAACAACTTATACGATTTCAGGCCAAACCTCTTGATAACGAGGCATCAACGAGCAAATATAAATAAGTTGAATACAAATACCAAAGAGTTCAAAAGCAACATAGATGTTTGCAATAAACCTCACAACATACAAGCACAACCATGACATGCACCATGTATAGACTCAAGCAACACATTATAAATTTTCCATAACTAACAAAATCCACTATAGATTCGAGAAATGCATCATACACAGGCCAACAAGCCTATCTCACTAAAGGAAAACTTTGTATTTCCTTGGGGGATACTTTTTGTGTTTGTCAAGATGATCGTTACCATGCTCATGAGTCCCTAGACTTACGACTTTCTGCCCTTTAAACAATGCCATTAAACATATCCTACTCAAGCTATAATATTATAAATCTACATATTATTTGATCAAGGATTATTTGAATTTGTTCATATTAGTGTCAATCAAGTTCATGATTCCACAAACTGAAATCAACCTGACCTCCAAACAAGGATTTTTTATTCTCTTACCAAACAATTTGCGGAAAAGGGAAAAAATACACTGCAATGTTCCATAAGCATGAAATTCATTTGAAATCCCAGTAGCCTACAAAATCATGTCGATGCACTCAGAACATTCAAGAAAGAAACAACCATGGATATGAACAATGGCAAGCCTACATTGCAGTTATTCTCTCTCAAATACAGTTCAAGAATCATGCACCAATATGATTACCTAAGCACATAATTCTTCGAAAAGCTCAATTTGGAGCAACACTCAGGAAGTAGACTCCAAGGAAACATCATTTCCCTTTAAAGTAGATGCAGAAGAACATAGATGTTGCACTCAAAAAAGATCAATGGCGTATTCTAGAAACCCATCACAATAATGTTGATATTTTATGAGATTCAAAGTACAAATGCGACACAAAATAATGCTTTTTGAAAAATATTTCCATGCATTAGAACAACAAACCATGAAAAGGGTTGTATTATATAGAGTCAAAGATAGTAAGGAGCTAAAATCAACAACAATGAATTCAAAGAAAAAAACCAATTCAAATCCATAACAACAAAATACCCTGTCAAATTGTGAAGAAAACACTGCAAAGTTCACTAAATTTCAACCATGCAAGTGAATCGATTCCATTCACTCACCAATGTGAGATTAAAACAATTCATTGCATACAAATCTAGCTAACCCCCGACCACAAACCCTAATGAATAAAAACCAGGAACAAAGCAAAAAACAAAAACAAAAAAAATTCAACCCATGCATTTTAGAAAACTATCTTCTTTTCTTTGAAGCAGAGGTAGGGAATCCCAAAGGAAATGTATGACCATACCTGTGAAAGCAATGATGAAACAAACACATGAAAACTAAGAAGTAGATGAAGTGCACCAACACCTCATGAAGACAACAAAGGAACATGTCCCAACATTACAACACTCAGCCAAAAACCTACCATAGGGTTTGCTCCACCATCACCACAAAAAACCTGACATCCAATCCACGATACACCAACACCCACAATAGAGAAAAATGAAAACCAACCAGAAGAGAAAAAACCGCCATGACCAAGGATTGAAGACACCAAATTGAACTCCACCATTGGATAACCAATAACACTCCGTGAAAAAAAGAGGAAAACAACTGCAATCGTAACAAAACCAATGTAGCAAGCCAACACCACATTTCTTGCACCAACACCTCAACAAACAAGACCTCCAATCCATAGCACACCATATCACATAGCACAACACAATGCAGATCACAGATCACCACTAGGCACAACATAAAACAACACCACTGGAATGAGTCAAGACCTTTCTCCCCCTTCCAGGGATTTCCCCTTAAGGTCAAGGTGCATTAACAACAACCATACCACACCAGACAATCCATAATAAAATCCACACAAGGCATAATAAAAAAAACTAGCACGTAGAACACGCATGGAGACTCGTGGAAAATGCCACATGAAACACACCCTCAACCATCTTTACTACATGTGATCTTCACCCGCCACCACCTCCTAGGGAGGGAAATTTGAGGAGGATGTCAACAAACTCTCACCAATCAAGATTTAAGAAAACACTTTTATTTTTTATTTTTGCACTATAGTAGAAAACCATACAAAAAAAAGTCCCATAAGGAAAAGTTAATACCACCCCTATGAAAGCTATATCTGTCCCCCATCGGGGACAGAAAAATATGTAGAATTTTGCAAGAGTGGAAAGGATAACACTTCTGATCTCAATTTCAATACTAAATCTTTATAATATATAAAGTATATCAATGCGCTTTTAATTTTTTTGCTTTCTTTTGAGAAGTTTGTTAACCGTTCAAGGAGAAGTATTGACGGGTATCTTGACTTACACTTTTAGTGTCTTTCCTTCTAAGCAACTTTGTTAACATTTTAAAAAGAGTCACTTACTTATTAAACGTGTTATACGTGAAGTCATAAGAATATAAATCAAAACTTAATGTATTTAGAGATTACAAGTATGTGATTCAAAAAATGTGCAACTTCATGGAAAACTCTTCAGGGTGCGGAAGAATTCAAAAGTGTATTCTTTGTAGGAGAGCATTGATAACATGTAGAAATAGCAGCTCCAATGCTAGGAGTAAATATGCTAATAATAAGCACTGTAAATAGATATTGATACTAAGATAATTCTCACAAGCATATACAGGAAAAATAGAGAGAAGAAAAGAGACCGAATCACATGAATGAAGAGATGGATATTGGAGTGTATCCTTCCATTGAATAATGATGAATAATAGCGTACATAAACAATACATCTCTCATAGGTAAAATCGAGCTGTATTGGATACAACTCATCAAGCTCAAAAAGATAGACTTACTAAATATGATAAATCCCCATAGGTGGCTAAAGCACTTCCCAAATCAGTCAAGGACCTCACGAATTAGAAAAAACATGAGTGAGTTGTCAAGAGTGATGGAAAAACATGATAATCCTAGAAAATGGAGATAAATCATGGAGGATGCGTTGACAACAAAAGATAACAATGCCGGGACCTATTTGCCCGACGATATGCACCGATCGGACGATCGGCTGCGTCGGACGTGATCGGTCACGCGCGGCCGGTCGTCCGATCGGTGCATATCGTTGGTTCACTAGTTTACTTCGATAACAATTCCTAGTTGACTAGCTTTACCTTATCCACAAAAAAGCTGGATAAAAGCATAATAAGGCAGAATATGCAGG
This sequence comes from Pseudotsuga menziesii, assembly GCA_001517045.1. Taxonomy (NCBI): domain Eukaryota; kingdom Viridiplantae; phylum Streptophyta; class Pinopsida; order Pinales; family Pinaceae; genus Pseudotsuga; species Pseudotsuga menziesii. The sequence continues at coordinate 273,808 of LPNX010996859.1, read as the reverse complement.
AAAGTGCAGTTACTAATTATGGAAGAAAGTAAAGTAGACAAGATCAACCCATAATCAATATTAAAGCTTTCCTGGGGTATGTATGGCAAGTGTTGACTATGTAATGCAAGTGGATGCCAACTATATAGGCTAGTGGGTAGGAAATTAATCAAAATTGATTAAATATTTTATCCTAAGTTATGAAGTTGGTTTATTATATTCCCGCATTCTTAATCTTGCCATGCCTGACACTTTGACCTTTTTTCATGTCAAAAGAGAAAATAACACTCTGGTAGATAAATTATCCAATCAAGGATTACAAAATGAGCAAGGAATGATAGTGTACAAAAATCAAACAATAGTTCAGAAAATGGATCCTTTGATTCCTAACAAAAGAACCATTCTAGGAGGCACCCAAGGGGGTTGTAAGATAAATGAATACATTGAATAAAAGAGGGGGAAGTGTTTTGCACCTCGCTCTAGGCATCACTCTCGAGACTACTCTCATCTGGAAGACAAGTGGAACGCCTCATGTAGAGAAGGAATCAGGCAAGAATATAGTCATCGTAGAGAGGTGTGATATGAGATTTAATGCCATCGAAGGTGTTAATTGGATTCCCCCACACTTCCTTGCAAGCTTGTACATTTTCTAGGATGAAGTTTTATCACGATAGAAAAGATGAGATAATGGAATTTTATTGCACTTTGGGAGTAGCTAAAAAGGTAAATTCAACCGCAGTTGGTATTTGCATTGTATTGTGTGTTTACATAAATTAGATTCCAAAGCTGATAGAAGCATTATTTAAATTTGAAGAGCTTCCAATGGGTCAGGAGAATGTTTACATTCCTATCTCTCTAGGGAACTTTCTCAATCCTTCCATCAAGAACAATTTTGTCTTAAAGAGCGAGACATGGTTGGATAAGGAAACCTTTGATATCATCCCTCATTCAAACATAGAAGAAGGTGAAGTTATCATGTCGACTTGGAGGGATATTTTTGTAAATTATAGGGTAAATTTGGAGGATTTTAAAAATATGCTAAGGGTGGCCCATGAAGCTATTGGGAGGGCTCTTTAACACATCTCTGTTCTATCCAGGGATGCACACCACAACTCTAGTTGTTTGGCTTGTTTGGAGTTCCATACAGATTACTTAGATGACAACATGAGGGAACTAAAGGATTAAATGGAAGAAGTGAAGAAAGAACTAAATCACCTAGTAAAGATGAAACATTCTAGCCACTGTCAGGAATTCCCTTACAATGAAGCTCAACCTATGAATGAAGTCTCTGTCATATAACCAATATGTGGAAAATCAGACAAGCATGAATAGATAGATGTTCATTTTCAATAGTTTAAGTTTTGATGTATTTTTATGTACTTCTCTGTAAGCAGTTTATAAAAGTCTATAGCACTCATGCCCTGGAAAAAGATGAAAGACTGTTAGGAAAAATTTGGTTTAATACATAATTATATGTAGAAGGTATTCTACCATCAAAGGACATAATTTTGTTGAATTTAATCCTTCAGTCCTATATGTAAAGAATCCTTGTGCTCATGCACCTTTTTATAATAGAAACCTTTTTCTCTTTCTATTTAAACAACATAAATATAAGTTATATTTAGATTAAGAATTATCTAAAGAATAGATGAGGATTATGCGAAATGATAGTCTCACACGTGCCTGTTGGGATAATCATGTTGGTGTGGGTTTTATCATTAGCATGTGGAGGTACTAGAGTGACGAGGATGAAGGTCAAGTCGTAAGAAACCTTTGGTGTCTAGGGTAGGAGGTGGGCGAGGTGGTGAATTTGCTGAGAGTGCAAAGGGTTTGGGATGGTGGTGGTCCGAGGTAGAGTGTGGAAAACATTATGGCCAATCTAAGGAATGTGAAGGAGAAGGTTTGAAATGTTAGAGGCATCCATATGTTGTGAGTTTATATATAGGTGATATAGGTGAAGCAGATGTATCGGTAAATGGTGGCTGAAGAGACCAAGAGGTTCTTGGACCAGGCAGAGGGTGATATTGAGGTAGAGAAGACAACTCTAGAAGTCTTGCAGGAGAAAGAGCATTGGGATACCTATGTGGAGGAAGAGAGATCAATTAGCACCAAGGAAACACTCTATGCCAAAACAATCTTGTTGTATTCATAGATGAAGGCTTTGGTGGGCGGGTGTTGATGGATTCTCATCGTGGGTGCTCGAACATGAGAAAATGTGTGGAGGCTATGGCCTAGTTGAATTATGATCATATCCTAAAAATCAATGGCATCTTGAACATGATTGCAAACACTATCATCAAGCTCATTTCCATGATTAACGTGTTGGATCAGATGACTAATGGTAAGATCTTCAAGCCATGTAAGTAGATGCATCAACCCAAGAACTAGGTGCAGGAGACCAAAGTGTTGATAATTACCATTTATGATGATGTTTAAGGGTCTTTCTTAAGGTCTAGTTTTTTGAGTGTGACTTATAGGTTTGGTTGTCAATATTAATGGTTACTTAATTTTTCCATTTATGACTAGTTTGAAGACAATTTGTTTGTTTGTTGAATATTTGAAAATGTTGAATTAAAGTGAAGGGATGGCCTAGTTTCCTTGAAGGGTAGGTAAAAAAGAAGACTGTTTAGATGTCTTAAGCTCAAGATACTTGTAAAATTTTTCTTTTAAGTAATATAATGCACAAAATCTTAACAAAAGAATGGTTTAAAGAGTAAATTATTTGAAATTTTCAAATAATCATTTAAAAGATGAAATATATTTTATTTTTTAATTTAAATGAGCGTTAATTTACTTTATCATGGTAATATATTTTCTTTTTACAAACCAATTACTTTTATGAAATTTAAAATTTGATGAAGTACATAGATTATATTTAATTAAATATTATAATAATATTTTAATTTTGAAATTATATCTTATTTGAAAGATGAAATCTCTTGTGGGGGTAAGGGATCCCTGCATAGACTTGGTTGCTTTATTTATGGAGATACATATACCCTAACTCCTTTAGATTTGAAATACTGTTTCTTAATCAATAAGCCCACTTACATCAAAATTAAACTACAAGCACATATGCAGAAATTAACTTCACAATCTTTAAAAAGATGAACTTTGAAATTGTAAAGATGTTTATAATATTTTGAAATTGTAAAGATGTTTATAATATTTCATATCATGTGTGGAACTTTGTCTTTTTCATTCTTCTTCAATGTTATCATTGAATAAATGATTTATGTTATGTGATACTTTAGTCGAGCTCCACCAGTGGGAAGGAAGAACTATTATGAAGGGTCATATGCAGAAATTAACTTCACAATCTTTAAAAAGATGAACTTTGAAATTGTAAAGATGTTTATAATATTTCATATCATGTGTGGAACTTTGTCTTTTTCATTCTTCTTCAATGTTATCATTAGTACTAGCTAAAGTAAAGTATACTTTTTATTGCGCCGAGAGGCGCTCTACAGCCCAGTATGGGGTAGATCTTGTAACGTTACGTAACGTTGAAGCGTTACGTAACGCTACATAGATGTAGGCTATAAATTAAACTATAGCCGACATAAATTTAACATAAGTTTGATTTGAACTATAAATTTACGGATCACTATAAATTTAATCTTTACTACCATTTCTCACAACCACAGAATTATCATCAATTCTTCTGCTGCAAGATCAGTCCGATAAATAGCAACTGATTCCTTTTAAAACTACTACCGTTTAGTGATCAGAATCTTCTATCAAGCAACATGGCAATAACATTATCAAACATGCACAGAACAACATTTCTGCCGAAAATGGAGAAGGGCTTGGACTGTTATCTGTGCTTATTTTAAGACCATACACAAAGTATAGCAGCAAGATATAGAGAGCGATCAAACGAGATCTATTCCACCTCCAGCATCTATTCCACCTCCAGCATGGGCGTCATCTGTTCAATGAGATCTAATACACATATTTGTCATCGTATCAAATTTCTAACATAATTGTCTATCTCTCTGGGTAATCACAACTTTGGAATGATGGCATCAGAATGCTAGCCAATGAGCATATCCTTCTAGATTTGAAGTTGATCGTCAAAGATAATTTGAGGTGTCGATCAGATCCTTTGCATCAACCAAATAAGATTGCTTGCAGTAAGAAATATCTACTTTGACGCCATTCTTCATGTCTGAATTAGTATTGATCATGCTTATTTTCAAAAGTAATGTACAGCTGGGAGAATTGAATGACTTTGAATTGGGTGCAGGTATCAAAAGAGATCCCCCAGATAAGGGCTTATCAAGACTCAGATGTGATTTTTCTCTGGGAAATATTCTATGTCCCACGGCTGCTTCATGCTTTTGATTCTTGATACTATCCTCTCGAATGATGATACACTTATGAGAATGATGGTCATTGGTCCGTTTGGTATTGGAGGCCTTTGACAAAAGATATTTTACAAATTCCTTCGAAGCTTTGAACTTGTGGGTAAGGACTGTCTGTTGTTGTGATTGGATAGATTCCACGCTTTCATTCTCCGGTTGACAGTCATTATTGTAAGTTTCATTCTCCTTGCAGCTAACCTTACAATGAGTAATATCAGAGGAATCGGTCTCACTCTCAGTCCTGACATCTGCTTCCAATATTTTTTTCTGAATCATTCAGAGCATACCAATTTCTCCAATTTCTGTTGCATCTGAATACGAAGAGGGGTATAGATCTGATCATGAGGAAAAGACTTGTCCAGACATGGCAAGAGTAGCGACGCAACTCAGCAATCGAGTGAACATTTTGCATCCAGTAAAGGGTGTGAAAGAGTTGTAGTCTAGTCAAGCTCATGAGGAAGGAAGCAGTGGTTATGGTGTTTCCCGTTTGTGTGAAGAAGAAAGAAAACCCCAATCACTTAATTGGTTTGGCTGCAGCTGCTAAAGAGGGCCGTGAAAGGTAAGTTATGCAGGAGGAAAATGCCAATCCCCAAGAAAACCCCAGTCGTTGAATTGGTTTCATTGTACGGGACGCTTTATTTCAAGGACCGGATTCACGAGGCAGTGGCAGATGAAATCCAACTGATGGAGCCTTGGTCGGAGGTGCGCTGGAGGCCATCGTGACCGATTGTTTTCTAAAAATTAACGTGGAGGTTTTAGCCATTTGGTGAAGAAAACGCTAAAAATGGTATGCCGTGAAACATAAATCACACTATGAAGTAAAGGTAAAATTGAATATAATAATGATTTTACAAAGGAGTGACATAAGCTTTGGTACAAAAGATTGGTTGATGGCGTGAAAGAGTTGTATAAAAAAATTAAAAGATAATTTTTTGAAGGAAAAATGAAATACATCAGTCTTAGTCTTATTGGGGAAGAGGCTCTTTATAGCTGATATATTGAGTGTAATAGTTAAAAAGAGGTTTACACCTACAAAGATTTGATCCCTCTCGGCGCTTGATAGAGCCTAGAATTTGGATCTATGCTGGTTTCTAAACGAAAGTGCTTTGTATTTGCATTAATTTAATTTCATCATATAATTTTTTATAAAGTTTTTTATTATTTAAAAAACAATTTGTTTAACATTAAAAACAATTCAAAAAATTCTAAATTTCTTTGTAATTGATTTAAAGGTTACCAATGGGACATAAACATATGAGAGTGTGATTTTATTCTTAAAGCGTATAAAAAAAATAGAAAAATATATTTTGATATGGAAATTTTTAAAAGTGTCATGTAGCAACTTTCATATGTCATTATTAACTTTTGTTTGAGAGGAAACAAAATAAAATGTGGTTTTCACATTCTATGTAATGTTTTGATTTTGATATTACTAATTATATTTTTATTTTAATGTTTTTATAACTAACATAGATTCATCTTAAACCCATATCTATTAAGCACTGAGAGGGATCCAATGTGTAATTTTTTTTATCCTCAAAAGCAATCCCAACATCCTCAAAATCTAATAAGTACTAAAAATCCAATTATTACCTTCTTAACATGCAAATCAATCAATTTACCATTAAGAAAAATTAGAAACAATGACATTTATTTAACTATATAATGAACAAAAAGTATTTTAACTAGAATTTTGTTTTTTTTATTTGTTAATTGTTAACTCTGAACCTTTATGGATAAAAATAAAAATATGATGGTTCTAAGATGAGGAATCCAAGATTAATCAAGACATAAAGTGTAACACCCCTGCCTAGGGTAGGTGACCAACCCACCACTAGCAATTGACACACCCATGCACAACCAAGGCATTGGTTCGCAAGATAGGCACATTTAAGAGCACACATAGCCACAAGTAGAGATTATGTGTTTGGCATGCATGCATGACAAGGGACTTCGACCAAGTGATATTTAGTAGGGAAGACTTCAACAATCGACAAGGCTTCGATGAAGGAGCCCGACGAAAAGGCATCAACATCAACACATGAAATGACCTTAAAGACTTGCATAGGGATCCAAGAGGACTTCTTGACATTGGGTTCCAAAGGGTATTTCAAGAATATGACACTTGGTTGCATTGCAAGAAGTTCGGTTGAAGACTTAAAGGCCATCATGTCCAATTATCCAAGTGTGATGGTAAGACACCTCAAGAGGGGAAAAATTATTGTCCACCACTAGGCGTATGTGGATTCCATTGGGCACCTTAGTTGTGAAGTAAACCAAGTTGGGTGGTTAATCATGAGGGAGGATGGGAATCTATCTCATATAAATACTTGGGCACACATGAGGAAAAGGAAGAATGCTAGGGAGTAGAACAAGATAAAGACCAAGGATGCTAAGGTGGGTTATTCCTTAAGGCTTGTGTTAGTAAGCTAGGGCAATTAGTAAAAAGAGGATGGGTAGACCAACCAAGTCTAATAGGGATCCAATTTTGATTGAAGGTTTTCCCAAGGGAAGTGTTAGCACATGAGTTTACCTACCCAAATTTTTTCCTTTCCCTTTAGTTAAACAAGTTTGGGTAGCCTCATCCCAAGTTTCATCGTTGGTAAACCTTGTCATAGATCTTGTATGATCTATTCATTCTCATGTCAGTTTCTTTGCTTTGATTTCTTTGCTTCAATAATTTGTTAGCAAATAAGAATGTTATAAGATGGCATAGTTCTATGATAAGATATTTTTGTGGTTTGATTCTCTATGAGTCTCTCAGCTCAATGGAAATCATAACTCAATACATGTTGAAAGTTTGAATATTTGGTAGCAATTATAATTAACATTATTAAAGACACACTACCAAATATTTTGGTAGCAATATTGCATTACTCCTTCATCTTAATGCTACCAAATTTCAAAAAGTGGGCCCGATAATTTCTAAAATCAAAGCTTCGTACTTGTCATGTCAAGTACCCCCGAACAAGTGAAATGAATGAGAAAATTATGAATTTTTCAGATTAAGATGGAGGATTGATGCATGATTGTCAAATATGTGTGCTGACATATTAGATTTACCACTACGAAGGTCATTTCAAAATCTGCCCCAATTTATTTCATGATGACATTACTAAAGTAACTAGGATAATCTTATTAGGACTTTAATGAGCATAGTTAAATAATACACGAGAGAACATAATTCTACATAGCAACACATTTAAGATAGACACACAATAGTTTACATCGAAAACCAAAAACCAAGAAAAAACACCATAATAGATCTATTATCTCCCTTGACCTAAACTAACCAAGCCGATCCAAGTGAGCTAGCTACTACTCACCTCTAGACCACTTTACAATGGAGCCTCCTCAAGCCGTATAAAGACTTCCTTACATGTAATACCATGGGACAATACCATGGTCCACCAAATACCATTGGCCACAAAAACCATGGAAATACCATGGGCTACAAGAAACCATGTGCCTAAACCATATTCTAGACCTCAACCACCTTGACTCATTCCAAAGTCAAGGTTAACCCTAACAATCCCCCTTTTAAACTTGACTTGAAGTAATCACCAACCCCCCTCAAAGTTTTACTAAGGAATGTCACATACACCCCTTATCACCTAGGTCTATCTACTGACTTTATTGGTGAGTTACTAGGGGTATGTATGCCTTGCCAGGTCTTACAGCCATATGCCTATTTACATGCAAATTTCTCCATTAAGTGTTTTTTTTCATGTGTCTTCATGGTGACTACACCATCACCATCCGTTGCTTCATCCTCTTTCTTTTCCATGCTCCCATTCTTTCTTGTTTTCTATCATGCTCCTTTTGTACCTGCATCCAACCTTGCCATTGACATCCATATAAAAAGAGCCCATCTACCAGATTACATGGGTCCTCAACCGCTATAACAGCCTGTTCTTTGGAAATTATCTTCACATATATGGTTCATCAGTATTTGTCCCAAAAATAAGATTAAAATATCTCACATTCCTCCCATTGAAGACTCGACTTCTCCAATTCCACATTAGCCAAGGTTACGAGTACACCTGCCACCCTCGTAGCTACCTAGTGGTTCATTCCACACCTGATGCAACATCCCTTCTCTGACACATAACATGGATACCTTGTGCTTCTAGCACATGAGGATATTGCATTCTAACCAGGAACCCAAAATACTGATAGGGTGTCAGGTACCATCGAACATGCATTCCACAATTAATTCAAAAAACCAGGTACAACACAATGAGCACAACTATATTCCAAACCATGGCTCTGATACTAGTTATTAGGATTTTAAATAAGCATAATACAATAAAATGCAAGGAATAAACATTGCAAGCAACATTCACATAGACACAACCATTTACCCTGGAAAACCCCATGGGGGGGAAACAACATAAATGAAGATCTTCATTACATGGACGAATCCGGCCAACCGGGCCAAGCGAGATAGCCACCACTCATATCTAGGATACTTTACAATGGATCCTCCTCAAGCCTTATAAATACTTCCTTACATGCAATACCATGGGCTACCAAATACCATTGGCCACAAATACCATGCGATACAAGAAACCATGTACCCAAACCATATTCTAGACCTCAACCACCTTTGAATCATTCCCAATTCAAGGTTTACCCTAACAAATCTCACTTTTAGTTTGAAATGTGAAGGTTCTAATGTATGTTTGTTAAAATAAAAAAACGTTTCTTATTCACTTATTTAAAAAATTGACCTAAGAAAGAGGCAACAAAGTTGTTTTATAGCAACAAATGAGTAAGAAATGCAATAGTTTGTAGCAAAAGGTGACGAATTCATGTAAAGAGGGTCAAGTTGTTCGTATTGAACCAGAAGGGGCAAAGCTGTTAGAATTCGATCCTGCTTGTAGAGACAAATTCAAAGAAGCAGGGTGGCTCAATTTCTATGAAAGCCTACAAGGGAATCACGAAGGAGTGGCTCGAATGTTTATAGAGAGATTTAATGGACATCCAGTAGAAATTGGGAATTCGACCATTTAGCTAATATAGCATCTATTGTAGAAACCAGTAAATTGCCCATAGATGGAGAGTGTTGGTTTAAAAACAATAATGTTCTTGTGGCGAATTGCAACCAGTTCCTCAAAGCCCTGATTAGAGAAAGGAATCCTAAGAAGCTGGATGAAAGAAGAATGGAGTGAGATACTGAAAATGGTTCAACGCTACATAACTTGTGAAGGTAAGTTTTCCTTTACCTTTCAGTATCATATGAAATTCCCGTTGCATCTCAATGGAGATAGTAGGATGAATCTTCCATATTTTCTGTTAAAAAGTTTAACTAAGATGTCTACTAAGGTTCAAGGTCATCCAAACAAGTCTCAACATAGTGTTTTTAATCAAGCTTTGATTAAGTTGTTAATAGTTGAAGAATTTAACAAAGTTTAGAGGTCATGGGAACACTTTTTATTTTGGTTTTATTTTAAGGTTGAGTTTAGTGAACCTCAGGAAGCAAGAATAGTCACTCTCGTCAGAGAAACCAAAACCTCTAAAACTCCTAAAAGGGTAAGAGGAAGTACTCCTAATGCATAACAAGAAACTCATGATGCTACTAGGGTAACCGAAGCAAGTAAAAGAAAAATTGAATTCGAAGGAGAGGGTACCTCTTCAAAGAAACAAAAATGTGTTCCTAAAAAGAAGAATATAACATATGATATTAAAAGGGTTTATAGCAGAAAAAAATAAGAGAAAATAACAAAATTGAGGCATTAGTTGAAGAAGCTTCATTTGAACCTATATATGAACCTTTATATGAACCTACAAATGCAGAAACATAGAATCCCTTTAGTAGTAAACCCAATAAAATAATATTCGATAGATCTAAGAAGAATAAACAGAACTTGCAATAGGAATATCCACTCATGAAACCTCATGTTAGGCCAACAAATAAATTGAGGTTGAAATCAAAATCAAATTTTGATCCTTTGTTGAAGAAAGATACAATGATTGATCTTGAAGACTTATCTACATAGAAGGAAATAAAATTTAAGTTGTCAAAATTATCAAAACTAGTTTATGTATTTGTTGAAAAAAGAAGAAGCTCAAGATTTGAAAAAATGAAGGTGATGCCTGAACTAGGGGTATTTGCAAATTCTAAAAATCTAGAGGAACCAAAATCATCTAAGTCAACTTTTGAGGAAGAAACTAATTCAATAGATAAAAGAGAGAAGACTATTGCCACCGTCTTAACAACAATTGAAAAGGCACTCAAGAAGTTCCTAGAATTTCCAAAAAATACTACTTGTGGTCAAGCTTCTCTAGAAATTAAACAAGAGAAGGTTATTCCCTATATGCCTTGCCAAGTTGAATCCAGAGGAAAAAATGTATTAAGTTTTCCCTATTTTGATAGTGATGAATCTGAACTTGAACCAAAGGTTCATGGCAAGGAGACATATGAGTGTGAAGCTTCTCCTTTACAATAGCCAAGGAATAAGAGGGCTAAGAAAAAAGAGGCATTCTTGAAGCAATCCAAGAAATGTTAGAAGATGATCAAGCATTTGAGGCTAGAAAATGAAAGGTTATAGAAAGAAAAAATTAAGATCAAGAGAAGGTTGAGTAGGTTCATAACAAATCACAACAAATTATGTGACTTAGCTCAAAATTTGACAAAAGAAAAGAAGAGGCTATACTGGTAAGAGAGATATTGGAAAACAAAATGGTTTCAAGAAAAACATTGGAACCAAGCAGAAAGCAAGAAAATCGTCCTAGCAGTAGGAGTATCCTAAGCTCAATGTAGAGAAGTTTTCCAAATTTTGTAGCAGGAAACACTACTAAAATTTTCAACCTTCGGTAGCACCTCGAGAACATGAATTATCAATTTTCTACCAAACGTCCCGTAGTTGAAAATATTGCACAGTTTTGAAGATTTTGAATCTCTAGAAGCTCCACGAAAAGGATAAGTCTTAAATAACTCTTTCATAACATTATGTGGCGACAATGAAGATCAATCATGTACCAAGTGCAAAGTCAAGTACTAAAAATAGATTTGGTAAAGATTGTCCTAGATTTGGGGATCTGGTAACTAAATTAGAGTGCATGTTTTTAATCATAAACTCTCGATGGTATTTTGTAAATAATTTAGTTAGTTTAAAATAAATTTCTACCCAAATTGTATTATCTAATATCTATGATTTTAGAACTATTTGGTATCTATAAAAAACAAAGAGAAGAAGTTTGAAGGGGTTCTAGTAGAGAGTCTCTTGAAGGTTGATGTAAATATTGCAGACTTTAATGAACAAGATACCATATTTTGTAATGCTTCATGCTCATAGATCTATTGTTTTGATGGTTAGACTCTGCTATGTTCTTATAATTACCTATTTATTTCTTCTTATTTGAATGCAAATACATTCTTTACATTGTAATGGTTGTCATTCACATTACATATCTAATTTTAGTATAGCTTATATTGTAAATTTCCTGTAATTTGAAGTTTGTATTTAACTATTCTAATTTGGTTTAATAATTTTTGTTGAATCTTGAACATTCTACAATGAATGTATGAATTGAACAGGTTTTGAATTTGTACATTTATATTCATGTTCCTTTTCTTCTATTATGTGTTGGTTTATATAGTGTCTAGCCTTAAGATGCAAACTTGTGAAACTATAAAGTGTTGTTTAATTGATATTACTCATGCTTGATTTGCTTTCCCAAACATTCAACCAGAAGAACCTACATGATATACACCGAAAACCAAACCAATACCCACACTACGGTGCCCTATCTTTGAACTACAACAATCTAGTGCAAATTTTAGGGATAACATCTTTTGGCACCGTTTCCTGGGTGGAGTAACGAAGATATTTTTCCCTAGGATGTATTACAGTGACCAGATCTGATTTTTTATGGTGAACAAAAGTCAGAAATTGAAATTTGATTGCATATTTTTCATTTGGTGACTCTACTGAAATAACTGTGGATCCCAAGAAGGTTGGGACTCGAGCAAATTATCAATCACCTTCTCTTTCAACTCAATCAGATCTAGAGAAGATATTAAAGGAATACAAATCTCACTTGAAGTTTATCCCATCATCCTTCTAAATATCTAAACAAATTTTATATTCTCTAGCTAAGAAAAGCTTACATCATGAAACCACTTTCCTTGGTGCCCCACCAAAAGAATTGCCTCCTTTCCCAGAAGAAGAAAAGGAGAAAAATGAGTCATTTTCTATTCCTTCACCTACATTTACTAACCTTAAAAGTGATAGTACAAGTTTTAACGTCTTTATCAATCCTTTTACATCAGGGCAAGTTCAAGAGGAGTTTCAAAGATTAGAAGAAGAACTTTAGAGAGATGAAGAGATTGGTTTTTCAGAAACATGTCGTACCTATGTCAACCCCTTATATATCACCTCTTTCCAAGCTCAACCCTTAGTTTCATATATTATGACAAATCAACCTCTTAGTAGAATGAATGCCTTTGTGGCTGTTAGGTATGCCCCACTTGTTCTTCCTCAAAACTTAAACAATTTACCTACTTGAGGATATCTAAAATATCTTCCTTGGTTTAATAGAGTGGGTGAAGTGATTGTTGAAGAGTATTTAACAACATACTTTAGACGTGCAACTAATCAAACTATAGAACATGAAGATGTCTGGCTGAGAGTCTTTGTGCATAGTCTTGATGGTGAAGTCAGAGAATGGCTTAGGGAATTTCCTTATAATTCTATCAATGGTATTGATTCCTTGTATGAAGTTTTTTTGAAACAATGGGGAGACAAGAAGGACACCTATACTACATAACACAGTTTGGAGCATTGAAAAGAAATACTGATGAACTAGTGGTTGAGTTTACAAAAAGATTTAATAAAATGTATAACAAGATTCCTAGTGAGATTAAACCTACTATAACCTCAACCAAGATTACCTTTGCTGATGCTTTTAATGCTATTTTTTCCTAAGTTATTTGATTCTTGCTGATTGTGACATGCAAGTTTGAGACTTAAGCTATTTGATTCTTCCAAAGTCATGAAGTGAAACTTCCTAGTGACCCACCTCATGCAGTAGATAAGAAATGCTTCAAAGGTGTAGAATGCATGATGAGCAAAGTGGTGGTGGTGCATGCACTACAATTGCATGCACATGCGTGGCTCATAGAGAGGAACTGATGCTGGAGGATATGAAACAACTGGTCTTTCATCTAGAACTATATCTACATATTCTTCTCATAGTGTGACCAAATTGTGAAGGTGTTTTTTAAAGAAGTCATGTTTACCTCTATGGTCTTGCTACTACCGTTCTCTCCAACCAAAATCAAATTTTGATATTTGTCAAGTATGTCGAGGAACTCATGATACTACTGCTACATAGGTAGGGTTTATATTTTGTTAATGATTTCATAGTACCTGGGGGAATATGGGTGCTCGTTCCAGGAGTTCATAGCAACAACCATTACGTTAATGTTTGTCTTGTTGAAATTATCAATGTCTTAGCTTACCACACCAAACATGATCACTTTCTTTTTTCGCTTAGAATAGCCCAAGGAACGCTTAACTATTTATTCCAAAGCAATTTGATTCTTTACGAGATTTGATATTGAGACCAGGGAATAACACGTAGTGGGGGATTGGGTACACATAGTACCTGGGAGAATACGATCACTTGTTTTAGGGGTTTGTATCAACAACCATTCCATTGGCATGCATCTTGTTAAAAGCATTAATGTCTTCACTTTTTTTTTCCAGAGGAAAAAATACCAGCCTTTGTTATTCATAGGAATCAAAAGACATATTATACATATACTATCTTCTTGACAGAGAGATGGAAATAGGATCCAAAACAACACATAGACATGACATGGTCATGCCTGCAAAAGCATCCATCCAACAGAAGGAAACAAAAGTCTGATCATAGCAGACTTTTCTCATCATCCCTGAAAAATCAGGTCAGAATATGCTATAAAATCGAAGGTGATCCACAAACATACATTCCTGAGCAAAACCTGCTAGCTGATAAGTCTCATACATGACAGAAAAGGAAGAACAAATCAACTGCTAAACATTCAAATGCTGAAAAAACAAAATGGGATTCAACAGCTAAAAAAGCACAAATTGGCCATGTTCTATGACCATTCCATCCAATGATTCAGAGAAATATCCATATCCCATATCCAAATTCAGAGCCTGCTTGGAAAGGCCATCAGCCAGCATGTTATGCTCTCGGAATATATGCTTGAAGATCGCCGGAGGGGCAAGTTGGAGCATATTTTTTATATCATCACACCAATGCATCGGAGTGGGAATATCAAGGGCTGATAGTCTGTTGAGCCATGAAATAATAACCATCGAATCACCATAAATCAGATGAATGCGAAGACCCATCATCAAACTCACTCTAAGAATAGCCTAGAGTGCCAATAATTCTGCTCTTGTATTCGTGCTACATCCACAGCCCATTGAGAAACTGAAATAACGGGTTTCATTTAGGTAGATCACACAACCTGCTCCTCCTAAACATTAGCGTCTTCACTTACTGCATCAAACATGCTCACTTTATTTTTTCGCTTAGAATAACCCATTAAACACTTAAGTATTTATTAGGACACAATTTGATTCTAAGCAAGATTAAATCTCAAGACAAATAAATAACGTGTAGTGGGGGATCGCGCATAGTATCATCAAGAAAAATGAGCTTCTCTTCCTCCCTTATGCCAATGGCCCAAATCTTTTGTACGGAGATCGCTATCTAGGGTTACTAGTTCCAAGGGGAAAGATAAGTTCCAGACATTTGTCCAAGGTTCTAATTAGATTATTGTTCAATAATCTAATGTTAAATATATTGTATCCACTTGAATTTAACCATACAAATGAAACGATAATGAAATCTCTTGTAGGTTCTTTAGTCCCTTAATTGTGAATGTGTCTCTAGTGGATCATTCAAGATTGATTTCATTTCACTATTTCATACTTTTAAATGTATTTATAATACTAATAGTAAGGTTTTCTATTACACCAAAACATGTAGATGTCAGTGAAATTTCCAAACCAAGCACATAGTCCCATGATCCCAGTGTGGTGGTTAGTCCACATTATATTCAGAGGTGCAGTGGTTAAATAACCAATACTCCAACACCCCCCTTTGATGTAACTCAAGGAAATTGAACCTAGGACCTGATCTCTAATACCATGTAAGGTTTTTCGTTACTCCAAAACATGCAGATGTTAGTAAAATTTCCAAACCAAGCACATAGCCTTATGATCCTAATGCGGCGGTTATTCCACATTATATTTAGAGAGGTGACGATTGAATAACCGATAGTCTAACACTAATTTTCTATAGATGTTTGCTTATGCATTGTTTTACAAATATGTTTTCTATGAGCTAAGATCCAAATTATTAACATTGTATGCATGATGACAACTCGAGTAACACATACCTAAAGGATGTTAATGATAGATGGAGCCCACAATATCTAGTAGTTGTGGAATTGCAGTGCCATGAAGTTGGAATCCATCCACTACAAATTGCCGTGGTAGGAATTTCTCTATAAAAAATTGTGCAACTATGAACTAGACATGGAATAGAATTAGAAATGGACCCAGAGTGTCAACAATATGTACTCTATTTGTTGCAATTATTGTGGCAGGAAATTCTCTTTCCAAAACTGTGCAAGTGTGAAATAGAAAAAGAATAAAAACATAAATGGAGACAGAGTTATGCAGGAAGAGGGTGAATAATAGGAAACACACTACCTCACAAAATATCTTAAGTGCTAAGAACACACTGCCTCGATAATGTCGACAAGCCTACAAATCTAAGTTGCATTGAATTGAAGGGATGCGAAGGGAGCCAATGCAAAGCAAATCTCTCTAGATCTACATTGAAATGAGTATTGAAGGTGCACAATACTCACTTCGATCTCCGCATTTAAAGGGGACCTTGGCATTAAAAGAGGTACATAACAATCACAGGGGATTCTCCTTGGTGACCAATATCTTACCACATTCATTCATAAAGGGGGGTTTTTAAATTATGAAAAATGATGTCAATATATTCTAGGTGTGGTGCGAGGGAGGGGGGTTTAAGGTATGGAGGATTTATAGGTATTGGGGGGGTGTAAAAAGGAGTATATATAGTAAAAATAGGGAATATATTGTAAAAAAGGGTTTTTTAATTGGAAAAATGTATTGGGAGGGGGATCAACAAAATGATTTTGGTAGGTGTTTATCAATATATAATGAAATTAAGGTATTCTTTAATATTCCATGAACGAAGGCACTATGGTATAGTTTCACTGTGTGAAGTCCTCATAACAACAATCAATGGCTAGAATGACCCAGATTGTCATTTAACTCAATCAAATAGTTGAGAATGGACAATAATATGAAGAAAACATAATATTCACCAAATGGAGAATCCTTACGACATAAAAATAAGTAATTTTATAAAGCGAAGTATATATTATTTTGCATTAGATTATTATATAGCTTATATTTTATAGATTACTTTTATATATTATTCATATAGATATGAGTTCTTGGAAGAGTAGCTTCTCAGAGTGATTGGGGAAACAAAAAATTCTAGAATCTAGCTATGGAAGTCTTAAATGCAATGTATTTATTGTTTTCATTCCAAAGAAGAGCGAGTCACATTCCTTCGAATATTGTAGGCTTATCTTGCTTTGTAATCTAGTTTACAAGGTGATCTCGAAGGTTATTACAAGTACATTAAAGTTTATTCTCTCAAATTCCATTTCAAAAGAGCAATTTGGGTTCCTTTTTAATAGATAGATTTATGATGTAGAAAGATCTACACATGAAGGCATTTAATCCATTAAAACTAGTAAGAAATCATAGTGGTCTTGACAATTGACCTTGCCAAGCAATATGACAAAGTAAGTTGGATTTACAATGTTAGACTGATTCTATTGCAACTAGGAATGAACTGCAACCAATTAACTAGATTATGGGTTTCCATAAATGAACATCATTTGTAGTCCTTATAAATGGATCTCCCTCAAGTTTCTTTGTCCCATTTTTTGTTCCTTTTAGTAGAAGATGTTTGAGTAGGTTGGTTGATTGTAGAAGAAAAGAGGAAGGATTTTATCATAAGTCTAAACCTAGAAAACTCAACCAATATAACACTCATGTTTTTTGTGGATGACATACTAATGTTTTGGTGGATGGTCTTTAAGGGAGTTAAATTATTATAGAAACCTATTACAAGGCTACATGAATGGAGGCAAATATGAAGAAATCTTGCTTATTATTCAATAAATTGAGTGAAGGCCTGAAAAATCAAATCATCCCATCATTTCCCATGAATTCTCGTACTTTAGATAATGGGGTCAAATAGTTGGGCTTTCACTTAAATCCGAATGACTACAAATACGTAGAATAGTTATGACTTACATAATATCATGCTGGTGAAAAAGTGGTTGTCAAGGGGAGGTAGGTTAGGGTTGGTTAAATTAATCCTAGTTTAATGGCTCCACGGGGATACCCTTAATTTCGAGAGATATTGACCCAAACTCTTTTTCTTGAAACCCCCTCCCAATACTTAAAACCTCCTCCCCACCTCTTTTTATACCTCAATCCTTATAAACCACCCTACCCACCCCCACCTTAAACCCCTAACCCCCCCAATACCTGCAATATATTGGTTCAATTTTTGATAATTTTAAAACCCACAATATGAACTAACCTGATAGGATATTGGTCAACAAATGAATCCCCCGTGAATGGCTCTCAATTACACATATTCGAAAAGGTTTATTAGATATGCTAAGGAAAAAATGATTTAGCTTTCTTTAGACAATAAAAATGATTCTTAGAAGGATCCAAATTATATAATAATAATAATAATATTAAGCGACTTATATCAAAGTCTTTTCAAATTCATTGAAAAGACCGAGCCGACCTTCATCCCCTCCATTTGAAGCTTCTTCAAATTGTTGAAGGATATTTAAGGCCTTTGTTGTATGCTTCATCTTCCAAATATAACCAAACCCTCAGCTCCACAGAAGTCTGGCACTATTCAACAATGGCAGTTAAGTTGAAAACCAGTGACAAAGTAATTTTTAATGTGGAGGAAGCCCTGGGCGCTCAACTGACCTTTCTTAATCACCAAACGCCGACGACCGTCAAGTCAGAGCCAAACGCAGCAATCCTTCTGCCTGACATTTCTTCCGCAACTTTGGAGAAGGTTATTGAATACTGTAAACGTCAAGTTTATGATTCCTCCGCTGTGGATGATGATTATGATTACCTTGATCTTGACAATAAAGAAACTCTTAACGATCTATTGCTGGTAGGTATCATTTTAACTTGTGAATTGAATTATTTTTTAAAAGTGGTTTTCAGGGTCGCTGAATCTTTTGCTTGGAGCTGTAATTTTAACCTGTGAAGTGATTTATTTTTAGGAATGGTTCTGAGGGTGGCTGAAATTTTTTTGTTTGGTTCATTTAATGTATTTTTGTCAGGCCGCCGATTCCCTGGGGGTGAAGGGCCTTGAGGATTTATTGTTCGACCATGTACTGTCACGCACGCTTGCGGGAACGTCATTCTTTGACAGCGATTCTGCAAGCGAGGAGGAGGAGGAAGAATGTGAAGAGTATGAGGACCAAATTGCAGAGATAAATGACTGGGTTTTTGAAGCGAAGTAGCAGGGGCAATGAAGCGTTATATGCTCAATCCTATCAAAGACGTTTAATTTATCAGTGTTCTTTTGCATCTTATACGAATGACAATAAGGTTTTCAGTTTCAGATTTATCAAGTGAAAATTTGATTCCTGGTTCATTTTCATTTTCATTTAAACTTTCCTTTTACCACTAATCTTCTGTAATGCAGATGCTCTACCATTGAGGTAGTTTACAAAACCTAGTAATTCATAATATTAAAAAATATATAATATTCATTTTTTCTTAAAGTTTTTATAAACAATGGAAATGGATTAACAATGGAAATGGATTAGTAGTTGTGAAGTTTGTTGTCATAGACTGCATGAAATCTTCTTCCAAATGGTATACATTATTTTCGAGTCTCTTTCTCTTCCACCAGAATTACTCTCCTTTACTCATTTAATTTTTTTTGGTTCATTACATGCTGTTTGAAACCACATCACCTTCCAATAATGTTACATGATGTAGTCTCAACTAAAATCAATATAAAATAAAATTTTAAGACAAAATGATAATTTTATCATTAAAAAATGTCTTAAACACCCTCATCTTATATTAATGATCCAGAGAAAGCATTGTTAATCTAGTGGATGTCTCTCACATGTTCTCACTCCATGTGGACACGTGACCTTTCTCTCCAAAGTTGTTACCCATTTGATGGTTTACACAACTACTACAAGGTATATTAATCGCCATTTTCCTTAACTAAACCATTTGAGCACAAACAAAGCTATGGGTGTGACACCATTTGTCTCACAATATTCAACACATGAAGGATGGTCCATTATGATATTGAATATTGTTCACCCATTCATAATTCCTTGAAACCATAATAGCAATATTATAGTACAAATATTGATTCAAATTCAATTGGGAATTTCACTCAAGGAGATATTTCATAAATATGAAAACATTCATTATTTATAAATAATATAAAATTAAAAATATCTGTGCCATATCCTATAACAAAATGAAAATAAAACGTTTCTCGTGACTTAATCATTCTTATTTGTATTGGTTATTAGCAAGGGATATTGGTTTGGGGAACACTGTTCGAGCTCCAATTGGATATGGAACGGGAAAAGATGCTAGGCATAGCTAAGAAACTGGAACAGCATCTCGATCTCGCCCTTAAGAAACTGGGTAGCAAACTTCCTTTGTCTCTATCCCTTCATGCTGCTGCCCATGCCTTTACTGCTTCCTTTGAATAAGAATATGGGGCTTGGACAGGAAACCCTACTTCACTTTGATGGGGCCCTGGACAGAAGATTGACCTGTTGGTCAAAGATGAACAGCAGCAAGCTCAGGAGGATGGTATCACTTCCAATTCGTGGGTGGAAGTGCATCGTTGTACTGATCCAAGGGCTGTTCTTATCGAACATGTGGAGCCGGGGCTATGGAATGGAATTAATATATCTCTTCTCTTAACTTTGATAGGATCTTGGTTTTCGGGAACACTTGGGCTATGGAATGGAATTAATATATCTCTTCTCTTAACTTTGCTAGGATCTCATTGAATTCATATGAGGATAAGATCATATGGTCTTTTAAAAATACATGTCATATTTTAGAAAAAATATGCTTATACTGTGATTTCTTAGGAGGAATCAATCTATCACGCCCTCACTCTTCATATTGATGATGGAGAGGATGCAACTAGGCTGCTGCTGTTGTCAAACATGCGATCTAGCCCCATGACCATGATAATAAAAATGTATTGAATTAAACACATACATAGATGCATTATACATGAAATAAACAACAGAAGAAAAACACTTCATTCAAGCATTCAACATGTTCATAGTAATTCATAAGACAAATACAGTTGCGAAAATTAAATACACAAAGAATACTTATCTTGAGAAGAAGCTTCCCGACAACTAGCTATTGCGCTGCAACATTCCACCCAACCATAGGCCAATGTGCTCATCAATCTCTTAGCACCACTTCCACCCCCGAGCTGAGCATGATTTCCACAAGGAACTAGGGAACAACAAGATTACACACAGCACACACACAGCAAGACCATACACCCATAGTCAAGCCAACAAACAACTGGGTTTCACAGACTATTAGGGCAATAAGCAAATAACATGGGGGCCTTGGACCTACTCATCAAATCCAACAATCACATCCAAACACATTCAACCATCTAACAGATAGGTTCCTTGGACTTACTTAGCCAAGTCCACACAAGCATGCACTTCTCACAACAAAGTACAATTGCTGGGTATGGACAAAAAATTCCTAGAAGCCAAAAAAAAAAAGGAAACGAGGGTAAAACAACCCTCTGATAGCAATTTCGATTTCAGAGACATCTATGGCTTCACATGGGCAAAAACGACTGCCATAAACCCCAAAATCGTGGTTCTATCCCCCCAACCATTGAGCATAACCAAAAATGAGTTTGCAACCAAGAACAAATTGGTAAAATTGGGGGAAAACCCCCTATGAGTGAAATGCGATTTCAAAAAATGTTTTTGGACATTGTAGAGGCTAAAATGACCCCTATCCACACCCAAATCATGGTTCTCCTTTGCCCATTCACTGCATAACTCAAAAAACGAAAAATCTGGATATGGAAAAATAAAGAAACAACAGAAAAACATGGAGGTAAATGCTTAGCAAGCTCTTGATGCATGAGGAACACAAAAATGCCTCTTAGAAACCCCAAAATCATCAATCCTTGCTGCACATTTCAGCAATACCCAAACAAATTTCTGGACATGTAGAAATGGAGAAAAATGCAGAAAAATGGGATGAGAATGCCCCAGCTTTCTCTAGCTGTGTGAGAGAGAAACCGCATGGGTGAATAATGGCTTGGGCCTCCTTTTCCAAGTATTTACTTGGCCCATAAGTCAAAATTCATTTTCCCAAAAATGGGTGCTCGTCCCAATTCGAAATTGACCCTCATCCCTTGCCCATTCCCATGCAATAACTTTCTCAACAAACTTCTAGATGACTGGGCACAAAAGGACAAAATGGGTAGTTGATTACTTTATGGGTTTTTCCTTAGACATTTGGATTTTCCCCATAGGCTCAAGGGTTTGAATATTCCCCCCTCCCCATTCCTTGTGAAATCATGCCTCCATCTCTTTAAAGTTGCGACACATAGCTAGTTTAGGTATTTTTATTAATTTGCATTTTACATGATGTCTCAAACATATTTTGCCTCGCTAGCACATAAACCATCGGCATCGATTTGAATTGCCGATACATAAAACACTAAATCCATGGTGGGGCCTTTCCCTTGAGCTCCACACCATGATCAAATAAAATATTTACATCATGAGCAATCCAATACCATGGGGTCAAAACCAGGGTGTTACACAATCATTGTTCTTAATTGGTGGTTCTCTAAGTTGTGGAAATCGAAAATGCCAACTAAGATCAAATATTTTATCTGAATATCCTTGGAGAATTGTATAATGGCTTGGAATATTTTGATCTGTAGAGGAATGATGGGGCCAAATATTTGCGCTTTATGTAAAAGTGAGGCCGAATCGATTGATCACATCCTTGTTAAATGCAAGTTCACAATCAATATTTTGAATTTTGTTTGTTGTCAACTGAACATTCCAAAGGGTTAAGGAAGTGAATCTTTTGATTGAAACTTCTATTTAAATGGTATGTTAACTATGTTGATCATCAAATGTTTCCTAAGTTGTTTACCTGGGTGATTTCAAAGTCGTGGAATTTCTATATCTTTGAAGGAAAACAACTAAATAAGTATGTCCATGGGATGAATATTATTAGTCTCTATAAGGAATATTTTGCAATGAATGTTGAAATTCAAAATTACCAACATTTAATGGTTGTATCTTTATAAAAGGAAGGAGTTGGTTTTTTCGGTGGTGCATCCCAGGGAAGTTTATGTGCAACAAGTTTGTTGTTGAATATTAATAAGGATCATTATCTATGCCTAAAGACGAATTGCAGTATTGGCATAATCACGAAGGAAAAATTGTTGGCACTATGGGGATCCATTAGGTTTCCTTCTATATTTGTCATTCATTCCCTTAAAATTTATGGGGGACTCCATGGTTATTATCAATTGGAAACACAATCTATGCGATCTTCGAGAACTTGATTTACATAGTTGGTGTTGGAGAACAAAAGATATTTGATCTTCCTTTGTTGATATCCGTATTGATCATGTCTACCGTGAGTCCAACATGGTTGTAGATGCTTTGTCAAAGGAAACACTTGATGGAGAAGTTAGCCTGTTCTATTAGGAAGATCTTGTTGAAAATTATTTGGAACAGAGAGGCATATATAACTTTTTTTTATGGATAGCTGATATTGTCTCGTTTTGAATTTTTATGGCCTGCTATTTCAGTGGAACAGTTGATTGTAGTGGTGTATAATATTAAATCAAGACTATTTGGTCCATCTATATACTTTTTGATTCCAAATGAATAATACAAGTATTAGTTTTTTTTGGTGATAAAACAAAAAAAACAAAATGAAAATAAAATTTAATAAATATAAATATTGGATCATAAACTTAATCTATGTATTTTTTACTATTATTTATATATTTAATAATATATGAGACATCAACATTCATTTAAAAAATTATAATATGAAATAATAATAACAAATTTATTTGAAATGATTAATATATTTTTATGTATCCATATTTTACATATAATCAACATTTAAGAATGTGGCCATTGTATTGTAATAGTGAGTTTACAAATGGAGACCTAAACTATGATTAATTAATCATTGTGCTTTTCACTAGTTGAACTCTTAAAAGTTAAAATCCAACCTCACCATTATTATTATTATCTAATTCAGGTTCCACTCTGGATTATTATATATTATTGTATATATATATTTGGTCTAAGTATATGAACTCCAATACCGCCGATGCCTAATTTGGATACCATCAACCAACTTGGAAAGGAATCTAGCTCCCTTGAAATTTGTTCACAAGCAAGGAGAATGAACACTCACCATGTAATGGACAAGAAAAAGCTCTCCAAAGTGCCAAAGGCCAATTCACAAATGATCAAAATAGATTCTCCTTCCTAATCAAATCCTTTTATTAACTTCATGAGGCCTCCTAAGGTCGAATTTCTCTCCATGGGCTTCCTCCAAGTCATCTTAGTGGTTTAGTTACTCTTATGACACTTTTCTTCTTCATGCTCCAATTATTTCCCCAATTCGAATGGATGCCTCTAAATCATAAATTCGACCTCTTGGTGGCTATTTTTAGATCCGTCATGTCAAAATTTTCATATGTTTGCAATAAGGTCTGATATTTTTATACTTGTCATAGAATATTTCATCATTTGTTGTCATAGAGTGCATGGAATGTCCTTCCAAGGGGTACACAATTTCTTCTAGTCTCTTTGTATTCCATGGGAGTTACTCTTTACTAATTCAAATTCCTTGGCTCATTATATTCTATTTGACACCACATCACCCTCCTATAACGTTACATTACCCATGTGTTCGAAAGTGGATGAAGATCATGCCAAGTTTGTGGGGAATGTAGTCACCCAAATGATCCACAATCTTCCAAGTGTCTTCATGAACCCATGCCACCTTATTTTATTAAATAATGTATCATTTATGTGACCCATTTAAATTTGAATATGGTAAACTAAAGTCTTTTTTGGTCCCATAACCCCTTATTACAAAATTTATGTCTCAATCTCAACCTAGGAAACTAGCAGGTTGGTGAAACATTACTTGCAAGTAGTCTTATTTGGAATTTTTTTAATTGGGGATATGACAGCCCTCCCCACTCAATATTGCTTGTCCTCAAGCAATTTCAAACATGGATTTTGAATAACCTTCTTTCCTTCCAAAACTTTACTTCGACCTTTAGCTACAATTTAAGTAGTGGCACTCATGTACTACAATTGTGTGTTCCAAAAGTAAACATACGTGGATATTTTCATCTTGATATACCCTATGAAATCACCACTAATGCCAAAAAAAATAATCAAATCCATCAAAACAAAATTTGCACAAATAATCTTTACCTCCATCTTTTGGAAACCTTTTATGAACTTTCAACCCTTTTTGCTTCTGTATAATTCTTTGAAGTTGGTACCGAGTTGCCAAACTTGAATTTTCAAGATTCCAAGAAAGTTTCAAAAAGGAACCACCTTGCTTGTGGCTTCTCTACTCTAATTACAATCACCTTCTCAAGTGGTGACTCAATATCCCCTATTGCTTGTTTCCCCCAAAATTGAAACCAAGCAATACCCAAATCCCATTGGTTGTATTGCACCCTTCCAAACATCATGACTACAAAAGATAGATCATTAAGTACATAAATACATCATACAATTGTACATCAAGAAGGAACCTCATCAAAGGATCATGCAAGTACTTGTACATCCAAGTAAGTATATCATCATGTGGCCCATACACACAAGCATCAAGTATTATATCAAATCTGTTCCAATGACACAGGTGAGGATCCCATGTCCTATAATGCTGCTCCAAAAGAATGTAAGATGCAACAAAATAATAATCAGCCATGTGTTCTTTCATACAAGAAGTGAATGAAGAACCTCAACCAAAATATGAAGCAAATAAGGAGCAAAGAAAACATGAAGACTTCAAGTGGATCAAAGAAGTCTCATCAATACACCCATGAATATGTATATCATCATAATGTAACAACGGATGTTTCTAAAAATGTAAAGAAGATGGAACTCTAGCCATGTCATCATCAAAAGGAGAGATAGGAAACTGTGCATACTCTTCCTATGGATCCATAAAAAAGAAACCCTTCACCCATACTTCATTAGGATGAATGCTGCAAAATATGGAAGTGCAAGATATAGGAGGAAGAACCAACTCACCCAAAGGATTAGAAAGTTCAAAATTTTCATCACATGAAGGTTCCATAGGAGTAGGATTATGCATATCCCTCAAAAGTGTGACACTTTCCTCATATGTTGGTTCCAATGTAGTGGAAACATGCACTGCTTCCAAAATTTTGTAACCATTATCAAAAGGCAACTCAAGCTCCTCTTACACCACAACAAGTGATTGAATCTCATCAAGCCCGTCTTCAAACTCATTAAGAACCTGCAATTTTCCATGCTTCTCATGATCCATCATGTCATGAGAATCCTCCAAGCAATCTACTATATGACAATCTAAAACATAGAAGGAAGAAAAAGTATCTTGCAACCTCTCAAGAAGTTGCTCATTTTGAATTTTGAGCTTATGAATATCCTCTATTATTTAAGTACGCTTCATGTAACCATTCAGTAAGCTCAATCACATTGTTTCTATAAAAAATCAAAGACATGAAATTACCTTTGATGTTGCACATTGCTCTTTGAATCTTCTCCATTTGTTAAAGGAAGGAAGGCTCCTCCAATGAAGAAACTTTGCAACAAGAATTTGATACCAATTCTTGAGTGTCATGGAGTATGCTAAGGGCCTCATGGATATTCCTTTCACTCATCTTCAAATACCCTTCAATGAAGGATGGTTCATGAGAGAGAACCTCCTCTTCTTCTTTCTTCTTGATTTTATTAGCTTCTTGAAGCTCAAGTGGCGATGGGGAAGTTGTTATTGGTTCTTCATTATCTATCACAAGGTCTTCATCTTTATGCTTATGAGAACTTTGTATTGTAGCAACATTTCAAAATCTGATCTCTATGTCACCACCATAGAGTGGTGAGCACCCATAAATAGGTACTCCTTCATGGTTAAAGGATCCATAAGTAGATTCTCTTAGATTTGATGAACCCTCATCAGTAAGGATTGTGTGCTTATCTTCACCTTCTACTTCATGTTCTTCTTTGCAATCACCTCGAGGTGATTGGTGCTCAACTTCATTAATCTATGCCTCTTCCTTTAATGGTGTATCTAATCTCTTTTCACCTTCTTTATGCCGAAATTTCTTCCACAACCTCTGCATTTGGTCTATAAACTTGTCTAAAAATTCCTCATTTACATTGCAGGATAAATATTTGATCTGTTCATAGTAGGATGATTTTTCTTTAACGAGTCCACATATGCATTATTAGGCCTATATCCAATCACCCACTCAACAAAGTAATCAAAAGGGTATGTCTTCGGTGCCTCTCCCACCACATTAAGATATGCTTTATATTGCTGCGGTACTAAATTCTTACATGTTTCTCTCAAGATTTCTAATTCATCCATAGGAGTAGATTGTGGTGGTTTGGCACATACATATTTACAATAACGAGGGTTATAAGAATAAGCGTTATCCCTTATGAAATTGTAAGAAGTGATGCAAGATGGCACACATTGTCTTCTAGTCTCTTCCTCTTCCGTGGGAGTTACTCTCCTTTATTAATTCGAATTTCTTGGTTCATTATATGCTATTTGATACCACATCACACTTCAATAACGCTACATTACCCATGTGTTCGAATGTGGATGAAGATCACACCAAGTGTGTGAGGAATCTAGTCACCCAAATGCTCCACAAGTTTCCAAGTGTGTTCATGAACCCATGCCACCTTATTTTCTTAGCATTTATCATTTATGTGACCCATTTATATGTGAATATGGTAAACTAAATTCCTTTTGGGTCCCATAGCCCCTTATTACAAAATTTATGTCTCCATCTCAACCTAGGGAACTAGTAGGTTGGTGAAACATTATTTGCAAGTAGTCTTATTTGGAAATTATTTAATTGGGGACATGACAAACTTCATTGGAAGAGTCATCAATAAAGGGAAAAATAGGCCATCTCTCAAATCATTGTGGGTCAGCCCATATTTGCTGCACTAGTGCATGTGACCAATTAAATCGAGGTCAAGAGTAACAATAATAATTGATTTCACCTTCACCTCAGTGTCTGTGCAAGAACAAGATGAAAATAATCCAGAGAACTATCTAAGTGAGGATTGGGAAAAGCTTCATGCAAAACTTCAGTTTTATTTCCCTCTTTCATAAAATCAGTATTCCATAAAAAAATAGTAACTAAAACATAAATATTAAATAATAAGTGTAAAATATATATTTGAAAAGAAATACTAATTTCATTTTAAAAAACGTCTTAAATATTCTTACGAAATATAAAATCAATATAAAATATTTTTTTAAGACAAAATGATAATTTTGTCATTAAAAAATGTCTTAAACACCCCCATCTTGTACTAGTGATCCACATCTAGACATAGGATTGTTAATCTAGTGGATGTCTCTCACTCTACATGTGGACACATGATCTTTCTCTCCAAAGTTGTTGCCCATTTGATGGCTTACACAACTACAAGGTATATTAATCACCATTTTCCTTAACTAAACCATTTGAGCACAAACAAACCTATGAGTGTGACACCATTTGTCTCAGAATATTCAATACATGAAGGATGGTCCATTCTGATATTGAATATTTCTCACCCATTCATAATTCCTTGAAACCATAGGAGCAATATTATAGTACAAATATTGATTCAAATTCAATTGGGAATATCACTCACCCATTCCACACTCATTCAGAATTCGTTGAAACCATAATAACAATATCCAAGTATAAATATTGATACTTGATTTCAATTGGGTACGAGAAAATTACATAAAGAAGTAGACATTTCATAAATATGAAAACATGCATTATTTAAATATTATAAAATTAAAAATATCCGTGCTATATCCTATAACAAAATGAAAATAAAACGCCCCTCGTGGCTTAGTCATTCTTATTCGTAGTGGCTATCAACAAGGGATATTGGTTTGGGGAACAATTGGGCTATGGAATGGGATTGATATATCTCTTCTCTTAACTCTGCTAGGATATGACTGAATTCATATGAGGATAAGATCATATGTTCTTTTAAAGATACAGGTCATATTTTAGAAAAAATATGCTCATATTGTGATTGCTTAGGAGGGATCAATCATTGTTCCCAATTGGTGGTTCTCCAAGTTGTGGAAATGGAAAATGCCAACTAAGATCAAATATTTTATCTGAATATGGAGAATTGCATAATGACTTGGAATAATTTGATCCGTAGAAGAATGATGGGGCCAAATATTTGCACTTTATGTAAAAGTGAGGCCGAATTGATTGATCACATGTTTG
This sequence comes from Pseudotsuga menziesii, assembly GCA_001517045.1. NCBI lineage: Eukaryota > Viridiplantae > Streptophyta > Pinopsida > Pinales > Pinaceae > Pseudotsuga > Pseudotsuga menziesii. The sequence goes on along the minus strand of LPNX010996859.1, from coordinate 244,766 downwards.
TTAAATGCAAATTCACATATTTTGAATTTTGTTTGTTGTCAATTGAACATTCCATAGGGTTAAGGAAGTGAATATTTTGATCGAAACTTCTATAAATGGTATGTTAACTATGTTGATCATCAATTGTTGCCAACGTTTGTTTCATGGGTGATTTCAAAGTTGTGGACTTTCTATATCTTTGATGGAAAATAACTGAATAAGTATGTCTATGGGATGAATATTATTAGTCTCTACAAGGAATATTTTGCAACAAATGTTAAAATTCAAAAATACCAACATTTAATGGTTGTATCTTTATAAAAGGAAGGAGTTGGTTTCTTCGATGGTGCATCTCAGGGAAGTTTATGTGCGGAAAGTTTGTTGTTGAATATTAATAAGGATCATTATCTATGCCTAAGATGAATTGTTGTACTGACATAATCATGAAGGAAAAATTGTTGGCACTATGGGGATCCATTAGGTTTCCTTCTATATTTAGCATTGATTCCCTTAAAATTTATGGGGACTCCATGGTTATTATCAATTGGGAAGACAATCTATATGATCTTTGGGTACTTGATTTACATAGTCGATGTTGGAGAACAAAAGATATTTGATCTTCCTTTGCTGATATCCGTATTGATCATATCTACCATGAGTCCAACATGGTTGTAGATGCTTTGTCAATGGAAGCACTTATGGAGAAGTTGGCCTGTTTTATTGGGAAGATCTTGTTGAAAATTCTTTGGAGCAGAGAGGCATCTATAATTGTTTTGATGGATAAATCATATTTTATCTCCTTTTGAATTTTTGTCCACCTTGTATGGAATATTGTCGAAAGGCCTGCTATTACAATGGGACAATTATTGTAGTGGTGTATGATTGACACTTCATAATGTTAAGTTAAGACTTTTTGGTCCATCTATATATTTTTTTGATTCCAAGTGAATAACACTGTATTAGTTTTTTTCTTGGTGAAAAAAACAAAAAAACAAAAAAACAAAAAAACAAAAAAACAAAAACAAAATGAAAATAAAGTTTAATAAATAAATATTGGATCATAAACTTAATCTATATATATTTTACTATTAATTATATAATATATGTGACTTCAACATTTATTTAAAAAATTATATGAAATAATACTAACAAATTTATTTGAAATGATTAATAAATTTTTATGTGTACATATTTTACATATAATCAAGATTTAAGAATGTGGCCATTGTATTGTAAGAGTGAGTTTACAAATAGAGACTTAAACTATGATTAATTAATCAATGTGCTTTTCACTAGTTGAATTCTTAAAAGTTAAATTAGAGCCTCATCATTGTTATTATCTAATTGAGGTTCTATTCCAAATTATTGTAACTAGCACAACCACAAGTCAAGTAGCTAGTGAACACCTATATGTGTAGCTAGCAACTTATTTTTGTAGATATGG